>CAUYUJ010018427.1:597493-684993 GCA_963575745.1 Prorocentrum cordatum
TTTCGGCGGCCAGTTGATCCAAGCAGCGAAAGGGCAACGGGGGGACACAACAGAGCACATCAGGGCGCGGATAGGGGAATGGGAAGACAGAAGGGACGAACGACAGAGGAAGGGGGAGAGGAGGCGTGCGGCGGGAGGGCCCTCAGGGCGTGAAGTTCTTCGCGAGCCGCCATAGAGGTCGCACGCGCAGAGCAGCCGAGAGGGACGCACCAGGGCACGAACATCAGAGAACCAATAGGTCATGGTAATGATACGTTCCAAGATTTCCCAGTTTTTCGGGGTCCCCCATATTTCCTAATGCCCCGCACCGGCTGCGCCACTAGATGCTCTGGAAATCGTGGAACGTATTTTGAGCCAATCTTACCATGATATCATTGTCGCCCGAGAGAAAGTTGAACAGCGCAGCACGGTCAAGCTGACGACTCCGAAAGAGTGGAACCACAACTCCAGGGTACCAAGCAACGATGGCGAGCCGTCGACGAGGGCTCGCCAGGGATTGCACAGGCGTCCAGGGAAGCGAGAGAATGCCTCACTGATCAAGGGACAAACAAGAAGCATGTTCTCCAAATCGGTTTGCCCTATGGGAGTCCTATCTCAAATCTTACTAATTGGTCCGTTGCCCCCCCCACTAATTCCTATGCCCCCCTAATTCCTATGGTTATGCCTATGCCAATGCTTATGCCTATGCCTATGCCTCCCCCTAACTCCTATGCCTACGCCTATGCCTTTGCCTTTGACCATGCACCACCTCTGAGCGCTCATATGCCTATGTCTATGCCTATGCCTATGCACCACCTCTGGGCGCTCCTCCGCTTCTGTCTATGCTTCTTTGCACGCTTGCTTGCTTGCTTGCGCGCTTGCTTGTTTGCTTGCACGCTGATGCGCTTGCTTGCACGCTTGCGTGCTTGTCGAGTTGCGATTTCCAAGCATGCTTGATTCCTCTGATTCCTTGATCTGAGTCCTCTACTCTATTTGGAGTCAACGCTGGCTGATATGTGTTGATGGTTGTCCTACGGCTCTGCGTGCGTATTCCTGCTGGTGTCACTCTAATCTCAGTAACGTATTTACATGGATTATACTGCGGGCTCCCCCCTGGAGAACAAAGCGCAGTGCCGCTCGTCGATTCGGTGGCGAGGGGGCGGAGTAGGAGGAGGAGGAGGGGAAGGAGGGAGGAGGAGGAGAAGAAGAAGAAGAAGGTGAATCCGAAGAGGAAACGAGAAGGAGCCGAGGAGCAGGAGGGGCCGATGAGGAGGAGCCGGGGAGCAGGAGCGGGAAGTAGCTGCCTCCTATCATTCACCCCGCGGCGCTCGGTGGCGAAGGGGGGCGTCGCCGTGAGCACGGCGGCTGCGTGCGCTCCCATCCGCCCCGTCGGCATCCCCGTCCTCCTCCTCATCCTTCCTAAGACTTGCGCTGCGGTTTCGAAAGTTGATTTCGCCTTGCGCTGCCTTGCCACGCCTCTGGAGACATCTGAGGACCCCTCCTCCTCCTCCTCCTCCTCCTCCTCCTCCTCCTCCTCCTCCTCCTCCTCCTCCTCCTCCTCGCTGGCCGTACCTCAAGACGATTTCGGGGGGATGGACCACCACGGACCGAATGCACGTTACCGACACTTTATGGAGCTGTGTGTTCGGGTGTTCCCACAACGATTGCATAGCGCACTATGTAAAGTGCTCCCCTCTCACCTACCTCGTTTGTCGTCCTCGAGCTGTCGTCTCGCCGTGCCCCCTCCTGAGAAAAGGGCTTGGGCTCCCTGTGCAATATCCCGCGTTTGACCTCACCCGGGAAAATGCAATTCTAGCAACAGCTCTCAGTTGTTATATTTACCACGTTGCTAAGAGAATCGCCTCTCATCAAGACGGGCGCCCTTTAACTCTACCGCAGCAGCTAGATGCCCTCAAAGCGGCATTAGCCAACATGCCAAACAATTGCTCGATTTGACACCCTCCGCCCAATGCGGCTAGGCCGTACAGGTGGCTCAGGCCGGAAGGTATTGGCGCTCCTCCTCCTCCTCCTCCTCCTCCTCCTCCTCCTCCTCCTCCGTTCCTCCTCCTCCTCCGTTCCTCCTCCTCCTCCTCCGTTCCTCCTCCTCCTCCGTTCCTCCTCCTCCTCCTCCTCCTCCTCCTCCTCCCCCTCCTCCTCACATCCCATTCCTCCACCCGGCCCCGCCCAGCACGAGATGCTGGGGCTGCCAAAGAGTTTCGGGGGAGATCTCGGACTCCGCCCGCCCGCCCCGCCTGAGGCGCGGCCGCCGGGCCCCCCGAGAGAGCCCCCCGAGGGTCCCATGCGTCCCGCCTCGCGAGCTCGACGAAAGACGCAGAACCGACTAGATCAGAGCCCCGAATCATCCGGGGTAACTCGGGTCAGGGCTAACTCGGGTTCGTTTTTCGGGATTCCCAACCCGAGTTATCCCGGACCCGAGTTACCCCGGATATTTCGGGCGTCCAGGGCCCTGAATCATCAGGGGTAACTCGGGTCAGGGCTAACTCGGGTTCGTTTTTCGGGAACCCAAACCTGAGTTACCCCGGACCCGAGTTACCCCGGATAACTCGGGCGTCCAACTAGAGACCCCAACGGAGACTCGAAGACCAGGGCAGCAGGCTTTCGCCTCGGGGGCGTGCATCGGAGGAGGAAAGGGTGCCGATGCATCTATCCTGCCCCCGTTTTCCCCTTTTCGGGCCTCCTGGGCGGTCCTCGTCGCCACCGCTGGATTCGCCTGGAAATCTTGGTCAGAACGCACCCCGGGGGAGGTCCGGTGAGTAGCGGTATCGGTACTTTTTTGTCTCCCCAGTACAGCAGGACCACAAGTCAAGAACACGCATACTATTGAAACGAACGTCCGTCTGCTTCAACGCGCGTGCACGCACAACAGGCAGGCGCACTTTACAGAAGCACGTTCCGCCCGTAGCCACCTGGCCTCAATGTATGCGCGCATATGCATACAGTCGTCATTGTGTGCAGATCAGCCACAAGGGCTGTCAAAGCGAGCATCCATAAGGCACGCAATGCCTATCAGGTCGGGAAAACCGACAAAGCGCCCGCCAAGGCCGTGCGCACATCGCATACTGGAGTAACGCAGCACGTGCAGCGCAGACAACAGGCAATGCATGCCCAAATAACGTGCCGAAGTGCCTACGTGCATGGCACACTTTGTCACACACACGCACCACGCATTACCCTACATGATGCCCCTGCATACTTGCCATGCACGCAGCTATTTGGCCATCACCACACCATGTAGCCAACCTTCGCACATACACGACGCCGAAGCCACGCGTGTACATATGAATCGATGCACGCATACACACGTCGCCCACATATACTGCGAACTAGTGGGCAGACAGAAGCAACCATTCGCCACCTGCGTACAGGTCACGGCTGCCACACAGCAGCACATACGGCACGTATACGTATCGTTCAACATGACACACGAATCGTTCTTGCGGGCGCACCATCCTTGTGGGTATGTATGACCCACATACAAAAAACATGCCCATACCATACATGACGAGCGCTCACGACGCTCGCCTGCATTACTACCACGTCTGGTGGACACACTGATGTACTTATCGGATCGAAACGAACACCTTCCATGCACAACGAGCTTGTTTCCCGCACGAACAATCATAATAACATTCATACAGAATGTGTCTAAAGAGACATACATGAGTTACACACGTTGTATGACACAATACCGACCTTGGACATGTTTGCAGCAGCTCCGTGGTGGTTTTCGCAATAAAAACACGTGTTAGTTGTTATGGTGTTGTTGTTGTTGTTGTTGTTGTTGTTGTTGTTGTTGTTGTTGTTGTTGTTGTTGAAGTTGTTGGGCTCTGTTGGACATTTGGGTGTCTGTGGAGGCTCTTTCGCTCTCTCTCTCTCTCTCTCTCCCTCTCTGTTGCTCTGTCTCTCTCTCTCTCTCCCTCTCTCTCTCTCTCTCTCTCTCTCTCTTATATACATTCATGTATACATATACATATACGTATATGTGTACATGTATGTGTGTACCTCCAGCGGTCTCCTCCTGCTGATCTGCACACCTCCCTCCTCCTGCATCTGCCGTTCCTCCTCATCCACCTACCTTCTCCTCCTCGTGCCTTCCTCGCTCCTCCCTCCACCCCCCGCTCGCAGCCCCCTCCTCCCTGGCTCGTTCCGCGCACGCGCGCCCTTCGATCGCAGTCCTGCTTTTCGTTCGCACTTGTTTGCTTGAGAACTCTAGCCCGCTCACCGCGGAACTCTTCCACGTCTGAGCGCCCTCCCCCTCCACCCTTCGCGCGGCCGTCCTCGTCTTCCCCCCTCTCCCCCTCTCTCTTGCACGCCGGACAATTAACCTATCGGTGGCCCCGCTTCGCCCCACGCTGCTGCAGATTGCCCCTGCCTCGCCGCCGACGGACAAAGTTTGCTCGAGAGCCTCGGGGGCCAGCACCTCCCAAAGTGCCCCCCCCCCCCCACACGGGGCTCGCCCGGCCCGCAGGAGGCACGCCCCGCGGCCTCGGATGCAACAGTGCCGCTTTCTCGCGCTGGCCCACGCCTCCTCCCCGCGAGCGCAGGCGCAGGCCAGCGCTTTTGTTCTTCCCCTGGGGGCGCGAAGGCGATCCTCGAGCAGGGGATCGATTACAGAGTTGAGCTGCCCCAGACTTCACTCCCACGCCGAATCGACAACAGAGTGCGCACAACGTTTTCTATAGACCTGCGCAAGTTCTTCGCGAGTGCCATGGGCTCGCCGAGAAGAACCAATTCTGGGGGAAACGAACTCTGCCGCCGCAGGGGTGGACCTGAGCGCTGTTTTGCTTGACTTCGGCTGTGTTTGGTTTGCTCGTCTGGGGGGGGCGGCGCAGGGAACACAGGCCGAGCAAAACGAAACCAAAAGGAGACACAACGTTTAGGTCCAGCCCTGTGCAGCCGGCCCCCTGCTCGAAGCCGCCGCGGCCATGTGCAGCTGCCCCCCCTCCTCCTCCTCCTCCTCCTTCTCCTCCTCCTCCTCCTCCTCCTCCTCCTCCTCCTTTTCTTCTTCCTTTTTTCCTCCTCCTCTCCTCCTCCTCCTTCCTCCTCCTCCTCCCCTCCTCCTCTCCTCCCTCCTCCTCCCTCCGCGTCGCGCGCCGCCGCGGCCGGCACCCGGAAGCCCACCCCCTCCTCTCCAGGTGTCGGCCGCGGGGGGGGGGGCGCCGCGACACGAGGCGCACGCCGGGACGCCCGACGGCTCGGGTCGGGGAGCCAGCTGCAGAATTCAGCCTCGCTCTTCCTCCTCCTCCTCCTCCTCCTCCTTCCTCCTCCTCGCTCCTCCTCCTCCTCCCCTCCTCCTCCTCCTCCTCCTCCTCCTCCTCCTCCTCCTCCTCCGCGTACGACGAAGGCTCTATTCCGGGCTGAACGACGACGACGTAATGAACAACTTGTAGAGGGGATCTGGACAGCTGGGAAAAAACAAGAGACCTTGCAACAGCCAGCGGATTATCACTCCGTCTGGCAGGGAACAGATTTTGGAAGGGGCGTCGTGATTTTACTCGATTGGACGGTATGCTTCCGACATCTGAAGAGTGGATGACCCTTCTTTCGAGGCCGGGTGGTGAGAGTGGTTTGTCTGCGAGTCGTTTGGACTGGCACCAGATGCAAGCCATTAAAGAGTTTAAAGAGTTGTGGAAGAAACCCCCAGCCACGCGTGAACAATATGATGAGAGAATAGGACGATCTTGGGAGCATGGAAGGATTGATGTTGAACTTTTGGAAAGATACTTTCGGCGAGCTGCAAAACGTAGAAGTGTTCCACCGTGGGCTTTACCATTGGAACCATGGGCTATGGCACTGCGCACTCCACAGTCTAGAGGTGAAGCAGAACCACGGCGTGGACTTGGATCTGATTCGACTGTAACAGAGGGCACGTATTTTCAGAAATGGCTGCGCAAGGGTATGACGATGATCAGATATTGGGGCATTACGCCTACCTTGTGGAACTGTAGTAAGTGTTTTGCTCTACCCAAAGCAGCGGCACCAGGCCTTAAGGGCAAGAGAATAGTGCACGGCCTTGACCCTGTGAGTACGGGTTACTTCGGGGGCGTGATGAAGCTCGGGCCAGCCTATTCAAATTCTGATTGTGATCATGGCTTCTTGCGTCACCGACGGCGAGAGGATGCTATGCTATCTCACATGTGTGTTTCTTGGCGTTTACCAGGTGCTGGTTTTTACTGGTGTGACTCTGTAAAGGATCTGACGAATGCATTTGCCTCCTCTAAGTGGGAGAAACTAGATGGAGCTAATCTAACGTTGGTTCAACCTCGAGATCTCCAGATATGTAAGCAGAGATACCGGCGGGCAGGTTGCTTCTTGCCCACTGCTGACGGCCCACTCTTTATTCGTCCTGGATGTGGGTCTTTGCAGGGTGATCCGTATGGTGTAAGATCATTCGTTCGCGTATTTCGCCCTCCGATCGACAAATGGATCTTGAGTTGTCAGCAGGAGGACCCCGTCGGCGAGGAGCAGCTGTGGGCCACCCTCCCCGAGGACATCACGCCTGGCTCCCAGCGCGTGTACTTGGGGCTTCAGAAGTTTGCGGATGACTTTCTGAAAAAGATCGCGCGCCCCCCCCCCCCCTTCAACCTTGTCCACTTCAGAGACCTCCTGCAGGCGCGCGATGAGCTCTTGGACAGGGAGCTGGACTCCATTGGGCTCAAGAGGAACAAGACCAAACAGGAGGCCCTTCTGAAAGTTCCCCCGAGTTCTCGTAGGCATGCTGCTGCTACCCTCAGGGCTCTGGGGACCAAAGTTCCCGACGAGGTTAGGTACTTGGGGCCCTACTTGAACCCGACCCAGTCCTTCAGCACGGAGCTGGTCAAGCGGGTGATGGCAATGAAGGTTGCGTTCTATCGCTTAGGCAATTTCTGGTTCCAGGCTGGGGGCGCCCTATAGGTGGAAACGTTGCGTCCTGCTCTGCCCCTTGCTGAACACCGCTCTCTCTGGAGTTGAGGCCTTCGCCCCGACGCCCACGCAGATTCGCTCTCTGGGGTTGGCGGTGGGAGGGCTTGCTAGAAGACCGATGGGGGGGGGGGGGGGGGGGGGGGGGGGAACTGGCAGGAGGAGGGGGGACGAGGTGCATGACCACGGAGGGGGTGTATAGGTGGTGGAGGCTGACGCCCATCAAGTGCGAACTGCGAGTTAGGCGTCTTCGGTGGCTGCAGGCGTGCGTGAGAAGACCTGCTCAACATAAACAACTTCTGGCCTCGGTTTTCGGCGCGGTCCCTTATGAGGGGCGCGGAGTTTTCACGGGGAACGGTTCTGTCCGTCCTGGGGCCAACCCTTGGGCCTTCCAGTTCCAGAACGATCTTGAGGTGCTGGCCCAGTGGTCCGAGGATGCCGCGTCCTGCTGGGCGAGAGCGGGGGGGGTCCATCATGGGTCTGTTCGAGTTCGAGGTCGCCCAGGACTTCGCGAGGGTGGATGTTGCGCTCCTTCGGAGTCGGCATTTTGATGTCGAGGTGCCCCCTCCCGGCCCCCAGCTTCTCGACCCTGGGGTGCTGGAGCGAGGTGCATTGGAGGTCTCCCTGGACTTCATCTGCACTTGGAATGGTACGGACGGCCCCTGTGGGGCTGCCTTCTCGAACCGTAAAGGATTGGTGAACCGCTTGAGGCTCGCTCATAGGGCTTCAAAGCTCTCGCAGGCGCTCGCGGCCACTAATCAGCGCACTGCCTGTGAGGAGGTCGCGCGGGGCAGGAAGGCCGCGCAAAAGCATCTCCATGGATCGCTGTTGCACGGGCGTTGTTTGGCGGATAAGGCGTCTACTCTTCGCCCGCTCGGCCAGTTGACGAACGTCGTATGTGGCGTTTGCGGCTCGAGCAGTCCTACCTCGAAGGCCTGCAACGAGCACGCGCGAGGCCATCTCCCCCTCGCTCCACGCGCGCAGTGTGTCCGCCATGCCGCTCGAGGAGATGGGCCTGGAGATGTTCGACGCGGAGCGGCCCGAGTGGGCGAAGGCCATCTGCGGCGCCCGACGCCCGCGGGAAGGAGACGACGCCGAGGATCGGCCCCAGCGAGAGCGAGGCGAGGAGCCCCAGGGAGGTCGAGGCGGCGGCCGAGGCATGAAGGAGCAGGAGCTCGTCGACCTCACCGCGCGGCTCGCCCTCGTGACAGCTCGCGGTCTCGGCCTCGTCGAGTCCAATGCGATGGAGACACGCCTGCTCGACGCGACCCACTTCTTGGCCAAGGCCGGACTTGCCGCCGACAAATATTACACGGAAGCGGCGGCCGGCCTGAAAGAAATCAAGAAGGCCAACCCAGAGACGGACCTGTCGCCCCTCGGCCCCCCGTTCGCGACGGTCTTCTGGATGACAGTGAACGCCGTGAAGAAACAGGCTCAGGGCGCAGCCGTCGATGTCGCCGCGAATTTTTGGAACGCACATGTCGACAAAAAACAGCCCGACTATATTGCCACCTATATCACCCACTTCAGTGTTAAGCAGCCTCGGGGAGATCACAGCAAGCGAATGCAGGGGGGAGTAAAGTTCCAGATCGTGATCCATCCGACCGCCGTGGGCATAGCCCTCCGCCAGATTTTCGACAGAGTGTTGGAGGAGGCGGGGGCGGTTCGTCTTGCGGGATCGGCGCCGAGGGGGCCGCTGGAGGGGCAGACAGATCGCAGAGCTGCCACAGAAGAAAAAGTGATTCTTCAACGACGGCAGCGAGCTGAGAAGAGACCCAATTTGTCGGAACCTGATGATTGCAGCAGAGCTCGACAATTTCTGATGTCAGCTGAGGATCCGCCCACACACCGACCTTCGCTTGGGCGTGGAAGTCAATCGTGGGGGTGCGCAGACTCACCTGATGTGAATGCAGAGCCTGTGGGATCTTTGGAGGTCCCACCCTCTGTTGGGGAGAGCTCACGTTGTCAATCTCAAGGGTTTGCCACCTTACCTGATGCGCATGCTGAACCTGCGAATGTTGTGGGAAGGGGTCCACGTGAATCGTTCACTGAGTGTAATATCCAGTCTGATTGCCGCTCGCCCCCCCCGAACCCTGAGGCCCAGAGGCAGTTTGAAGTGTGGACGAGCTCGGTCAGATCTGAATCTCGTTCTGGACTTCTAGAGGCTGTCTTGAGGCCTGCTCTGTCCTCCCCCTCCGCGTTCTGTTCCTGGGGCCAGGTCTTTCCCTCCTTTGCCTCCGCCTCCTCCTGGGCTTTCTGCGCCCTCGGCATTCGCGACAAGCGAACGCTACCACCAGTTGGCGAAGAGGGGCGCGCTGCAGGACATCCGTGTCGCGGGGAGGGACGGGTTCGTCGTGAGGTCGTCGGTCGTGGAGGGGGAGGAGTCGGATCGCGTGGCCGCCGCCGATGCTGACAGGAGAGAGGGAAGAGCGGTTTCCTCGAAGAAGGGGGGCTCACGACCTCCTCCTAAGGCTCGGGAGGTCAGAAGCTCGAGGTGCAAGGGATAGGTTGCCGGTGCCCGCAGGCGCCCCCGCGTGGACATCCGCGCATATGGGAGTTTACCTTCGGGGCCAGAGGGGGTGACTCCCCCCACCGGGGGCCCTCGATGCTCATAGTTTGGATTCTCGAGGTTCGCCTCTCGTAGGGACTTCTAAATTGCCGTTTTCGAGGCGCTCCAGTTTTGCTCTGGTCTGACTTCTTGGACGAGTCCCCTGCGTTCTTGGTCTTGGTCTTGGTCCTCCTCCTCCTCCTCCTCCTCCTCCTCGCTCCTCCTCCTCCTCCGCCCGACGGCTCGAGCCGGGGAGCCAGCTGCAAAATGCAGTGGCGGTGCGAAGTCGGGCGTGTCCCTCTAGAGGAGGAGTAATCGAAAATCGTAGCAAAACAGTGCGCCCCAAGGTGCCCCCAGGAGGCCCCAAGAGGCGTCCCAGAGGCCCCGAGACGCCCCCAAGAGGCCCCCCCCAAGAGGTCCACAAGAGGCCCCAAAACAGCCCCCGAGAGGCCTCAGAACAGCTGCCAAGAGGCCCCCGAGAGACCTCCCACGAGATTCCAGCGAGGATCCACGAGGTTTAGAACCCTTCGACCCAGGCACGGTGGCGGGACTTGCCGTACAGTCGGGGCGTTGACCTAAGGAACCCTAAATAAAGAACGGGGCCCCTTTCTCCCATAAGCTGAACTTCGATCTCCCATGGAGAACTTCAGGAAAACAGAGGGCAAACTGTAGAACAATTAAGGAACACCGAGCCCCTCCCCAACGAAAAGGGTTCCTTCTGCAGGGCCCCGGTCGTATTCGAAAACAGTCACAAAGCAATGCGGGGACGACTTGTTGACTATTCTTGTTCTTTTTGCTATTTTCGAACATGTCGTCCACAGTCCGCCTGTAGACCCCACTGCAGGGTTCAGTTCCAGTGGGGACGCGCCTCAAGAAACCATGTGCTTCTCGCCAGGGTAAAGAAATCAGGACGAAGGGTTTTCGTCGTTCTCGGCCTCTCGAGGCCTTCGCCGGGCCCCGAGACCGTCAAACAATGATTCAGGATCACTTGCCGGTCCCAGGGAGAGGGTCGGGACTTCCGGGGACGCCGTGATGAAAAAAAATGACGCCGGATGTCGCGGTTTGGGGCTACCTTGGATTTCTTCCATCCGCGCGCTGCGCGGTGGCTTCCCGCGGCCGTCAGAGAAGCGGCTCCGTTCAAGAAGTTCGGGTTTTCCCTCGGGTGCACCTCGCGCGCGGGGTTTTCAAGGCCGGGTTTCTTGCGAGGGTTTCTTGCGGCCGCGCCCGCACTGTGACTTAGATTTGTTTTTTGTTTTCTCGCCGGGCCCCTGGAAGCTGCGGAGCACTTCCTTATACGTCTGCGCACGCGGTGCGCACTGTTGTGGCAGATTCGGCGTTTGGAGTGAGCTTTGGGGCGAATCAGTTATTCAGTCGATCCCCAAGTCGAGCGATGTGTCTTTTCCCACCCGCGGGCCCCCTGGGGCCGCGACCCTTGCCTTCAGTCGGGCCTGTCCCTCTACGGGAGGAGAATTCAGAAATAGTCAAGCAATAATATAGGGGACGATTTGTCTAGTGTTGTGTGGATATTTTGTTTTTTTGTTCCCAACCATCCTGTGGTGTTGGGTCCTCGTTTTGAAGAGACGGTCCCCGCGTTCCTTCCTTCCTTGCTTCCTTTTTTCCGTCCTCCTCCCCCTCCTTCCTCCTCCCATCCCTGCCTCTGCCCTGCGCATGTCCTCGTCGTCGTCGTCATCATCTTCATCAGCATCATCATCATCGTCATCGCCATGTCATCGTCATCACCATCATCATCATCATCATCAACATCATCATCACCATCATCATCATCATCATCAGCATCAACATCAACATCAACATCAACGTCATAATCACTATCGTTATCGTCACCATCATCGCCACCAATTTTGCCACACCCCTTACACGTTCCGTGGCCCCACAAGGAGCCCCATCAAAGGCCTCAATGGCGGTGTTCGCATGCGTCTCCCCACCCAGCACAGGGTTTCGCGGCCCCATAGGGAGCCCCACCTAGGGCGGTAGTGGCAGAGTTCGCATACGTCTCCCCCGCTCAGCACAGCATTTCGCTGGCCCCATAGGGTTCGAAAGCGTCTCCTCCACCAAGTGCGGCGCTTCGTGGCCCCATGGGGGGCCCAAGTACGGCCCCAGTGGCGGTGTTCGTATGCGTCTCCCCCACTTAGGACAATGTTTCGTGGCCCCACAGGGAGCTCCACCTAAGGTCTCAGTGGCGGTGTTCGCATGCGTCTCCCCCATCCACTACAGCGTTTCGCGGCCCCACATCGAGCTCCACCTAGGCCCTCTTGTGGCGGTGTTCGCACGCGTCTCCCCCAGCCAGGACGAAGTTTTGTGATCCCACAGGGAGCTCCACCTACGGCCCCAGCGGCGTTGTTCGCACGCGCTTCCCCCACCCAGGACAGCGGTTCGTGGCCCCACGGGGAGCTCCACCTACGGCCCCAGTGGCGGTGTTCGCATGCGTCTCCTCCACCCACGACAGCGTTTCGTGGCCCCACAGGGAGCTCCACCTAAGGTCCCAATGGCGGTGTTCGCATGCGTCTCCCCATTCAGGACAATGTTTCGCGGCCCCACATCGAGCTCCACCTAATGCCCCTGTGGCGGTGTTCGCATGCGTTTCCCCCACCCAGGACAACGTTTTGTGAGGGCCCCAGTGGCGGTGTTCGCATGCGTCTCCCCCGCCCAGTGGCAGTGTTCGCATGCGTCTCCCGCACCCAGGACAGCGTTTCGTGGCCCCACATGCAGCTCCACGTAAGGCCCGAATGGCGGCGTTTACACGCGCCCCCCCCCCACCCAGGACAGCGGTTCGTGGCCCCACAGGGAGCTCCACTTAAGGCCTCGGTGGCGGTGTTCGCATGCGTTTCCCCAACACAGGACAGCTTTTCGTGGCCCCACAGGGAGCTCCACTTGAGGCCCCAGCGGCGGTGTTCGCATGCGCCTCTCCCACCCAGGACAGCGTTTCGCGGCCCCACAGGGAACTCCACCTGGGTGGTGCGTCCTGCGGAGCTGCGGAGCCCTGCAAGGCGTACTGCAAAGCAGGCACCGCCTCGTGGCCCACAGAGGGAGACCCTCACACATTTCGCGCCCCCCATAAAGAACCCACGCTTCGTCCAGGCTGCAGTGGTGCTGGCCCGGCGCGGTGCTTCCCCTTTTTCGATCCAGTTCGTGCTTCGCGGCCCAGTGGCCGATGATCGGCGGCGAGCGAGAGGGGGGAAAGTGCTCTGGTCACTCCCGCATGGACCACAGGGCTGGGACCTGACAGGTTTGGGAAGTTTCGGGTTCGAGGGCCGAGGCTTTCGGGCGATTTTGTCGGTTCTCGTCGGCTTTCCAGCCTCGGGATGCTTGCCAGCAGCTGCGCCTCATCGAGAGCGTTCCGGGTGTGCCCGGATCGTCCCGAACGGCCGCCTGAGACTTGAGTTATGAGCCCCAAACCAAATTCGGCGGCGCGCCCAGGGGGGGAGTGAGAAGGAGACGGCCGTCTCAGAAGTCGGCGGGGCTTCCCAGAAGACCTCGCGCCTTCTGAGGAGTTGTCTGCGTCTTCGGGGAGACTTCTCAGAAGGCCAGGGGGACTCTCGAGCGTTCTGAGCAGGCCCGGCCCTTTTAACTTCCCCCCCCGGTCTCGCCGCCGATCCTGAATCCCCCGAAGTATTGAACATGCTGGCCCCTCCCCCTCCTCCTCCTCCTCCCCCTTCCCCTCCTCCTCCTCCTCCTCCTCCTCCTCCTCCTCGTCCTCCTCCTCCTCTTCCTTCTATCCTACCCACTGACGAAGAAGTATTGAACATGCTGGCCCCGCCGTCCTTTTCCAGGAAGTATGGAACATGCTGGCCCCTGGTTTTGCGGAAAGCTCTCTGAGCAGTAGCGTTGTGCAATACCGTTTGTTCGTGTCCGGCTTCCGGCTCCAGCAAAAGCCAGAGACATTCTCGGGTCAGATGCGCCCCGTGCGCTCCGAGGTGCACGCTTGCAGACGTCCCGGAATCCGAGCACACAGTAAACCGTCCAGAATGCTTTAATCCATGCGCGATTTTTCATCACAAGTTGTTCAGGAGGGAAAAAAGCACAGGCACAATTAATCGTCCCCTCGCCAGAAAATATTGGAAAATATGGGAAGTGGGGGGGAAGACAAACCCTGAAAATATTGGAAAATATGGGGGGTCCTGTTATTTGTGTGTGTATTTATTTGTGTCCTTGGGCCCCTTGAGTTCTGCCCACCTGCGCTCCCGGGTCCGGCTTCGTGGCTCTAATTATCAGGCTGCGCGCGCGCCCAGGCGCTCCCCTGAATCAGCGGCGACATACGAACCCCACCCTCGCCGATCAACGATTCAGGTCACTCGATTCGGGGGCGGCAAATAGGGGGGGATGACTAAGGGGGGTGGATATCATGGCGTGGGCCACGATATTTCCAAAGATTTCATGGCACCTCTTCCTATTTCATTACGTCCCTGGCCCCCTCTTTGGCCGCGCACATGCCGCCGGCCATGATTTGCACCCCCCCCTCTAGGACGCCCCCCTCTTGGCCACCCCCGATCGATGGGCGGCGGAGAACGCGTGACGAGAGTCAAGCCCTACCCCCGCCTCCCATCGATGCCGGAGAGTCGGTGGTCGGCGGGGGTAGGGTTCGGATGTCGCCACCTATGTGAGATACTGGCAGTTAAAGTTTTTCGAGCCAGGCGGCTTCGCCCCTTTTTTCGGGCCCCAGGACCCCCACAGCTCGATCCGGCTCTCAAACTGCTGCAGGCAGATGGGGCTCCGAGCTCGGGCCGTGATGTTTCACGCTTTGGCAATCTTTTCGCGACTGCGGACCTCAGGGTCCGTCGCCGACCCGAGCCAGTGGCCGGGAGCTGGCGGCGGCTTTGCAGGACGCTCTGGGCGCGCAAGTGGGCCCCCAGAGCCGCGCGGCCTCCGCAGCACAGGCTGGACCGCCACAAACGGGAGGCCTCTGGAGGATGGGGAGAGCCCGCGCGTCCCTGCCCGCGCGCTCTCGCGCGCGGGCGCGCCGGAGCTCCGGACCTCAGGGCCGCTCTTCGTCCGCAGCCGCTTCGTGACGGCCCAGGGGGGCCCGGCGCCCCCCAGAGGAGGCCGAAGACTGCGAGGGGCTTCCGCACTGAGCCTCTCGAGACGTTGGAGGTCCTGGGCGCGCGCGCGCACGCAGGACCTCCACGGCGTGTCGCTGAGGTCGATTGAGATCGGCGGTGCATCGCCGATCCGAGCTCGGTGCTCCCCCCCCGACCCAGACCCCCTCGAGTCATGAAAGAATCACGACGGGATGTTTTTCATTTTTTTTGGACCCTGGGGGCCCTTACCGGCCCTCGGGACCGTCAAAAAAACAACCCAGGACGAAAAACCGGTCCTGGGGAATGGGTCCAGACCTCTGGGGGTCGACGTCATAACAAAATCATGACGTCGGGGGTCTGGGGAGCTGTTTCCCCCCCTCTCGTCGTCCCTCCGGTCCGTGGGCCGGCGGGCTGGGCTGGCGGCGCTCGCCCGCAGGGGTGGGCGGAGGGCGGTATGCCGGGCCCCTGCTGTCGCAGGCGATGTTTCTATCCCGCCCCCCGGCTGTTCGGCAAGAAATGGAGCGGCTCAGAAAAGAGGGAAACCCTCAGAGCCCCGAATCATCAGGGGTAACTCGGGTCAGGGCTAACTCGGGTTCGCTTTTCGGGATTCCGAACCCGAGTTACCCCGGGCCCGAGTTACCCCGGATAACTCGGGCGTCCAGAGCCCCGAATCATCAGGGGTAACTCGGGTCAGGGCTAACTCGGGTTCGCTTTTCGGGATTCCGAACCCGAGTTACCCCGGGCCCGAGTTACCCCGGATAACTCGGGCGTCCAGAGCCCCGAATCATCAGGGGTAACTCGGGTCAGGGCTAACTCGGGTTCGCTTTTCGGGATTCCGAACCCGAGTTACCCCGGGCCCGAATTACCCCGGATAACTCGGGCGTCCAGAGCCCCAAATCATCAGGGGGAACTCGGGTCAGGGCTAACTCGGGTTCGTTTTTCGGGAATCCAAACCCGCGTTACCCCGGACCCGAGTTACCCCGGATAACTCGGGCGCCCAAAAATGGAGCGGCTCAGACAAGAGGGAAACCTTGGGATACACCCCCAGAGGGGCCATTCGGACGCACCCCTATCAAGGATGGACGCCCCCCCTCGTATATCCCAGGGTTGGGCCCACATTTTTGTTGGTCCATTCGAAAACCCCACGAAGCCTGGGATAGGGGTCGACATATCCCCTGTTATGCTGCTGCCCCCCGCGCCCTTCGCGCGCGGCGCGCGCGCAGGAAGTACTCCGAGGGCTGGGAGCGCATCTTCGGCGGCAAGCCGCGGCGGGAACAGCCAGCCGCAGCGCAGCCGCCGGCCCCGGCGGGCACGGCCAGGCGGGGCCGCCGCGCCGCCCGCGCCGTAAAGGTTGCCCGAGGCTTCCGGACGTCGGAGGGCTACGGAGGCCTTCGGGGGCTTTCGGATGGCGTCGGGCGGCTTCGGAGGTCGTCGGGGCCCAGAAAGCCAACGCAGTGAAGAAGTCGAGACGGAGGTTGCCGGGCCCCAGGGGCTCCAAAAACGGCTCTGGATGAAAATCGAAGAAGAAAGACGCCATATAAATAATGTTTGGCGCTCCGCGCGGATTTCTTGCATCCGCGCTGGGCACCCCTGGCGGCGCCACTGGCGCCGCCCCTGGCGTGCCAGCGCAAATCCAAGAAACCCGCGCGGAACGCCACAAACTTATGTTGCTGTCGTTGTTGTTGCTTATTTGTTTTAACATTTGTTCGCAATAGTAACATTATTATTACTGCTGCTTTTTAGTAGTATTATTTGTCGTATTTTCATCATTCGCATTCTAATTCGAATGTGTATGATTTTATGCATTGTTCCTACCATGTTTTAGTAGTGTTATTATTATTGTTATTATTATGATTATTACTGTTATTTATTATTCTTATTCTTATTATTATCGAAAGAGCGTGTTCTACCGCTGCTAGCCGAAATCCGGGGGGGTCACTGGGGGTTCCCAACCCGTCCCCCCCCCTCGAAAAGCGGGGGGGGGTCACTACGGGTTCGAACCCCCCCCCCCAGTCCATCATGAAAAGAGGGGGGTTCCTTACCGGTTCGCACCCCCCCCCCTCGAAAACCGGGGGGGGGGTCAGTACCGGTTCGACCCCCCCCCCGGAAACCAGGGGGGGTCCCTGCCAGTTCGTGTGATTCCAGAAGACCCGCTGCTCTTCTCACTCACCCTCTGCCGCTGCTGCTCAGCTGTCCAGGATCTCTCTGCCGCTGCCCATCTGGCTCTAATCATTTTCCAGGGCCCTTGGCTAATTGAGCTACGTCCTCTGCCGCGCAGAGCGAGAGAAAAACATTATCAGCGATAATCTTCCACATCGCAGTGGTAGCGTGGAACGAGGCTCGCTATCCCGGCCCGCGGGGCCGTACACATTGCAACGACGGCGTCCGCGACACGTCTATACATATTGGAATCGACGCCCAGCGGCTTCCTCGCGCTGTTGCTCAGCGCCTACGCTAGCGTCAGCGACGCCAGCACCAACGCCTACTACGATTACCCTGCCAACTCCTACGCCAGCGTCAGCGACGCCAGCACTCACGCCTACTGCGCCTTCGACGCCAACTCCTACGCCAGCGTCATCGACGCCAGCACCTACGCCTGCGCCTACACCCAGAACTTCAGCGAATCCGCCAAGTTCGATTCCCCGTACCTTCTGAACTTCAGCGACGCCGCCGAGTTCGGTCTCCTTCGCTCCCAGGACTTCAGCCAAACCACAGAGTTCGATTTCCTTTACTCCGGTGTCTACGTCTACCCTTTCGCAAAGATGACGGACAATGCTCACAATTTCGTACAGCCAATATACCTACATGGAACGGAGATCCCTCGAAGTGGAGAGACTACAAACAAGAGGTGCAATTGTGGAAGCTCAGCGAGAACCTTTCAATTCCGCACAGTCTCGCGTCGAAGCTCGTGCTCAGGCTCAGCGGGACAGCGAGAAGCGCAGCATTGACTATGACGGAGAAGCAGCTGCACCCGGCAGCTGCAGCAGACGTCGACGACGCCGACGAGAAGAAGCGCAACAGGAATCAGGTCGGCATCGAGAATGTTTTACAGCATTTGGAGGCGAGCCTGGGTCAGCAGAAGCCCGTGCAGAAGGGCGAGACTCTCGCTCGAGAAGTTTTTCGAATCTACCCAGCATCACCGACGGCGAGGTGAACGAATGACGGACTGGCTCATCCGCTTCGAGACCGGTCTACAGCAGCTACGCGAGAACGAGGTGGACCTCAACGCGCTGGACGACGTGGCGGGATGGTTCCTGCTGCGAAAGCCTGGTCTCACGGCCGAGTGCCGCGAGCGCGTCGTGGGCAACCTGCCCGACGAACGCTACGGCTGCCAGCGCGTCCGTGGACTGCTGGCGCGGATGTTTCCGGACATCCACAATTCCGAGCGCCACGCCCCGCCGCCGCCGAGGCCGCGGAGCAACTAGTCGCGCCCCCATGGCGGCTGGCGCAGCAGCGCTTCCTCCAGCCGTGGAGGGCGCCCCATTAACGTCGTCGACGAGCCCGCCGACGAGGGCGACGAAGAGCAAGAGGAGGGCGACGAGGGCGAGGCCGACGCGCAGGACATCGCTCGCCAGGAGCTCGAGGCCTTCAGCGCCGAGCTCGAGTCCTCCAACGTGAACATTTCCGAGCTGTTCGACGGCGACGACCCTGCCGAGGTCGAGGCCGCCGCGGCGGAGCTTGCCGCCATTCCCGAGGCCATGGCCACCGCCAGGTCAGCGCGGGAGGCCCTGAAGGGCCGCGGCAAGTCGAAAAGGTCCGCGCCGTCTCGCCGCCCGGCCAAGCTCCAGAGCCAGGTCGACCATCGCAAGGTGGCGTCGCAGTGCTGGGGCTGCGGCGAGACCCGGCATTGGGCGGGAGACCAGGAGCGCCCCACGCCGGGCGCTCGCAAGTTCGCGCCCAAGGACGGCGAGTCCAAGGGCGGCGAACGGGGAGGCCGAGGAGGTCGCCCGCAGCGCCGGGCGCGCATCACCGAGCAGGTCCAATTCGCGGACGAGGAAATCGCCCCTCACCCGCAGGGGCCTGCCTCCTGAGACCTGCGTCTCAGAGCGGCTGATTCACCACCTGCCGAACGTGAGCGTCGCGATCGGCAGCGGGAAGCCCGCGGACGAAGGCATCGGCGCGGTGGGCACCGCCTGCCTTTTCTGCGTCTCGGGCAGGAAGTGGTACGACAATTATGAGGACACCCTCACCAGGATGGGCCTCGCCGACCAGATCTTCGAGGAGCACGAGGGCGATATCTACAGGTTCGGCAACGGAGGCGCTCTCCCGAGCAAGCTGCCCGTCACCGCGCCGCTCGTGCTCTGCGGCCGGCCGCGTCGTGTTCAGCGTCGTGGACAGCCCCGCGCTTGGCCTGCTCATCGGCCGCGACTTCGTACAGCCATCCAAGATCGACATCTCTCTCTGGAAGGGCCAGGTCCGCATCGGGAACTCCACCCAGAAGCTCATGACGAGCGCCGCGGGCCACCCCGCGATCAAGTTGCAGCCAGAGGACTGGCAGGCCATCAAGGACGCTGGCATGGAGCGACGTGCCAAGCCAGCCGGCCGACCGAAGGTGGGCGACGAACCTACAGTCAACGCTACGATCGTCCCGTGGTGCGTCCCTGTGGCACGTCCCTTCGCACCTCGCTTGGCGCGTCCCTTGGGACGTTCCGCGGCGCGTCCTCTTGGCAGATCCTTTGTCAATTAGCTCTTGGGCAGCTACTATGTGCCCAGGCAGCTCGAGCGTAAGATCCAGATCAGTTCGGTCAGTACTCGGATGCAATGGAGGACTCGATCCACAACGCTGTAGAGCAGAATCGCAGTTCAGCACATCGCAGTTCAGCACGGCTCATCACAGCACAGCCTTCGGCACGGTACATCAAGATCGATACACTCAGCATTGCAATTTGGCACGTTCTTTGGCACGTCACGTGGCGCGTCCCGCGGCGAGTCCCCCTGGCACGTCGCGCGGCGCGTCCCCTGGCACATCCCGTGGCACATCCATTGGCACGTTCCCTGGCACGTCCCGTGGCACGTCCATTGGCACGTTCCGTAGCGTGTCCCCTTGGCACGTCCCGCGGTGCGTCCCCATGGCACGTCCCCTGGCACGTCGCTTGGCGCGTCCCTTGGGACGTTTCGCGGCGCGTCCTCCTGGCATGTCCCCTTGTGAATTAGCTCTTGGGCAGCTACTATGTGTTCAGGCAGCTCAAGCTTAAGATCCAGATCAGTTCGGTCAGGGCTCGGATGCAACAGGAGGATTTTATCCACGACGTTATAGATCACAATCTCTGCATGTCACATAGCAGATCAGCACGGCTCATCACAGCACAGCCTTCGGCACGGTACATCAATATCGATACACTCAGCATTGCAACCTGGCACGTTCTTTGGCACGTTCCGTGGGGCGTCCGTTGGCGAGTCCCCCTGGCACGTCGCGCGGCGCGTCCTCTGGTACATCCCGTGGCGCATCCATTGGCACGTTCCGTAGCGCGTCCCCTTGGCACGTCCCGCAGTGCGACCCCATGGCACGTCCCCTGGCACGTCGCCCGGCGCGTCCCTTGAGACGTTTCGCGGCGCGTCTTCCTGACATGTCCCTCTGTCAATTAGCTCTTGGGCAGCTACTATGTGTTCAGGCAGCTCGAGCTTAAGATTCAGATCAGTTCGGTCAGAACTCGGATGCGAAGGAGGACTCGACCCACAACGCAATGGAGCACAATCGCGGCATGGCACATCGCAATTCAGCACGGCGCAGCACAGCACAGCATTCGACAGGGTACATGAAGATCGATACACTCAGCATTGCATTTGCCCGTCACCTCATCAGGTGTCTTTGAAAACGCTGCCATGCGTTAAATTTCGGCATGCCTTTCCGGGTTCGTGGGTCGATCATGTTCTAGACAGCGCAGCTCTTTGACCGAGCCAGTCGAAGAATCTCTGACATCACCCCATTGGCGCCCCCGCCAATCAACGAGACCTAACACTATAACGAGAAATGCCAATCTCATCCAAAGCCAGACTCATCGGGTGCCAAACTCATCCATGGCCAAATTCATCCGTTACCAAATTCATCCAGTGCTAGACTCATCGGGTGCCAAACTCATCCTGTGCCAAACTCATCCGGTGCCAAATTCATCTGGTGCCAAATTCATCTGGCACCAAACTCATCCAGTGCCAAATTTATCCTGTGCCAATTTCATCCGGTACCGAATTCATCCGGTACCACACTTATTTGGTCGCGGTTCACCCGAACCGCGGATCGGATGAGTCGGAGCGGATGAGTCGCCATCGGATAAATTAGCCAGTCTCCGTTTGTGCGCGTGCTTATGATGGTCGCTGTGGTTACTATCGTGGCTGTTCTGGTGGCCGCCGTTGTGCGCTTGCTCGGCGGAGTCGCTGTCGCGGCTGTCGTGGTAGTCGCGGTGGTCGTCATGGGGCTTTTGCTTGTGAGAGTCACTGTCTTGGCCATCGTGGTAGCCGTCGTGGTAGCTGTCGTGGTGTGAGTGCTCGCAGGGGTCGCTGTAGTAGCTGTCGTGGCTGTCGTGGTGATTGCCGTGGTGTGCTGTGTTGTCGTGGGTGCCGCGGTGGCGGTCGTGGCTGTCGTGGTAGCCGGTGTGCGCCATTGTCGTCCTTGTGGTGGCTGTCGTGGTAGTCGTCGTGGCGTGCTTGCTGGTGCGAGTCCCTGTCGTGGCTTTCGTGGTGGCCGCCGTGGTGTGCTTGCTGGTGCGAGCCATTGTGGTGGCTGTCGTGGTGGCCGTGGTTGTGCGCGTGCTCGTGAGTGTCGCTGTTGTGGCTCTCGCGGCGGCCGCCGTGGTGTGCTTGCTTGTCGTGGGTGCCGCTGTAGTTGTCGTGGCCGGCGTGGTTGCCGCCGTGGTGCGCTTGCTCGCGAGAGTCGCTGTAGAGGCTTGTGTGGCTGTCGCGGCGTTTGACATGGTGAGGGTGCTTCTGGAAGTCGCTGTCGTGGACGATGTGCCTGTTGTGAAGGCCGCCGTGGTGCGATTGCTTACCGTTGTGGCCGCCGTGGTGTGCTTGCTCGTGAGGGTCGCTGTAGTCGCTGCCGTGGTGGTCGTAGGCGTCGTGCTGTCGTCGCTGGTGGAGCTTCTCGTGGAGATGTTGTAGCAGAGCGCATTGCTCGTTAAAGAGTTGTTGGAGTCGGTCGTAGTGCTCGCTGTAGAGCTGCTGCAGTCGGTCGCTGTGCTCGCTGTGTTGCTCTTGTGGTGCTGGTCGCAGTAGGTGTGCTGGTGGTGATTGTTTGCTTCTGTCGTGTTGTGGTCGGCTATTAATGCTCGGAGCGTATGCTGGTGCAGGCGGCGGCGGCGGCCAAAGTCTGGGTGGCAAGAGTGGCCCAGGAACGACGCAGGTTTCGTGCACGTGGTTGTCGCTGTGTTGCACTTGCGGCTGCAGGCCAGTCTTGAGTTGAGTAGTACTATGTTTGGTAGCCAGGTGTGCGCGCACTGCATGTGTACGGCGGTCGCGTTGTCTCCTTGTGGCCGAGCTGCTCCGGGACTGAACGTGGAGCTGCTGGCGTCGCTCCCCATGCTCATTATGGTGGTGCTGGGGATGCGCGTAGTGCTGGCCGTCATGCTGCGGATGTCGGTGCTGGAGGTGCGGGCGGTGCTGGCGTTGATAGTTCTGTTCATCGTAGTGCTGAGGTCGAGCTTGAGATCGGTGCTTGACGTTGTAGTACTGAGCGTCATGGTGCTGGCCGTGGTACTGCTGAGGTCGGTGCTGGACGTCGTAGTGCTGGTGATAGTGGCTGTGCTGGTGGTACTGGTGGTCGTGCTGTTGGTGTCGAAGCTGGTCGTCGTTCTGCCGAGGTCGATGCGGGGAGTCGTAGTGCTGGTAGTGATGGTAGTGCTGGTTCTGGTAGTGCTCGAAGCGTTGGTGATGCTGGTTGTGCTGGTCTTGCTGTTGGTGCTGCTCGTGCCATCCGTGGTGCTGGTCGTACCCTCTATGATTGATGAATTCCGGATTATGTTCATTGTGATGTTTGTAGGAGTCATGAGTGTACCTTCCATGTTGGTAGAAGTACCTGTCGCACTGTCCATGCCATCCGTGTTGATCGACATAATTGTCGTGGCAAGGTCGCCGATGAAGGCGTCTCATGGTCGATCAGCGGCAGCTCTGACGTCACGATTGAGAAACGGAGGAAGATGTAAGAGTGAAGTATGTGCGTAGTAATCTGAGAGATGAGATGTATGGGAACACGATACTGTCGCGGCTGGCCCCCTGATTGCGGGGCGCGCCGCCACGGCCTTCGATACGCCGTGGCTTTTCCTCCAACCTCCTCGTCCTCCTCCTCCTTCTCTTTCTGCGCAAGCCGCCCTGTTTCGAGCATCCTCGGGTTCGCACGTGCGACGGAGCGAGGGGGGACCCGCGAGCAAGTTTCCCAGCGCTGCGGAGCCAGCTCAGAGCGTCTCGCCTTCGCGGGCGCCTCCCTCATGAACAGGCGCGCCCAGCAGGTGAACCGCGCCTCCTTCATGAACAGTTGCCTCCTTCATGAACAGGCGCGGTCTGCAGCGGCCGCCGCCGACGACGCAGGAGCGCGTTTTCCCGGAAAGGGCCTGGGCCCAGGGTTTTCTTTTCAATGGTTTCCCCCAGGTTTCGACGGCTGTTGGGCCAGCGTCATTGTTTGCGATAAATAACAAGGTCGCGAAGGGCCGGCGAAAGTGTTTCTGAGAATGTCCTTAGCGACACGGCTGTTGTATATGAGTTTGTTGAGGATGTCTCAGGCGAAACGCTGGTTTTGCAGAGTTGGGGGATGCCTCGAGCGGGGCCTCGTGGGGGGCCAGAATTCAGAGGATGTCTCAGGCGAAATGCTTGTGTTCACGTGTCCAGGCCACCCAGGGGGGTATCGAACATGATTGTTCCGAGCAAGGACCTCGTGTTTTTACGTGTCCAGGCCATTCAGGGGTGTATCTAACATGGTTTTCCCAAGCACTTCCCGTGCCACGTCCCGTGGCGCGTCCCTTTGGCGCGTCCCTCGGTGCGTCCCCAAGGCACGTCCCCTGGCACGTCCCCTGGCGCGTCCCTTGGGACGTTCCGCGGCGCGTCCTCTTGACATGTCCCCCTGTCGATTAGCTCTGGGGCAGCTACTATGTGCCCAGGAAGTTCGAGCTTAAGATCCAGATCAGTTCGGTCAGGACTCGGATGCAAAGCAGGGCTCGATCCACAACGCTCTAGAGCACAATCGCGGCATGGCACATCGCTGTTAAGCACGGCACAGCACAGCACAGCCCTCGGCACGATACATCAAGATCGATCCACTCAGCATTGCAACCTGCCACGTTCCCTGGCATGTTCTGTGGCGAGTCCCCCTGGCGCGTCACGCGGCGCGTCGCCTTGCACGTCCCGTGGCACGTCCACTGGTATTTTCCATAGCGCGTCCCCTTGGCACGTCCCGCGGTGTGCCCCCATGGCACGTCCCCTGGCACGTCCCTTGGCGCGTCCCCTGGGACGTTCCGCGGCGCGTCCTCCTGGCATGCCCACCTGCCCAGTGGCTCTGGGGCAGCTACTATGTGCTCAGGCAGTTCGAGCTTAAGATCCAGATCAGTTCGGTCAGGGCTCGGATGCAAAAGAGGGCTCGATCCACAACGCTATGGAGCACAATCGCGGCATGGCGCATCGCAGTTCAGCACGGCGCAGCACAGCACAGCCCTCGGCACGGTACATCAAGATCGATACAATCAGCATTGCATTTGCGCGTCGCCCAATCAGGTGTCTTTGAAACGATGCCATGCCTTACAGTTCTATACATTTTCAACTGCAGCCTTCCTTCTATTTTCTCCCGCGGCCCCGCCATTCTTTCCAACGTTTGCCTCGCTGCCCCACATTTTTGTTCCTACCAATGGCCTCGGCCAGATGCGATTTTACCCCGTCAGCAAAGGTATTTTGAAGGAATTTCGAACTTCTACTCTTTCCAGCTTCCCTGCACTCCTTTCCCGTTTCGTGGGTCGATCATGGCGTATTGCTCGCCCCATAACGCTCTGGCCCCCAGTGCGCCCCCGTCACGGCCGCCGTGTGCATAGGGATCCGCCTAGGAATCCGAGTAGGAATCCGCATAGGCATCCCCACAGAAATCCGCATAGGGATCCGCATGGGGATCACATACAGATATCCATCGGGATTCGCATAGGCATCCGCGTTGGGATTATCAGGGATCTTTCTTTCAGATCCGCATAGGGATCTGCATAGGGATCCGCATAGAGATCCGTGTGGGCATCCGCATTGGGATCCCGAGAGGTATCCGCATAGGGACCCGCATAGGGATCCGCAGAGGGATCCGCACAGGGATCCGCATGGCAATTCGCAGAGGCATCCGCGTAGGCCTCCGCGCAGGGTTCCGCGTAGGGTTCCGCGTAGGGATGCGCATAGGGATCCGCATAGAGATCCGCATATGGGCGGTGGTCGCGGGCAAGTTTCGGTGTTCTCAGGCACTTGTGGTGTTCGTAGGAGAGCGAGCAGTAGGAGGAGAAGGACGACGACGACAACGACGACAACGACGACGACGACGGCGACGAGGATGGAGGAGGGAGGTAGGGAGCATACCTCTTATACGCCACGTGGAGACAATGACGCCTTCGCAGGCATGTGCTCGCCACAACTCCTCGTCGCTCTTTGTTGTCGGTCGTCGTCGTCGTCGTCGTCGTCGTCGTCGCTCGTCGTCATCGTCGTCGTCTCGTCGTCGTCGTCGTCGTCGTCGTCGTCGTCGTCGTCGTCGTCGTTGTCGTCGCGCTTCGTTGTCGGTCGTCGTCGCCGTCGTCGTCGCCGTCGTCGTCGTCATCTTCTTCGTCGTCGTCGTCGTTGTCGTCGGTCGTCATCGCTCGCGGTCATCGTTGTCAAATGCCTTCGAATGCTTTCGAGCGCATCTGGAGGCCTTCTAATGACCTCTGGAAGGCCTCTGGAGGCTTCCAGAAGCCTCATGAGGCTTCCGGAAGCCTCGGGAAACCTCTGGAGACCTCTGGAGGCGTCGCTCGTCGTCCTCGCTGTCTTCGTCGTCGTCGCTCGTCGTCGTCGTCGTTGTCGTCGTCGTCGTCGTCGTCGCCAGCGTCGTCGTCGTCGTCAGCGTCGTCGTCGTCGTCGTCGTCGTCGTCGTGTGCGCAGACGCTGTGGTGGCGCCGGAACCACGCTGTGGGGATGCCCCCCCCGCCCCCCCATAACGCCTGTTATCGCCGCGAATAAACAAACGCGCTCCAGGAACAGGGATCGCCCCGGAGGACGGCAGCCCAGCGTGAGAGCGCACCGACTCCAGGCGGTCTGGGCGCGGCTCTGGCTCCAGCGCCGAGGACTCGGAGTCGACGGCAAGTGCGACCAGCGGCTTGCGGCCCCAGCCAGAGCAGGATGACGACCAGCAGCCTGAGCCCCACGGCTTCATAACAACAAGACGCTGCGGCGGCGGGAGCTGCGGGTGGCCGCGCGGCGCCGCCGCGCCGTGCAGCGGCAGGTGCGGGCCCAGGACAGCGAGGCGGCCGCGCCGCCCGGCGGCCCCGACGGCGCCCCTGGTGGCGCCGAAGACTCTGCGGGCGACGGCCTTGCGGCGGCCGCCGCCGATGCCACGTGCCTTTGGGAGGGCAGTGCCCGCAGGGCGGCCGCCGGCGGGGCCCCGTCGAGCGCTTGCACGGGGTCGGGGCAGGGTCCCGGCAAGCATCGGACGGCGGCAGCCATGCAGTCTAGACCATCGGCGATCGGCGCTCGATCCATACCCATGCTGCTGACCACCACTTGGGGCGCCAGATGCAGCACCGTATGGAGCGAAAAACGTGGGCTCGGAGGCCCGAATTTTATCCATAGCCTGCTCTGGCCCCTCGTGACAAGGTTCGGGGCCTGAGCAGGTACATGGATAGAATTTCGATCACCTGGGCCAGCTCGATGGACACCGCCGCGCGTGCATCGGACCGGTCTGGTACATGGCTGGCATCGTCCAAGAGCACCCAGCCGGCAGTGCCGCTTCCAGCAACGGCGCCTCCTCCTGGTCGAGGCAGCCGGCGGAGCTCAGCGGCGACGCCCACCAGCCGGCAGCGCGCGAGTGGTTCTCGTTGTAGTAGTCGCATTCTTTTCAGACTCGTCATGAAGTGCTGAGACATGCGGCCCCTCGCGTCGAGGAGATTCTTCTCGCTTCGCGGGGTTCACGTCCAGAGCACGTGCAGTCTTGTCGTTGCGGGGCCTTGTGGGAGCTTTCTTGGGGCCTCTTGGAGGCCTCTTGTGGGCTTCTTGGGTCCTCTTGGGGACTTCTTGGGTTCTCTAGGGAGTTTCTTTGGGGCCTCATGGGGGCGTCTTGGGCCGTCTTGGGGCGCTCTTGCGCCGTTGCGGGCTGTGTCGCTGGGGCCTTCGGTGGCACGAAACGTGTGAGGGGTGTGCCGAAACGGGGGCGTCGCCAACATGCGGGCTGCGCCGCTGGGGCCTTGGGTGGAGCTTCCTGTGGGGCCACGAACCGCGTGAGGGGTGTGCCGACACAGGGATTGCGCCCACATGCGGGCTGCGCTACCGGAACCTCAGGTGGAGCTCCCCATGAGGCCACGGAACGTTATGGGGCCACGAAACGTGTGAGGAATGTGACATGAGGGGTGGCGCCTACATGCAGGCTGCGCCATTTGGGCCTCAGGTGGAGCTCCCCATGGGGCCACGATCCGTGTGAGGGGTGTGCCGACGGGGGGGTGTCGCCCACATGCGGGCTGTGCCACTTGGGGCCTTAGGTGGAGCTCCCCATGGGGCCACGAACCGTGTGAGGGGTGTGCCGACGGGGGGGTGTCGCCCACATGCGGGCTGTGCCACTTGGGGCCTTAGGTGGAGCTCCCTATGGGGCCACGAACTGTGTGAGGGGTGTGCCGAAACGGGGGTGTCGCCCACATGCGGGCGGTCCAAACGGAACAGCTCACAGAAAGCAGAACCAGCCGAGTTGGCCCGGTAGGGCCACTCGGCGCCCAGTGCCGCTGATCCGGGGCGCTCCCGATGGTGTCGGGTTCGCTTGGAGGTCTACGGGGCCGTCTTGGGGCCCTCTTGGGGCAGTCGTAGTAGGAGGCCTCTTGAGGGGGTCTTTGTGCATTGGGGGCTCCTTGGAAGCCTTTCTGGCTGTCTTAGTGCGTTCCTGGCCCGTCGGACGCCGTCGGAAGCCGTCTTGGGCGCCTTGCTGTGCCATCTAGGAGCACTCTTGGGGCACTTCAGGGCCGTCTTGGAGGCATATGGGGCCGTCTTGAGACCCTCTGGGGGCCGTCTTAGGACCCTTTTGGGCCGTCATAGGGCCATCTTGGAGGCATCTGGGGCGATCTTGAGGGCCTTCGGGGCCGTCGGAAGGCCGAAAAGAATGAAGCGCCCAATTCTTTCAAAAGCATTTGGAAAATCAATGATTTGGGCATCTTCGGTTTTTTTCCTGAAACGGGCGCTGGCCCAGGGTTCTCTTGTAGTGTTGTTTTCCCCTGGCCCCGACTTGAGGTGGGCCGGCGGAATTACCCTGCGATAAATCGTGAAGTCGAAGAGGCCCGGCGGAAACGAATTTCGAGGACGTCCCTAGCGAAACGTGGGTTTTTGAAATCCCGATCGATGAATCACAGGGTGCGGGACACATTTGGGTCCCCATGTGTTCCCATAGATTGGGCCTTTCCAGGGGCACTTATCCGTATGTTTTTTACGTATGCTCCTATAGAGTGGCCTTCTCCACGATGTCCCACGCGGGCCCAGGCCACCCAGGGGGGTATCTGATGTGTTTGTCCCGAGCTGGAACCAAGTGTTTTCCCACCCAGTGGGGTATCTAACATGGCTGTCCCGAGCTTGAAACAAGTGCTTCTTCGTGTCCAGGCCACCCATGAGAATATCAAACATGGTTGTCCCGAGCAAGGACCCGGTGTTTTAACGTGTCCAGGCCATTCAGGGGTGTATCTAACATGGTTGCCCCGAGCTGGCACCATGTGTTTTTACGTGTTGAGGCAACCCAGGGGGGTATGTAACATGGTTGTCCCGAGCAAGGACCACGAGTTTTATCGCGTCCAGGCAAACCAGGGGTGTATCTAACATGGTTGCCCAGAGCTAAATCCAAATGTTTGGACGTGTCCAGGCCACCCAGTGGGGTATCTAACATGGTGGTCTTGTGCTGGATCCAAGAGTTTTTACGTGTCCAGGCCACCCAGAGGGGTATCTAACATGGCGTCGGGCCCAACGCCGAATTATCAGGAAACACACATCCCCATACAGAAAAGTTATGTTTTTTTGCTCTGGACAGGGGGTTGCCCTTCGGGGGCCTCTCCAGGGAAGACATTGCGAGGATGTCTCGAGCGGGAGCGCGAATTCGGCGTATCTAGGCCACGCAGGGGGGTATCTAACATAGTTGTCCCGAGCTGGAACCGCTGGTTTTTTACATGTCCAGGCGACCCAGGGGGGATATCAAACATGGTTGTCCCGGGCTGGAACCGCGTGTTTTTACATGTCCAGGCCACCCAGGGGGGTATCTAACATGGTTGTCCCGAGCTGGAACCGTGTGTTTTTACATGTCCAGGCCTCCCATGAGAATATCAAGCATGGCTGTCCCGAGCTTGAACCATGTGTTTTTACGTGTCCAGGGCACCCAGAGGGTACCTAACATGATTGTCCCGAGCAAGGGCCACGTGTTTTAATGTGTCCAGGCTACCGAGCGGCGTATCTAACATGGTTGTCCCACGCTGGCACCACGTGTTTTTACGTGTCCAGGCCACCCAGCGGGATATCGAACATGATTGTCCCGAACCCGAACCACGTGGTTTAACATGTCCAGGCCGCCCAGGGGGGTATCTAACATGGCGTCGGGCCCAACGCCGAATTATTAGGAAACGCACGGGGGGCCGACAAGCGCTACCCGAACACATGTCCCAATGCAGAAAAGTTATGCTTTCTTGCTCTGGGCAGGGGGTTGCGCTTGGCCTCTCCAGGGAAGACATTGCGAGGATGTCTCGAGCAGGAGCGCGAATTCAGCGTATCCAGGCCACGCAGGGGGGTATCTAACATGCGTACCCCGAGCTGGAACCAAGTGTTTTTACATGTCCAGGCCACCGAGGAGGTATCTAACATGGTTGTCCCGAGCTGGAACCATGTGTTTTTACGTGTCCGACCCACCCAGTGGGGTATCTCACGTGGTTGTCCCGAGCTGGAACCATGTGTTTTTCCCGGAAAGGGCGTGGGCCCAGTGTTCTCGTTTAGGTGTTTTCCCTTGTTTGCGGCCAGTGGAATGGTTTGCTATAAATGACAAGGTAAAGTCCCATTCGGCGTGTAACAATTGAGGACGTCCCTAGCGAAACTCCCTCCGGCTTCGGCTGGCGAAATTATTTGTGATGAGTAACAAGGTAAAGTCCGATTCGGCGTGGGAAAATTCAGGATGTTCCTAGCGAAACGCGCGTTGTATACACATGTTTTGAGGATGTCTCAGGCGAAACGCTGGCTTTCCAGAGTTGGGAGGTGTTTGGAGTGGGGCTTCGTAGGGGGCCAGAATTCAAAGGATGTCTCAGGCGAAATGTTTGTTTTAACGTGCCCATGTCGCCCAGAGTGTATCTAACATGGCTGCCCCTAGCTGGCGCCCTAGACAACCGCATGTTAGATACTTCCTTTGGGTGGGCTGGAACCAGGTGTTTTCACGTGTCCAGGCCACCCAGGGGGGGATCCAATATGGTGGTCCCGAGCTGGACCCACGTGTTTTTACGTGTCCAGGCCACCCAGGAAGTATCTAACTTGGTGGTCCCGAGCTGGAGCCACGTGTTTTTACGTGTCCACGCCACCCAGGGGGGTATCTAACATGGTGGTTCTGCGCTGGAACCGTGTGTTTTCACGTGTCCAGGCCGCCCAGGGGGGTATTTAACATGGTGGTCTTGCGCTAGAACCGAGTGTTCTCAAGTGTCCAGGCCATCCAGGGGGGGTATCTAACATGGTGGTTCTGCGCTGGAACCGTGTGTTTTCACGTGTCCAGGCCGCCCAGGGGGGTATTTAACATGGTGGTCTTGCGCTAGAACCGAGTGTTCTCAAGTGTCCAGGCCATCCAGGGGGGGTATCTAACATGGTGGTTCTGCGCTGGAACCGTGTGTTTTCACGTGTCCAGGCCGCCCAGGGGGGTGGTCTTATGTTCTGGAGGCCATCCAGGGGGGTTATCTAACATGGTGGTCTTATGCTGGAACCAGCTGTGTTCACGTGTCCAGGCCACCCAGGGGGGTATCTAACATGGTTGTCCCGAGCTGGAGCCACGTGTTTTTACGTGTCCAGGCCGCCCAGGGGGGGCATCTAACATGATTGCCCCGAGCAAGGACCAAGTGTTTTGACGTGTCCAGGCCACCCAGGGGGTGTATCTAACATGATTTTCCCGAGCTGGCACCTACGTTTGTACGTGTCCAGGACACCCAGGGGGGTATCAAACATGGTTTTCCCGAGCAAGGGCCACGTGTTGTGACGTGTCCAGGACGCCCAGTGGAGTATCTAACATGGCTGCCCAGAGCTGGATCCACGTGCTTTTACGTGTGCAGGCCACCCAGTGGGGTATCTAACATGACTGCCCCGACCTGCCGCACGGTTTTTACGTGTCCAGGCCGCCCAGGGGGGTATATAACATGGCGTCGGTATCAGGAAACGCACAGGGGTCCGAAAAGCGATACCCGAACCCATATCTCAATACAGAAAAGTAATGTGTTCTTGCTTTGTACAGGGGGTGGCGCTTTGGGTGCCTCTCCAGGAAAGACATTGCGAGGATGTCTCGAGCGGGAGCACGAATTCAGCGTATCCAGGCCATGCAGGGGGGTATCTAACATGGTTGTCCCGAGCTGGAACCACGTGGTTTTACATGTCCAGGCCACCCAGGGGGGGTATCTAACACGGTTGTCCCGAGCTGGGACCACGTGCTTTTACGTGTCCAGGCCGCCCAGGGGGGTATCTAACATGATTGTTCCGAGCTGGCACCATGTGTTTTTACATGTCCGGGCCACCCAGGGGGTATCTAACATGGTTGTGCCGAGCTTGAAACACATGTTTTTATGTGTCCAGGCCAACCAGGGGGGCATCTAACATGACTGTCCCGAGCAGGGACCATGTGTTTTAACGTGTCCAGGCCACCCAGGGGGGTATCTAGCATGGTTGCCCACAGCTGGTCCCACGTGTGTTTAATGGAGGATGATGATAAAACAAATGACCCGGGGTCATGTTCACGTGGCGGCGCCCGGGATGATGATTAGAAAAAACCGCCCCCCGGGCTGGGACACTTTTCTTTTAATCGTCCCCCCCCACCCGCCGTCCTCGGGCGCGCGCCCCCCCCACGGTGGAAGTTTCCCTGAGCTTCGTCACAGGGTAGCTCTGCCTGTGTGGTCGTCACAGGCGGCCGCTTTCTTTGACCCTCGTCAAAGGGGAGCGCTGCCTGCGTGGTCGTCACAGGCGTGCGCTTTCCTTGCGCCTCGTCATAGGGGAGCGCTGCCTGTGTGGTCGTCACAGGCGGGCGCTTTCCTTGCGCTTCGTCACAGGGGAGCGCTGGCTGAGTGGTCGTCGCAGGCGGGCCCTGTCTTTGAGCCTCGACACAGGGGAGCCCTGCTTGTATGGTCGTCACAAAAGCGGGCCCTCTCATTCAGATCCCAAACAAGGGGACGCTGCCTGTGTGGTCGTCACAGAATCGGGCCCTCCCCTTGTGCCTCGTCACAAGGGAGCGCTGCCTGCGTGGTCGTCACAGGCGGGTGCTTTCCTTGCGCCTCGTCACAGGGGAGCGCTGCCTGTGTGGTCGTCGCAGGCGGGCCTTTTTTTTGAGCCTCGACACTGGGAGCCTTGCTTGTGTGGTCGTCGCAGAGGCGGGCCTTCTGTGACGACCACACAGGCGAGCCCTGCTTCTGAGCGTTCCCCCCCGGTGTGGGGAACTATTGTTTAATCGTCCCCCCATCTTTTTTCCCGGAAAGGGCATAGGCCCAGGGTTCTCTTTTAGTATGTAAACATGTCCCCGGTGCCCAACTTGAAGGAGGCCGGCGGATTCTTTCCCTGATAAATATCGAGGTCGAAGGAGGCCGGCGGATTAAAATTTGAGGATGTCTCAGGCGAAACGCTTGTTTTTGAAATCCCGATCGATAAATCACAGGGTGCGGGACACCTCAGCACGACCACACCCCCAGCATGACCACACCCCAGCACGACCACGCCCAGCACGACCACGCCCCAGCACGACCACACCCCAGCACGACCACAGCACGACCACACCCCAGCACGACCACACCCCAGCACGACCACACCCCAGCACCAGCACGACCACACCCCAGCACGACCCGATCGATAAATCACAGGGTGCGGACCACCCCAGCACGACCACACCCCAGCACGACCCCACCCCAGCACGACCCCACCCCAGCACGACCACGCCCCAGCACGACCACACCCCAGCACGACCACACCCCAGCACGACCACACCCCAGCACGACCCCACCCCAGCACGACCCCACCCTAGCACGACCACACCCCAGCACGACCACACCCCAGAACGACCACACCCCAGCACGACCCCACCCAAGCACGACCCCACCCCAGCACGACCACACCCCAGCACGACCACACCCAGCAGGACCCCACCCCAGCACGACCCCACCCCAGCAAGACCACACCCCAGCACGACCACACCCCAGCACGACCTCACCACAGCACGACCACAGCACGACCACGCCCCAGCACGACCACGCCCCAGCACGACCACGCCCCAGCACGACCACCCCCCAGCACGACCACCCCCCCAGCACGACCACCCCCCAGCACGACCACCCCCCAGCACGACCACACCCCAGCACGACCACTCCCCAGCACGACCACACCGCCTTGGTTGAGTGGTTGCCTGTCGTCGTGGAATGTTTCGTGGGGTGTCTCGTGGAATGTTTCGCGGGGTGTCTCGTGGAATGTTTCGTGAGGTGTCTCGTGGAATGTTTCGTGAGGTGTCTCGTGGGATGTTTCGTGAAGTGTCTCGTGGGATGTTTCGTGAGGTGTTGCCCAGTTGGGTATCGTGAAAACGTGTCCATGCTCCACATGTCTATATCCCTTTCCGGGTTCGTGGGTCCATCATGTTTCTTAATCGTCATCCCACATTACGTGTCCAGGCCACCCATGGGGTATCTAACATGATTACCCTGAATTGGAACCAGGTGGTCACGTCCCCTGGCGCGTCTCTTGGGACGTTCCGCGGCGCATCCCCCTGGCATGCCACCCTGTCAATTAGTTCTGGGGCAACTACCATGTGCTCAGGCAGCTCGAGCTTAAGATCCAGATCAGTTCGGTCAGGACTCGGATGCAAAAGGAGGACTCGATCCACAACGCTATAGAGCACAATCGCGGCATGGCCCATCGGAATTCAGCACGGCGCAGCGCAGCACAGCCTTCGGCACGGTACATCAAGATCGATACATTCAGCATTGCACTTTGGCCGTCACCCAGTCAGATGTTTTCCCGGAAAGGGCTTGAGCCCAGGGTTCTCTTTTAGATGGTTTCCCCCCGGGTTTGACGGGAAGAGGGCCGGCGAATTTCTTTTGCGATAAATAACGAGTGGGAAGAGGGCCGGCGAATTAAAATTTGAGGATGTCCCTAGCGAAACGCTTGTTTTTCAGAATTTGTTGAGGATGTCTCGAGCGAGACGCTGGTTTTGCAGAGTTGGGGATGTCTCGAGCGAAACGCTTGGTTTCAGAATTTGTTGAGGATGTCTCGAGCGACACGCTGGTTTTGCAGAGCCGACCGCGACACGGAAAAGCGCCCCTCGCGCAGGAATTCTGAGGATGTCTCGCGCGTGCCGCGTCCCGCGCGCGGGTATTTGGATGTCTGGGGATTTTGACAGGATGTCTCGAGCGAAACGCTTGTTTTTCATAATTTGTTGAGGATGTCTCGAGCGAAACGCTGGTTTTGCAAAATTGGAGGATGTCTCGAGCGGTGGCCTTGTGGGGGGCCAGAATTCAAAGGATGTCTCAGGCGAAATGCTTGTTTTCACGTCCCGCTCGCAGGAATTCCGAGGATGTCTCGCGCGTGCAGCGTCCCGCGCGTAGGAATTCAGATGATTTTGACAGGATGTCTCGAGCGAAACGCTTGTCCCCAGCACGTTCCGTAGCGCGTCCCCTTGGCAGGTCCCGCGATGCGTCCCCATGGCACGTCCCTTGGCACGTCGCTTGGCGCGTCCCTTGAGACGTTCTGCGTCGCGTCCTCCTGGCATGTTCCCCTGTCCATTAGCTCTGGGGCAGCTACTATGTGTTCAGGCAGCTCGAGCTTAAGATCCAGATCAGTTCGGTCAGGACTCGGATGCAAAGGAGGACTCGATCCACGAGGCTATAGAGCACAATCGCGCCATGGCACATCGCAATTCAGCACGGCGCAGCACAGCACTGATTTCGGCACGGTACATCAAGGTCGATACACTCAGCATTGCAACTTGGCACGTTCCTTGGCACGTTCCGTGGGGCGTCCTTTGGCGAGTCCCCCTGGCACGTCGCGTGGCGCGTCCCCTGGCACATCCCGTGGCACATCCATTGGCACGTTCCGTAGCGCGTCCCCTTGGCACGTCCCGCGGTGCGACCCCATGGCACGTCCCCTGGCACGTCGCCTGGCGCATCCCTTGGGACGTTTCGCGGCGCGTCCTCCTGGCATGTTCCCCTGTCCATTAGCTCTGGGGCAGCTACTATGTGTTCAGGCAGCTCGAGCTTAAGATCCAGATCAGTTCGGTCAGGACTCGGATGCAAAGGAGGACTCGATCCACGAGGCTATAGAGCACAGTCGCGCCATGGCACATCGCAATTCAGCACGGCGCAGCACAGCACAGCCCTCGGCAGGGTACATCAAGGTCGATACCTTCAGTATTGCATTTGCCCGTCACCCAATCAGGTGTCTTTGAAAACGCTGCCATGTGTTACAGTTCTACATTCCTTTCTGGGTTCGTGGGTCGATCATGTTTGAAAACGTTGCCATGCCTTACATTTCTGCATTCCGTTCGGGGTTCGTGGGTCGATCATGTTGGAAATCTCTGGCGGCCATCTTGGGCTCTCTGACCCCCAGGGTAGGAGGAGGAGGAGGAGGAGGAGGAGGAGGAGGAGGAGGAGGAGGAGGAGGAGGAGGAGGAGGCGAGGAGGAGGAGGAATTTGGTGGATTTCTACGTGTCCCAGCCCCGCTCCGAGAACGGAGCACAGGCGGAGCAGGACCCCCCCCCGCCCTCTTCCCCGGCAGAGCCACCCCGCCCACCCCCCGGCCTCTAGCTCAGGCTCTTTGGAACTCGCACGCCGGATCGGCAGAGTTCACTCATGCGATTCTCGACCACGGCTTCTTCAAGTGCAACCACCCAGCTTTCGCACATAAGACCGCTGAGGACCACCGAAGAGACCGCCGATGGCGGCCGAAGACGGCCGGCGGGCCATGGGTAACCAGCGGTCTATGGCCGACGCCGCCGTAGCATCATCCGTTCTCCTCCTACCCCTCTGTCTGCTCTTGATATCCTCCTCCTCTCCTGGTTGTCCTCTTCCTCCTCCGTTGCTGATTTTTCGCGTCTTGCCGGAGGCTGTCTGCTTGCGATAGATGCTTCCGGCTTCCCCGTGCGCATGCATGCGGCAGATTGCTCCAGCTACGTTGTCGCCTGTTTTTCCCGGAAAGGGCTCCGGCCCAGGGTTCTCTTTTTGTTCGTTAACACCCCGGCCTCGACTTGAAAAGGGCCGGCGGAATTATTCTGCGATAACTGACGAGGTCGAAGAGGGCTGGCGGCATTATTTTTGAGGATGTCCCGAGCGAAACGCTTGTGTTGCAGAACTTGTTGAGGACGTCGCGAGCGGAAAGCTTGTTTTGTGTTATAGAGTGTCTTCCCCTGGGGACCAGAATTCAGAGGATCTCTCAAGTGAAATGCTGGTTTTCACGTGCCCGGGTCTTGAGGATGTCTCGAGCGAGACGCTTGGTTTCGCGCGTCCAAGTCGCCCAGGCGGATGTTTAGCATGAGGATGTGTTGAGGAAGTCTCGATCGAGACGCCTGTTTTCACGTGTCCATGTCGCCCAGGCGGATGTCTAGACTGGGGTCTGAAGCGAAACGCTTGTTTTCTCATGCCCAGGGAAGATGTGTTGAGGATGTCTCGAGCGAACCACTTGTTTTCACGTGCCCAGGTCGCCCAAGCGGATGTCTAGCATGAGGATGTGTTGAGGATGTGTTGAGCGAAACGCTTGTTTTCACGTGTCCAGGTCGCCCAGGCGGATGTCTAGCATGAGGATTTGGGCAGGATGTCTCGAACAAAACGCTTGTCCCCAGCACGTTCCGTAGCGCGTCCCCTTGGCACGTCCCGCGGTGCGTCCCCAAGGTACGTCCCCTGGCACGTCCCCTGGCGCGTCCCTTGGGACGTTTCGCGGCGCGTCCTCCTGGCATGTACCCTTGTCAACTAGATCTGGGGCAGCTGTGATGTGCTCAGGCAGATCGAGCTTAAGAGCCAGATCAGTTCGGCCAGGACGCGGATGCAAAGGAGGACTCGACCCACAACGCTATAGAGCACAATCGCGGTATAGCACATCGCAATTCAGCACGGTGCAGCACAGCACAGCCCTCGACACGGTACATCAAGATCGATACATCCAGCATTGCAATTTGGCACAGACCGTGGCACGTCCCGTGGCGAGTCGCCCTGGCATATCGCGCGGCGCGTCCCCTGGCACGTCCCATGGCACGTCCATTGGCACGTTCCGTAGCGCGTCCTTTTGGCACGTCCCGTGGTGCGTCCCCATGGCACGTCCCCTGGCACGTCGCCTGGCGCGTCCCTTGGGACGTTCCGCGGCGCGTCCTCCTGGCATGTCCCCTTGTCAATTAGCTCTGGGGCAGCTGTGATGTGCTCAGGCAGCTCGAGCTCAAGATCCAGATCAGTTTGGTCAGGACTCGGATGCAAAGGAGGACTTGACCCACAACGCTATAGAGCACAATCGCGGCATGGTACATCGCAATTCAGCACGGGGCAGCACAGCACAGCCTTCGGCACGGTGCATCAAGATCGATACACTCAGCATTTCATTTGCCCGTCGCCCAATCAGATGTTTTTGAAACAGCTGCCAGGCCTTACATGTCTGTGTTCCTTTCTGGGTTCGTGGGTCGATCATGCTCCCGGAAAGGGTTCCTGCCCAGGGTTCTCTTTTAGTTGTTTACCCTCGGAGTCGATTTGAAGAGTGCCTGCGGAACTATTCTGCGATAACTGTCGAAGTCGAAGAGGGCCGGCGGAATTATTCCCAACCTTCTTGCGTTGGGTTCTCGTTTTGAATAGATCACTGTGGTCGTATTCTCCTCGACGCCCCTTCTCCCCTTCTCTCCTGCCTCTCACATCGCTCCTTCCTGCGTGCTAGCTTGCCCCCTACCTGGCCATCCCTGGCGGGCTGCGATCTGCGAAACTGCCTCTCTTGCCGTCGACAGAGCTTCGGCGCTGAGGACCTCGCCATCCCTGGGGGGCTGCGATCTGCTACACTGCCGCCACTTTCGAGGGCTCCTGGGGGGGCCAGCGGAGTCGGGACCCTCGCAGATCCAGATTAGACCTCGTCATCTCTGGGGGGCTGCGTTCTGCGAAACTGTCGCCATTTTCGAGTGCTGTTGGGGGGGCTAGCGAGTGAGCGAGTGACGTCCTATCGCTGACGGTTCGGCCCCCCACGCGTCCTTCTCTTGCCCTTCGTTCCCGCCCCCATATCCTCCTCAAGCCTGGGTCCTCGGTCCTTGTCCTTCTGTTGTTGCCCTGTGAATCGTGCCACGTGAGTGCACCCGATGTAGCTTGCACACAAAATATACCTTCGCCTGCACTGTTATTGTCCTGGCATCTTTGGGCCAACTCCTGCAGGGGTTATGTTTGAGAGTGTCTCTAGGGAAACGCCTGGTTTGCAGAACTTGTTGAGGATGTCTCGAGCGAACCGCTTGCCTTGTGTTGCACATTCTCCTCACATTAGGGACCATAATTCAGAGGATGTCTCAGGTGATATGCTTGCTTTCACGTGCCCAGGTCTTGAGGATGTCTTGAACGAGACGCTTGGTGTCACGCCTCCAGGTTGCTTAGGCAGTTGTCTAGCACCAGGATGTGTTCAGGATGTCTCGAGCGAGACGCTTGGCTTCGCGCGTCCAGGTCGGCCAGGCAGAGATGTCTAGCATGAGGATGTGTTGAGGATGTCTCGAGAGAGACGCTTGTTTTTACGTGTCCGCAGGCGGATGCTTGGCATGAGGATGTGTTGAGGATGTGTTGAGCGAATCGCTTGTTGTGACGTGTCCAGGTCGCCCAGGCGGATGTCTAGCATGACGGTGTGTTGAGGATATCTCGAGAGAGACGCTTCTTTTCACGTGTCCAGGTCGCCTAGTCAGATGTCTAACATGTGGAGGTGTTGAGAAGGTCTCGAACGAAGTGCTTGTTTTCATGTGCCCAGGTCGCACAGGTGGATGTCTAAGATGAAGATGTGTTGTCGAGCTCTCGAGCGAGAGGCTTGCGTTCACATGTCCAGGTCGCCCAGGCGGATGTCTAGCATGAGGAGGGGTTGAGGATGTGTTGAGCGAACTGTTGTGTTCACGTGCCCAGGTCGCCCAGGCGGATGTCTAACATGAACATCTTCGGATGATGTTTCGAGCGAGGCGCTTGTTTTCACGTGTCCAGGTCGCCCAGGCGGATGCCGAGCATGATGATGTGGTGAGGATGCGTTGAGCGAAACGCTTGCGTTCACGTGTCCAGGTCGCCCAGGCGGATGCCTAACATGAAGATGTGCCGAGGATGTCTCGAGCGAGACGTTTGTTTTCAGGTATCCAGTTCGCCCAGGCGGATGTCTAGCATGAGGATGTGGCGGGAAGGTCTCGAGCGAAACGCTTGTTTTCTCGTGCCCAGGTCGCCCAGGCGGAAGTCTAACATGAAGATGTTTCGAGGAGGTCTCGAGCGAACCACTTGTTTTCACATGTCCAGTCCGTCCAGGCGGATGTCTAGCATGAGGATGTGTTGAGCGAAACGCTTGTGTTCACGTGTCCAGGTCGCCCAGGCGGATATCTAGCATGAGGAGTTGGGCTGGATGTCTCAAGCAAAACGCTTGTCCCCAGCACGTTCCGTAGCGCCCGCGGTGCGTCCCCATGGCCCGTCATCTGGCACGTCCCTTGGCGCGTCCCTTGGGACGTTCCGCGGCGCGTCCTCCTGGCATGCCCACTTGTCAATTAGCTCTGGGGCAGCTGTGATGCTTCCAGGCAGCTCGAGCTACAGATCCAGATCAGCTCGGTCAGGGCTCGGATGCACGGGAGGACTCGACCCACAACGCTATAGAGCACAATCGCGGCATGGCACATCGCAATTCAGCACGGTGCAGCACAGCCCAGTTTTCGACATGGTACATCAAGATCGATCCATTCAGCATCGCAATTTGGCACGTTCTTTGGCGCGTCCCGTGGCGCGTCCCCTTGGCACGTCGCGCGGCGCATCCCTTGGCACGTCCCGTGGCACGTCCATTGGCACGTTCCGTAGCGCGTCCCTTTGAAGGCACGTCCCGCGGTGCGTCCCCATGGTTCGTCCCTTGGCAAGTCCACTGGCGCGTCCCTTGGGACGTTCCGCGGCGCGCCCTCCTGGCATGTCCCCTTGTCAATTAGCCCTGGGGCAGCTACGATGTGTTCAGGCAACGCGAGCTTAAGATCCAGATCAGTTCGGCCAGGACTCAAATGGAAAGGAGGACTCGATCCACAACGCTATGGAGCACAATTCTGGCATGGAACATCGCAATTCAAAACGGCGCGGCGCAGCACAGCCCTCGACACGGTACATCAAGATCGATCCATTCAGCATCGCAATGTTGCACGATTTTTGGCGCGTCCCGTGGCGCGTCCCTTTGGCACGTCGCGCGGCGCGTCCCTAGACACGTCCCGTGGCACGTCCATTGGCATGTTCCGTAGCGCGTCCCCTTGAAGGCACGTCCCGCGGTGCGTCCCCATGGCACGTCCTTTGGCACGTCGCCTGGCGCGTCCCTTGGGACGTTCCGCGGCGCGTCCTCCTTGCATGTCCCTTGACAATTATTAGCTCTGGGGCAGCTACGATGTGCTCAGGCAGCTCGGGCTTAATATCCAGATCAGTTCGGCCAGGACTCAAATGGAAAGGAGGACTCGATCCACAACGCTATGGAGCACAATTTTGGCATGGAACATCGCAATTCAGCACGACGCAGCGCAGCACAGCCGTCGGCACGGTACATCAAGATCGATACATTTAGCAGTGCAATTTGGCACGTTCCCTGGCGCGTCGCGTGGCGCGTCCCGTGGCGAGTCCCCTTGGCGAGACGCGCGGCGCGTCCCTTGGCACGTCCCGTGGCACGTCCATTGGCACGTTCCGTAGCGCGTCTCCTTGAAGGCACGTCCCGCGGTGCGTCCCCATGGCTCGTCCCCTGGCAAGTCCACTGGCTCGCCCCTTGGGACGTTCCGCGGCGCGTCCTCCTGGCATGTCCCCTTGTTAATTATCTTTGGGCCAGCTACTATGTGCTGAGGCAGCTCGAGCTTAAGATCCAGATCAGTTTGATCAGGACTCGGATGCAAAGGAGGACTCGATCCACAGCGCTAAAGAGCACAATCGCGGCATGGCACATCACAATTCAGCACGGCGCAGCACAGCACAGCCGTCGGCACGGTACATCAATGATGGGCCTGTTTTCCACCACCACCACCATAAGCTGGAGGAGGAGGAGGAGGAGGAGGAGGAGGACGACGAAGAGGAGGAGGAGGAGGAGGAGGAAGAGGACCCCCTCACCCTCCAACTTATGGTGGTGGTGGTGGAAAACAGGCCCATCAATCAAGATCGATAATCCTTTCCGGGTTCGTGGGTCGATCATGTTGTTTCACTCCCAAGCGCGCAGCAGTCGCGGTTGGCCGTCATCGGCGAGGGGCCGCCGGCTCATCCTCGTCCGTCCTCGTCATCCTCCCCTCCTGTCCATCCTCCAACCTCGTCCATCCTCCTCCTCCCTCTCATTTCCTCCTCCTCCTCCTCCTCCTCCTCCTCCTCCTCCTCCTCCTCCTCCAACCTCCTCCACTCTCACCCTCCATGATCATCTTCCCTCTTCTGCCCGTCTGCTCCTTCTCCTCCACCCCTCCCCTTCGTACCCTCCGCCTTCGTCGTCCCCCGCCGCCGCGCTTGCCAGAGGCCGCCCTGGCCCTGCATGGGCCGCCAGGGCGGCCGGGTCACAGGCGCGTTGCTTGGCACCAGCGGGATTCGCTCACATTCACCGACAGTGGTCAGGACCGGGGAATCAGCATCATCTAACAGATCTCCATCCCCACTGGGCTATGATACCTCAGCCCCACCAGCCCATTCCTCTCTTCTCCCCTCTCCAGCCTCCTCTTTTCCCCCCTCCTCCTCCTCCTCCTCCTCCTCTTTTCCCTCCTCCTCCTCCTCCGTAGCCATTTTGGCTCAAGGTCCCAAGTTCCTCAGGGGAACAAGTGGATACCGCTAGTCCGCGGCGGGCAAGACCCTTGAGGTCTGGCAGTGTTTGTCATCGATCCGCGCTCGGGCTGGTGGGTAAACGGAGGCATTTCCCGTTCCTGCCCGCTCGAACGCCCAGTGTTCCCTTCCATGGGCAGCGGCCGCCGCAAGGACAAGAAGGTTCGAAGGCAGGCGCAGCGCTCGGATGGCTCGGACAAATCATTCTCCTCTTCGGCTTCTCCCCCAGCTCGTGCATCTCGTCGCGATCGTCGCGGTGACCATCGGCCCCCGCCAAGCTCTGGCGCCGCCAGCTCCCAGCGCTCTCGTAGCGCTGGTCGCAGCACGGCCCGAGGCGAGCCGTCTGGCGGACCGATGTCTCGGGAAGACGCTGACATGCTGGACCTGTGCCCGACCTTCCCGACCGACGAGCAGGCCGTGGTCGAGGCGGTCCAGGCACATCGCCCTGGCGCCATTCCTGAACTTGCTGCTGGTCCATGGGCCCCTGGGACGCCCGTCGTCGGCATCCCCACGCCGCCTCTCGAGCCTGCTGGCACTGCATGCTGGCCACCTGGTGCTGACCCATGGGCTGCTCATCTCCGCGCCGCCCCTGGTCGCCCTGATGCCCCTCCTTCTCCTGTACCTGGTGACGCCTCGACCGCTGGAGCGGCCCCTGGCAATGTGGCGGCATCGGCGAGTGCTATCCCTGGCATGTCCGAGGTGCTCGAGCGCTTCAAGATGGACATCATTGCAGAGATGTCCCGCGCCTCCGCCGAGTCCATTGCCAACATGGTCCGCACGGAGCTCCCGCGCACCATCGCGCACGTGGTGCAGCCCCTCGTCGCCCAGCTCGACTCGGCGATGCAGGCGAGGTTCAGAGTGCAGGAGCTCTGCATGGTCGAGGTCGAGAAGCGGTTGGGTGCCGCCGAGTCTGATCACGCCTCGCTCTCAGACCGCTTCTCGAAGCTGGAGCAGGAGCTGGACCTCGCTCGCGCTGCCCCGCGCGAGCCCATCGCTTGGACCGCGGAGTGGCAGCGTGCCACGGACCCTGGCATCTTCGTCATCACTGTGAAGGAGGATGTTGGCAATCATCTGATTGTTGATGCGCTGGCGGGCTGGATGCAGGCCGCCAGCTACGAGGCTGGCAAGGACTTCGAGCTGGAGGGCGATGAGCTGGGCCGCAGGTTCACTCTTCGCTTCAAGGGTCTCGCGGTCACGTGTGCTGCGCGGGTTCGCCAGGCTCACGCTCTCCTTCGGGGCGCTCACGGAGTCTGGCGGCAGTTTTCGGCCCCGATGCCTGGTGGGCGCCGCGTCCCGATCTATGTCAGCGTCGATCGCAATAGGTTCGAGATCGCAAGGGATCGCAGCACCAAGAAGCTGCGCGACAAGCTCCAGAACTTCATCAGGAAGATTCTGCAACACTGATCAGCTGGTCTTCAATAGCTGGAACTGTCGGGCTCTTCTTTATCATCAGTTTTCCGTCATGGCTCCCCCCTCTCGCCCTCCTCCATCACGGCCCTCCAAGAAGTTCATGGTCCCCCTGCAGCAGTTGAGGAGCTTCTCTCGCGTCTTCGCGGAGGGGTCGCGGTCTTCGGCTCTGCTGGTTGCGGTGGCGTCTGCACCCTCATTCCTGCCTCCCTCATGACGGACATCCAGGTCACGCCCCTCGAGATTGTGGCGGGGAGGGTGCTCTGCCTCAAGCTCATCCACAGGCGCTCTGGCTTCTGCTGGCACCACTGGAACGTTCACAATCATGATCTTGATGCGAAGGACTTCGGCGCCATCTGGCAAGCGTTTTCGCCCCAGCTGGAGCAGGTCCGTCACGACCCCCTGAAGTTCAGTATTCTCATGATCGGCGACTTCAATCTCGCTGACGAGGAGGTCGTCTACTCCACGGCGGAGCTGGTCTACGTCCGCGGCCGCCCTCGGCGCCCTGCCTCTGGCCCTGCTGGCTCCGCCGCGGCGCGTGCCTCTGCAGGTCGCCAGTCTCGTGCTGGTCGCACGAGGTGGGCGAGGATCTTTCGGCATCTCACGGAGCTCGTGGGGCCTGGCCTCAGTCACTTCCATGTAGGCACGCGGACTGGCTCCCGCATCGACAGGTGCTTCACGGCGACGCCCCCTTGGCTTCTCTGCCAGCTCTGGCAATGCGCTCGGCACCGTGGCGAACCACAGGAGTTCCATGATGCGCACCTGTCCGACCACGTTCCGCTCGAGATCTCATGGCAGTCGCGGCGCTGGGACTCCAATGGCGAGCCGCGCTCTCGGAAGATCCCTCGGAGCATCTTCAGCGACCCCCTCTACGCGCCGATCCTCGAGGAGTGCGAGAGGATTGCTGGCATCGGCGAGTTCGACACGTCTGCCTGCTCCTCTGCGGTGGACCTCCACTTCTCGGCGCCGGCAGAGCTGGAGATGGCGACCCGCTGCCGGCAGGCAGCTGCTCGGGCCGTCCGCGATCTGCAGCTGCGTGACCGCCCCAGGATGCGCGAGAGCCGCTCGCTGCTCCTGCGCTCTCTTGCTCGGGCTGTCTGGCGTCAGGACTCTCGCTTGGGAAACATCCTTCGGCAAAGGCATCCGTGGCTCCGCTCCTTCTTCTCGCTGGATCCGTCGTCCTCGTCTGTCGTCCTCACCTTCCCTGATGCCTTTGCCCGTGCGCACTCGGATTTGCAGCTCCAGGAGGCCCAGGCCGAAACCGAGCGGCTCCAACGGGCCGAAGGTGCTTCTAGGGCGCATGGACGCCGTGCTCGTCTCCGATCCCAAGCGAGAGCCTTAAGACGTCGTGCCCAGATCTGGCCCCCGTTCAATCGGAGGCGATACCTGGCGGGAGTGGTGGAGGGTGGTTCCGACGGGGCTGCTCCGACCGTTCATGCTTCTGCCGAGGGCCAGACGGCGGCCCTCAGGGCCTACTGGAGCCCGGTTTTTGAAAAGCAGCAGGAAATCCCGCGATGAGGCCAGCGTTATCTCTCTAAGTTTGCGTCTGAGCAGGACTTCACCCAGCTTTGTCCTCCCTCGCTTGCCTCGATCCGACGGTTGATTCGACGTGTTTCGCACGCGGAGTCTGGCCCTGATGGGCTTGCGTACACCGCGTGGGGATTCGGCCAGGGCCCCCAGGTCCTTTTAAACGCGTTCCACTGGTTGGCGAGCGGCCAACGTATGCATCTCGACTTCTATGCATGTCTGCAGGTTTTCATTCCGAATGGGGTTCTCGATGGCGACGATGAGCGCTCTGGAGGGGTAGTTCGCCACGGGAAGGACACCCGCCCCGTCGGTTTGAAAAACACGAGCAACAAAATCGTTGCTGGGGTCGCCAACTCGGGTCTGTCTGAGGTGGTGAAGGAGCTTGGCGCCCCCGTGCAGCGAGGCTTCATTCGATGCCGCAACTTGTTATCGAACGTCTACGAGCTCGATGCTCACGCGAGACTCATCAGCGCACGTGAGCTTCCAGAGGGTGCCATTTTGGCGTTCGACTTCGCCCGAGCGTTTCCATCGGTAAGCCAGCCCTGGCTGATGCTTGCGCTGCGGCAGATTAAGCTCCCTCGCGGGTGCTCGCTCGCGATTCAAGGCTTCTATCATCTCAATCCCTGTCTCTTCTCTGTCCGAGGTATCCTTCTTCCTCTCTTCTTCATGATCTCAGGCGTGCTGCGAGGATGTCCTCTCAGCGGCAGCCTCTTTGTCATTGCGATTGATAGTTTTTTGTGGGACATGTATCGCAGCGTGCAGAGACCAGGTCACGGCTAGATTCGGGCATGCGCCGACGACATTGGCGCCCCTCTCTCATCTCGGAAAGGTTGCCGCGAGACCGCCCGAATCTTTCGCATTGCTGAACACCTAGCGGGGCTCACGCTTAAAGCCGAGAAATGCCGTGTCGTCCCGCTAAGTGCTGCTCTCTCCGATAGTCTCGCGAGCGACTTTCGTCAGCTCCTCCGTGAATGCACGTGACCCCGTCCAGGAGCCACCATCCCACCGAGCTCGGCCTGCTGGGAGGAATTCGAAATCGCGTCCGAGGTTTTGTACTTGGGGTTCTGGCTGGGGCCTGGGGTCGATCCTTTGCGCAACCTTCGAGCTCCTCTCAACAAGATGGCCACTCGGGCCAGAGCGATCGCGGATGTGAGGCAGGATCTATCGACGGGGGTCTCTCTTTACGGTCAGCGGGCGCTCAGTGTGCCCTCATATGTTCTGCAGTTGGTCCCGATCCCTTGGGAAGTTGCTAAAATCGAGCGGCAGTTTCTGGCCCAGGTTTTCAAGTGGCCGATGTCGGCTCCGCGTTACTCCGACTGGTTTAACCTCGGCACCTGGAGTGGCCCACGAGTGCGGTCGCTCTACATCACCGCTGCCGCTGCTGCCATGCGCACCGCTCTTGTCACGCTCCCTCACTGGCCCACCACTCTCAGTATGCTGAGGGACGGCCTCGTCGAGCATTGTCCCATGGCGCTTTGGCAGTCGCCTCTCCTCGCTCCTGCTTTCTGGCAATCTCCACCTCTTGTCCTCCACCTCGAGGCTGCCGCGAAGGGATTTCCTGGGGATCGCAGGCTGTGCGCGGGCGGGGCGAGGGCGGTTGGGCGGTTCCTTGAAGGCTCTGCGATCCCCAGGCCCAAGTGGCAAAGGATTTTCGCAGCGGAGCTGCAAGCAGAAGTGTTCTCCCTCCCTCTCTAGGGTCTCCTTGAACGACGAGTGCGTTCCTGGTTCGTTCCTACTCTTGGCGGGGGGGAGGTGGACTGGGATTTCATTCGAGAGCGCCTGCGGGACGTGCCCCCGTCTTGGCCCCCCATTCTGTTGCGCACCTGGCTCGGAGCCTGGGTCACGGGATGCCGCATGCAGCGCCTGCAGCAATGCATCTTCGGTTGCGATGTCCTCGGGGCGGCGACCCATTACATCTGCCACTGCCGCCGCCTCCATTACCATGCCGCCATCGTTCTTCGCTCTGATCTCCCATCCTGCACTCGGGCACGTCTTGGTCTCAGAGGCGACTTTGTCTTTGTTATTGCCATGTATCATCTGTTTCGCCTCGCTGCGGCCCGTGCAGGGAGGACAGGTCATCCCTTGCACCTCGAGGAGGCCGTGGCGCTGCAGGCCCCAGCCCGTGTCGCGCTCCGACTCCCCCTCCGCCACCGCCAGTCACTTTTCCTCGATGCTGGTAAGTTGAGGCGGCGAGTCGTCGAGCTTCGCGACGGGGCATGAGGCAGACAGACATCGAGGGGAACGCTGTGCCTCCTCCTCCTCCTCCTCCTCCTCCTCCCTCCCTCCTCCTCCTCCTCCTCCTCCTCCCTCCTCCTCCTCCTCCTCCTCCTCCTCCTCCTCCTCCTCCTCCTCCTCCTCCTCCTCCTCCTCCTCCGCCTCTTCCCTCCTCCTCCGCCTCCTCCCTCCTCCTCTTCCCTCATCCTCCGCCTCCTCCCTCCTCCTCCTCCTCCGAGCTACCTTCTCCCGGTCGCGCCCCCGAGACGTGTCTGCGGGGCGAGCCGGGCGTTTCGCCTGAGATTGCGAAGGCCTCACGGCGGGTGTCGCCGACCGAAGGGAGACGACGACGACGACGACGACGACGACGACGACGACGACGACGACGACGACGACGACGACGACGACGACGACGACGACGGCGGCGACGACGGCGACGACGACGACGACGGCGACGACGACGACGACGACGACGACGACGACGACGACGACGGCGGCGGCGGCGGCGGCGGCGGCGCCGACGATGACGCGGACGTGGGCCAGAGTCCTCAGGGATGGTTCTCGGGGTCTCTGTGGAAGTCTCTCGGGGGCCCCTTCGGGGGAGGTATTTTGGGGCCTCTCGGAAGACTCTTGGGGGCCTCTTGGGAGCCGTTTGGGGGCCTCTTCAGGCTGCCTGGGGACTCTTGTAGGCCGTTTGGGACCTCTGGGGAACCTCGATGGGGCCTCCTGGGAGCCTCGTGGGGCCGAGGGCTCGAAATGTCCGTTCGGGTCCCCGTCTAGGCACGCTCTTGGAGCCGTATTTGGGCCATGTGGGGCAGTCTTGGAGGCGGTTTGGGCTGTTTTGGGGTCGTCTTGCGTTGTTTGGGGGCCTTCTTGGAGGCCTATTGGGCCGTCTTGGGGAGATCTTGGGGGCCTCTGGCGCCGTCTTGGAGCGGCGGGAAGTGGGAACGGCGAGAACGCCCACATCTTAAAATAACCAGTGACAAATCAATGAATTTGGCCTCTTGGGGCCCTCTCGGGAGTGCTCTTGGAGGCGTCTCGGGGCGGCCTGGAGGTCTCCTGGGCAGTCTGGAGGGCGTAAAGACGTTTTGGACCGATCGTTTGGCGATTACAGGCCCCCTTGGACCGTCTCGGCGGCCTCTTGGGACACTCTTGCTCTGTCTTGGCATTGGCCCCCAGGCGGGGAAAACGTATCTGGGTGGCGACCAGCCCCCGGGACACCCCCAGGACACCCCCGGGACACCCCCCAGGACCCCCCCAGGACCCCCCCCGGCGCAGGGAAGGGATCAAAGGGGAGAAGCTCCCATTCGACTCGGTTACGACATTGCTATACATGTAATTCACGACCGTTAGTTCTGAGGGAAGGAGGGCCGGGGGACCCCGCCGGGCGACGCAGTCGCCCCGTGCGCCCCGCCGCCTGAACCCAGCCGCGGCCCGGAGGTTGGCGCCGCCGCGCCGCCCTCGGGTGGAACGCAGCCCCCCGCGAACATGCTCGGGCACCTCGTCGCCGAGACCGCCGGCGCGTCCGGTGCTGCGCCTTGCCGCGCAGCCATCCCCGCAAACCGCCCAAGCGCCGGCGCCTGGAGCGCCTCGTCGTCGAGACGCCGCACGGGCCCGTCACGAACTTGTGCGATTTCGCGATGCCCCAGGCGAGCTGGCCCCAGCAGCTGCCGGCGTTCGAGCACGCGCTCTGCAAGGTATGTAATTCCCGCGTGTCTAAACAACGGTGAGGACCCGGGCGGGGGAGACGGGGCAGTCCAAAGCGCGTGCGGGTCTGAGTCAGAGCGGCGCCCGGAAAAGCTTGAGGGCCCAGCGAGGTTCCCGTGGCGGCACGGCCGCCGCCCGTCCTTCACGGTTGGGCGCGGGCCCATCGCCGGCAGCAGCTGCGGCGGCATGGCGAGTCCAGTGCGACCGCTGGCCCCCCCCCTGCCCCCCCCCCTGTAAGCGCGCAGGGTGGAAGGGGAGTGTCTCGTCAGCGCCTGGCCCGAGAGTGCGGCGCCCGCGCGTGCCCGCGCTGGGGTCTGCTTGGCAGGCACTCTGAGTTGCGAGGGCGCCGTCGCTGCGGGGCCGGGCGGCGGCGGCCCCCCCCCCCCCCTTTGTCCAGGCGCGGAAAGGCGATGGAAATATATTGTAAGGCACATTGCTTGCGGTTGTTGTTGTTGTTGAAGCATGGCCTACCGACGGCGCGGTCAGCCCACTGCGCGCGGATTACGCCCGCGCGCATTTGCGAGCGGGCCACCCGGCGGCGCGTCGTCCAGCGCAGGGCCGAGAGCGACGCGGCATCCCCCTCCTCTCCTGGGCGCCCAGAGGAGAGGTGCAGGGGGGAGCAGGCAGTGCGCCATGCTGCGTGGCCGGGGCTGGTGTTCTGGGCGGTGGCCCCCCCCTTCCCGCGGTCCTCCCCCCCCCGTGGGTTGGCCAGCGCAAGTGGGCGCTGCCTGCTCCGCCGTCCTGCGAGGCTCCGGTCTGCCTTACTCGGGGACTTCACCACCATCTGGCCGCGTCTTTGCCCTGGCCTTTCCCTGCGTGGCCCCGGCGGGGCCCTGTCGGTGCGCGGCCGGTTGGCCCGCGGGGCCGTCGTGGCCGCGGCTCTCGGCTTGTTTGTGCGACGGCAGGCGGCGCCGTCTCCGCGGTGACTTTTTGCGGCCCCACCCGCAGCCGCGCATCCCCGAAGCTGCCTGCGCCCGCCCCCTCGTCCCGCGCCGCCGCCGCCGGGCGGCATCATGGCCGCGTTCGGAGCCTGGGCCGCGGAACTGCCTCCGCAGGTCCGCGAGCACCTCGTCGCGCAGAGGCTGGACATCGCCGCGCTGGTCGTGGACAGCGTCTCGCCGCAGTTCCCCAAGGGCGAGAATGGCACCGCCGTCGCCAAGACAGTGGGCGTCGTGTTCCTTGAGGCTATCTCGGGAGCCTGCGAGACTGTCAGGCCCGGCACAGGGGCCCACGCCCTGGTCCGCCAATTCTACGAGAAGTGCTGCAAGCATTGCGAGAAGGACGCCGACGCGGGCACCGCCCCCGAAGCCGCGCCGCTGGAAGCGCGCGACGCAACCGCTGTGGAGCACTACAAGCGCAGCCCCAAATACCGCAAGCGGCGGCTCCAGGCGCTAAACACGGCGCGGCGCTGCGAAGTGGACCCCGGCCGCTTGCCGCCCATGCGGATGCGGGGCCGGTGGGGGCGCCTCCGCCGGGTCGACATAGAGTTCGAAGCCGTCGCGGCCACGAAGATCCAGTCCGACGCAGCGGCGCGCGCCCGGCCCGCCGCGGCCGAGCTCAAACCTGGCGTGGGCGGCTTCGTCGCCTAGTGCATGCCCGCGATTTCCGAGGCGCCAGCCAGCGGCCTCCTCGAGCTCGAGGAGGCCTGCTACCTCATCGAGAACCTACTCTTCCTCTGTGGCTGGGTCACAGACATCGACTGTCTGGTGACCTCCCACGAGAACTTCTGGAGTCGCGTCCGACGCTCCAAGCAGCCCATGCCTGGCTACCGCCCCATGACGCTTACGGAGGTGCAACACGCGCTCTGCCTCATCCAGAGCCAATGGGCAAAAGCGAGCTGGGGTGGCGACGAGCTGGACAACGCCGTCCTCAACTCCCTCCCAGCGGACGCCGACGAGCTGGACGGCCTGCTCGCGCTCGCACCGCGTCAGGCCAGCCAGTCCGCTTCCAGCTCATTCCACGCAGCAGCTGCCCCTCTCGACACCGACGCGCCGCTTCCCCCGTGTCCAGGGCCGCACCGCCACCTCCTAAAAAGTGCGCCCCATCGACGATGCGACGGCGAGCGCCCTCAACCTCGTAGTCGCCGCCCAGGAGCGCGCGCGCCTGGCCGGCCTGGCCTCGCTCCTCGAATCCGCGCCCTTCATCCCCGAGAACTTCCGCGCGACTGGGGCAGCGACGGGGCCCCGCTCTTCGCGAACGGGGGGCCGTGCAAGCGTGCCGCCAGTGGCCAGTGCACCCCGACGACGCGCCGCTGCTGATCTGCTTCGTCTGGGACGACAGCGTCGGGCACGCGGGCGGCTTCCAGGCCCGCGCGCACAAAGCCCTGCCTTTCGGCGCCCTCGGGGCCGCGTGGGGATACACGCGAGTGGCCGCGAGCGTGAACCACCCCATCCGGCGCATTTTCAGCGTGCCACAAAACGCGTATGTGGGCGACTTCCACCACGCCTCGCCTGCCAGGTGGGCCGCCCTGCACGAATGGTCGGGATCCCGCTGAAGGAGGGCAAGAACCAGGGTCCAGCGGCCGCGCTGGACCTGCTAGGCCCGGGCGTCTTGTCGACGCCGCGCTGGGCGGGCCTGCGCTTCACCGCCAGGCGCCGCGCCGGTCTGACCGACGACGCGGATGCCGCCCTACGAGCACGACGCCTCAGCAAGCGCGACGTTGCCAGGCTGGGCGGACAATTTGGCTTCGCCACCTCGGCGATGTTCGGCCGCGTCGGCCGCGCTTACGCCTCGCCCGTGTCCAGTCTGGCCGACTTGCTCACGCGCTGTCACGGTGGAAAGCACTATTGCGGTGCCCGCTGTGCCACAGGCACGCCCGCGGCACGGGCCGCCCCGTCTTTATCGGATGGGTTGACGGGTCCTGGGACATGGAGTCCGGATCATGCGCCATCGGGGGCATGCTGCTGTCTTCCGCAAGCGGTGGCCACAGTTTCTCCGCGCACATCCCACCACGCCTCTGCGCAGAACTGCTCGAGGTCGGCAAGAGGCAGGGGAACGCCCAGTCCGAGCTGCTTACCGTGCTCGTCCTGCTGCTGACGTACCCAGAGGTAGAACGCGGCGCGCGGCTGGTCCTGTTTGAAGACAGAACTCCCGCCCTGGAGAACATCCGCCGCGGCGCAGCCGGCGATGACGACAGCGCGACCATCGTCGGCGCAATCTGGCTCCTGCTCGGCGTCCTCGGCACGGAAGTCTGGATCGAGTGCGTTGCGTCGGAGATCTCCACCCCGCTGATTCTTTTTCCAAGCCCGACGAGCCCGACAAGCGGGCCGAGGCCGCGACCCTCGCGCAGCGCTACCGCCTCCGAGCGACCGAGCCCCGCTGTCCAGCGCCCTCCCAGATGGGCGCTGACGCCTGGACCACGGCAGTCTCAGCCGCCCAGGGGGGCCGGGCGCGCAGCGACCGCGGCCACCGCGCGCGCGCGGCGCTTCGCCTGAAGGCAGTAGACGCGGGCGCCCTCGCCGCGTCGCTCGGCGCCATCTCCTTCGACGCGGGCGACAAGCAGATCACCCTGGGCTGGATCCGCGCCAGGCGGGGCGGCGCGGTGGCCGCGGCCACGCACTTCCACGCAGAGCTTCTGCGGCTGCTTTGCCTGGCCGCGCGGCCGCACACGAGCGGCCATGACGCCGCGACCGTCGCCCCGCGCAAGGCGGCGTGGCCTCGCGCGCCAAGGAGGACCGTGAAGTACACCGCGACGGCCGTCATCACGGGCGCCGGCAGCCGCCGCGCGGTGGTGGCCATGCGCGCCCGCGCCAGACACCGCGCGGCTCGCGGAGAACGACGTCGCCATCGGCGCCAAGGACCGATGCCAGGCCGCCCCGCTGCGCAAGCTGGGGCTGGAGACCGCAGGCGCTGCTGCCCGCCCCCGCCGGCGTGCTGGGCCGCCGTGAGTGGCCGGCCCGCCCCGCCGCGCTGCGGGGGCTGCGCGCGGCCGAGCGGCGGGAATCGAAAACGCGCCCGCGCGAACAGGTTAAGTCGCAGTCCAAGTAGAGGACCCCCCCCCCTTAAGCCTGAAGGAGGGCCGGCGCAGAGCCGCTCCCGCAGAAGCGCCGCCTCAGCTCGGTCCTCCCCAGTTTTTCCAGGGTTGGGTCCGGGGCCCTCCAGGTCCGGCCGGTGTGCGGAACCCTCTGCGTGACGGTGGACTGGGGCGCGCCTGCTACGATGGGGAAACCCTAGACCCAGGGACGCAGCCTCGCGGTCGAAAGGTAATGGTAACGCAACGAGCGTTGGAGGGCACTTGCGCCCCGCGGCCCCCCCTGGCGCCGGACCCGTCTCCCGGCGCCGCCCCCCCCCCCCCCCCCGCACTGCGCGCCCTTGGGACCGCGGCCCGCGCGCCCAACAGGTTGACGGCGGGTCGGGAAGGCGGGGGGGGGAGGCCCAGGGACGCAGCCCCTCGATCGAAAGGCCATAGTAATGCGCTCGACCACGGACTCCCGGCACCCCCTCTGCCCCCTGACCGCGGACGGAGACGCGCCAGCCCAGACCAGCCACAGGTGCCGAGGTGCAGGCAAGGTCTGGGTTAGCGCTGCTTGGCGGCGGCGGGCGTGCTCGTTCCCTCCCGGACTTCGGGCAACGCGGGCCCTCGCAGAGGATCCGGCGAGAGCCCCCGCGCGGGCAGTGACCTTCCGAAATAGGGAGGGGGCCGCGGCGGGTACTTGGGTAAAACGCCCCGACGTCGAGGCCAGTGCGCCCGCGGCTTCCTCCAGCCCCTTTTGGGGGGGCTCGAACCGGTAGTGACCCCCCCCCGGTTTTTCGGAGGGGGGGGGGTCGGTTAGGGGAGGGGGGAGGGGGGGGTGCCGCGGGGAAAGCGGGGGGGTCCAGCAAGGGGGGGGATTTTCGGAGGGGTGGGGGGGGGGGGGCCCGGGCTCCGGAGGAAGAGGGGGGGAATTTTCCACAGTAAAGCGGCGGTGGATCACGCTCTCTCGTATATTATCATTATTACATATCATTATTATAATTAGTATTATTAGGAGTGTTCTTACTATGATTAGTAATTCTAGTAATTTTGGTGATGTTACTATTGGTGTTCGTTTTTTTGTGTTATTATTATTATTCTTCTTCTCCTTCTTCTTCTTCTTCTTCTAGAAAAGCCGGTCCAGGGGAGTGGGTCGAGACTTCCGGAGACCCCGTCGCACGGCATCGGATGGCTGGGGGGTCGCTGCAGACGTGCTCGGGAGGTCGCCGCGGGTGCTCGGGGGTCGCTGGAGGTGCGTCGGAGGTTTGCGGAGGTCGTCGGAAAGTCGTCGGGCGTGTTCGGCGGTTCTTGGCGGATTTCGGAAGGTCGTCGTCGGCGGGGTTTTCGGGGGGAGGCCGCGAGAGGTCGTCGGAGGTTCTCGGAATCCGTCTGAGGCGATCGAAAGTAGTCTGACATGTTCGGAAGTCGTCCGAAGGTTTCGGAGGTGGCTGGCGGCCTTCGGCCTCGTCTGCCTGTGTCCGCCTGTATGTCTGTCTGTCTGTCTGTCAGGCAATCAGAAAGAGAGACAGAAGGGGGAAATAGGGAGAGGCAGACAGACAGACGGACAGACAGAAAGACAGACAGACAGACAGTTAGACAGGCAGGCAGGCAGGCAGGCAGGCAGACAGGCAGGCAGAAAGACAAACAGACAGAAAGACAGACAGAGAAACAGACAGACGGACGGACAGGCAGACACAGACACAGAAACAGAGCAGAAACAGAGGCGCCGAGGCAGTCAGACCCTGTCCGCCTGTCTCGTCTGAACTTGCTCCTTCCCAGTCATGGGAGGGAGGAGGAGGGGGGAGGCTCAGCACCACTCCAGTGGCACTGGGGCCCTGCAGAGCAGCCGGCCACAGCCGAAACGGGCGGAGCCACGAGGACGCTGAGGCCGTTGAGAGGTTCGGGCGCCTGCTGGACGCTCCTGAGGCTCTCCGGGGGACATCTGGAGATCTCCCGCAACCTTCGGAGACATCCAGGGAGATAGAGGGAGGAGAAGGAGGAGGAGGAGGAGGAGCAGGAGGAGGAGCGGGAGCAGGAGCAGGAGCAGGAGCAGGAGCAGGAGGAGGCGGAGCAGGAGCAGGAGCAGGAGGAGGAGCAGGAGCAGGAGCAGGAGCAGGAGGAGGAGCAGGAGCAGGAGCAGGAGCAGGAGGAGGAGGAGGAGGAGGAGGAGGAGGAGGAGGAGGAGGAGCAGGAGGAGGACTCGAGGTGACGCCGCACGTCTCCAAGGGCGCGGGGGCGCCCGCGGCACGCCGCCGCGCGCGCCGCGCGAGGCCGCCAGAAGGGGACGACGAGGAAGCCGCCCTGCGCCAAGGACGCGGTGGGGCGGCCGTAAGGGGTGGCGCACGAGCCCGCCAAGGCCCCGACAGCCGCCAGCCTCGGGCCCGCGCCGCCGCCACCGCCTCCGGCGCGGCGTCGCGCGCCTCCTCGGCGGGGGCGACGACGCGCGGCCGAGCGGCACGGCGGCCATGCTCGAGCCACAGCCTGCGGGCGGTACGCCTGTGCGGCGTCGCCTCTGGCGGGCATGCTGCTGCCAGCCCCGGGGCAAAGAACCCGCAGGCGGCGCACTGCCACACGCTGCTGTCGTCGAGCAGCACCATGCTGTGGCTGACGTCCGCCGCCTGGCCGCCGACCTGGACGAGAGGTCCGCCACCAGGAGCCACCGTCATGCCATCCTCCTTCGGGACGAGCGGCCAGGAAGGGGCGGCGAGCAAGGCCGTCCGCGCAGCTGCCGAGGCGGAACGTCGACAGGCGCGGCAGGTGCGGCCGTCGTCGTCCAGCACGTGGGTTGGAGTTCGCAGCGATGAGGACGAGGAGGAGGAGGAAGAGGAGGAGGAGGAGGAAGAGGAGGAGGAGGAGGAGGAGGAGGCGGAGGAGGAGGAGGAGGAATAGCAAGGAGGAGCAGGAGAAGGAGGGAGGAAGAAAAGGAGGAAGAGGAGGAGAAGGAGGACGAGGAGGAGGAAGAGGAGGAGAGAAGTAGAGAGGAGGGAGCCGGGAGGAGGGAGGAGGGAGGGGAAGGAAGAGGAGGAGGAGGAGGAGGAGGAGGAGGAGGAGGAGGAGGAGGAGGAGGAGGAGGAGGATCATATTCTGCCCGCGACGGGACGAAAGACAAAGAAGACGAGAACGGTCTCACTGGGGGGCGGCCGATGCCGCGGCCGGGCGCAACTCAGAAAACCAACGTCGGCGGGATGGTGTCGCGGACAGATCCAGGGACTGAGCTTGAGCGAGAGGAGGGAGGAGGGAGGAGGGAGGCGGGAGGAGGAGGGAGGGAGGAGGAGGAGGGGAGGAGGGAGCTGGGAGGGAGGCAGGAGGAGGGAGAGGGAGGAGGAGGGAGGAGGATAGGAGGAGGAGGATGGGGAGGAGGAGGAGGAGGAGGGAGGAGGAGAGGAGGAGAGGAGAGGAAGGGGAAGAGGAGGAGGAGGAGGAGGAGGAGGAGGAGGTGGAGGAGGAGAGAGGAGGAGGAGGAGGGAGGAGGGAGAGGAGGGAGGAGGAAGGAGGGGAGGAGGAGGAGGAGGAGAGGGAGGGGAGGAGGAGAGGAGGAGGGGAGGAGGAGGAGGAGGAGGAGGAGGAGGATGCTCTGGGGGCTCAAAAACATTGGGGAGCGAGAGCATGTCCAACTCTCGCTTGGCAATCGACTGTTTCGGACTGCCCTTGAGGTGGCGGCCCTCTGCTGGCGTTTGGGGGTTTCCTTCATCATGGAGCATCCCGCGGAACCCTGAGGTCCCCCTTAGGCTCCCAGCTCCGGGTTTCTGGACCAAGTGAAGCGGCTGTGCAACTTGGAGGCCGCCCACCGGGTCACCATCCATCAGTGTGCCTTCGGAGCCCCCACGAGGAAGCCCACCAACCTCCTTATCAGCCACACGCCCTCTCTCGTGGATGCCCTGGCTACCAGGCGGGGGGGAGTCACGTGTACCCACAACTTCAGCACGATCTGCACTTGATGCACGAAGAGGACGGCTGGATTCCACTATCGCTGAGAAAATATCACACACCACTGGATCCATATCAGGACGACCAAAAGATAGGCATGGACTGTATGCTCCACCCACGGATACGAGACCGAAGGAGATAGAGGGACAGAATTGGCGGGGGGCCTACGGTCTGCTGCTTGCTGCTCTCACTCCCTTGGATCAGTGTCGCCCCCCTTCTCAGGTTCGCGCACCACTCGTGGTAGTAACTTCACGTGAAGGGCCTTCTAGGATTCTCACCCCTGGAAGGATAGCCTGAGGTAGGACCCTCCCCGACAGTGACGTCAGACTTTTTGACAGTACCGGACTTGGTCTGGGAAGGGCCTGATGAGGCAACGCTCAATTCACGTCTACGCTGGACGTTAAATAGCAGGGGGTTGAGTTTACCCCAGATTTCGTAATAGAGGGAGGGGGGTCTCATTTCGGGGGGGGGGTCTCTTCCAGGCTATCTTGGAGGGCCTGGGGGGGTCTGGGGACGATGTTTTGGAGGGTTCTCCCACGGGGGGGGGGTCTAAAACTTCTCGTCTGGGAGGGTTGAGACCCCCTCCCTTTTATTACGAAATCTGGAGTAGCCAGGGGGAGGCATGCGTTGCGCTGACATGTTGCTGCCGCTGCTCTGCCGCCGCCGCACCGCCGTCACTCCGTCCCTGTTCCACCTGGCTCTCATCCTGTCCCGCGGGCGTCGGCTCTCCGCCCCAAGCCCGAGGAAGAAAGAAGGAGGAGGAGGAGGAGGAGGAGGAGGAAGCGGAGGAGGAGGAGGAGGAGGAGGAAGCGGAGGAGGAGGAGGAGGAGGAGGAGGAGGAGGAGGAGGAGGAGGAGGAGGAGGAGCCGCCGCCGCCGCGAAGGCCGGGCGCCGGGGGGGGGCCCGCGGCCCTCGTGGCGGCGGACGCGCTGCTGCCGGCGGAGCTGAAGGACGGCCGGCGGCGGCGGCGGCCGTCGGCGTCGTGCAGCGGCGCGGGCAGCGGCGGCGGCCTGCGGCGAGCGGCGGCGGCCTGCGGCGGCCGTGGGCAGCCATCGACAGCATCGGCAGCTTTGGGCGGCCGTCGGCGGCCCGGGGCAGCGGCGGCGGCGGCGGCCGGGGTGGCCGAGCACGAAGGGGCAGGAAGGGCAGAAGGGCCGGGCACATGGGGGGCGAGAGGGGCAGGAAGAGCAGAAGGCAGGTGGAGGACGGTGAGGAAATATTGCTTTATTCTTTTACCCAATATTCTTACTTATTATCTCATTCATCATCATAATCATAAATCATCATCATCATCATTCATCATCATCATCATATCATCATCATAATCATAATAATAATAATCATAATAATCATAATCATCATAATACCCTTCCTAATACTCATATTAATAATCTTAAGTCTTCAGTATATGATGATTTTGATTATTAAGATGTGATGCATTATGGTTGTCGTTGGTGGTGGATGGAGGTGGTGATGATGATGATGATGATGATGATGCTGATGATGCTGATGATGATGATGCATGAGGTGGTGGTGGTGGTGGTGGCTGGTGGGTGGTGGTGGGGGTGGTTCTGGTGGTGGTTGTGGTGGTGGTGGTGGTGATGGTGATGGACTGCAGAGGAGGGAGGAGGAGGAGGAGGAGGAGGAGGAGGAGGAGGAGGAGGAGGTAGGAGGAGGAAGAGGAGGAGGACGATGAGGATGAGGAGGGGAGTTGGATGAGAAGGGTAGGAGGAGGACGGGAAGAGGAGGTGGTGGAGGGGAGGAGGGAGTTGGAAGAGGTGAGTGAGGGAGGAGGAGTGGAGAGAAGGAGGAAGGAGGAGGAGGAGAGGGGAGGGGAGGAGGGAGGAGGAGGAGGAGGGGGAGGGGGTAGGAGAAGGGGAGGGGGAGGAGAAGGAGGAGGGAGAAGAAGGAGGTTGGAAGAGGAGGAGGAGAAGGAGGTATGAGAAGGAGGGAGGTAGAGGAGGAAAGGGGCGTGGGATTGAAGGGACAGGGAGGGAAGCGCGATGATGGTGATGATCATGATGCTGATGCTGATGCTGATGATGCTGATGATGCTGATGATGCCGATGATGATGATGATGATGATGATGATGATGATGATGATTATGATGATGATGCTGATGATGACGATGATGAGGATGAAGATGATGATGATGATGAGGATGAGGATGAGAATGAGGATGAGGATGAGGATGATAATGATGATGATGATGATTATGATGATGATGATGATGATGATGATGATGATGGTGCTGGTGATGATGATGATGCTGTTGCTGCTCATGATGATGATGGTCATGATGCTGATGACAGTGGAGATGATGATGCTGATGATAATGATGTTGATGATCGTGATGATGGCGATGATGTCGATGATGCTGCTAAGGTTGACGAATATTATCAGTATAATGGGTCTGACGATGATGGTGGTTATTAGGATGAAGGTGGTGATCGTGATGCTAGTGATGTTGCTGATGGTGGTGATGGTGATGATGATCGTGATGGTGGTGGTGATGATGGTGATGATGCTGGTGATGATGGCGACGACGATGCTGATGCTGATGATAATGATGATGATGATGACGGTGGTGATGATGATGGTGATGATGGTGATGATGATGATGGTGATGGTGTTGGTGGTGATTGTACTGGTGATGATGATGACGACGATGATGATGATGGTGGTGATGATGATGATGAAGACGATCATGATGACGATGAAGACGACGATGCTGGTGGTGATGCGAATGATGATGATGACGATGATGATGATGATGATGATGATGAAGATGATAATGATGAGATGATGGATGATGATGATGATGATATGATGGATGCATGATGATGACGATGATGTACCGATGATGATTATGATCGATGTGATGATGATGACGTGACGATGTTGATGATGATGATGATGATGATGACGATGATAATGATGAGGATGATGATGATGATGATGTATGATGATGAAGATGATGATGATGATGATGATGATGATGATGATGATGATGATGATGATGATGATGATGATGATGATGGTGGTGGTGGTGGTGGTGGCGATGCTGCTTATGATGATGATGATGATGGTGGTGGTGATGATGATGATGCTGCTGATGATGATGATGATAATGATGATGCTGATGCTGATGGCGATGAGGAGGAGAAGAGAGAATAACAGTATTAGTGAGAAGACCCAGAGGTCGGAGCAGTGGTACTGTTAGCATTACGGGGCTACACGTCGTTGCACAGAGTGTCTGCACAAGACGGGACAGCAATCATCTCAGATGAGGCAGTGGGCTGAAAGCACGCTGCGGTGGAGGAGGGGCGACAGCTGGGAGCTGTGCTGCGGCCCCTCTGGACCAGAGCGGCAATGCCGGAACAGCAGGACGTCGTAAGGCAGAACGCTTGGGGGTGCCAAGGAGCACCCAAGGCACGGGGGCGCGGGGGAGGCAGGAGAAGCGGTGGCCAGAAAAGAAAAAAAAAAAAATCCAGACGCCCGCAGGTGGCAGCCTTCCACCAGCGCCAGACCTCCCCCCCGCACCCCCCTTGGTCGGCTGCGCGTCAGACGGGCCCTCCACTGGAGCGACCTTTGGTGTGGGCCCGCAGGAGCCCCCCTCCAGCACCAGCCAGTGACACTGGCTGGCGCGCTTCGATCCCCTCCTCCTCCTCCTCCTCCTCCTCCTCCTCCTCCTCCTCCTCCTCCTCCTCCTCCTCCTCCTCCTCCCCCTCCTCCTCCTCCTCAATCAAGGGAAGAAGAACCACCCGGACCCGACAATCAGCGTTCTCTTCACGGCCCTGGGCGTCAAATAGACGGCCCGGCCCGGTTCGCTGCCTCCCCGGGCTGCGTCTACGAGACGGCTTCGCTTGTCGGGGTGACTCTTCTGGGTGTGGACTTTCTGCCCTGCCCTGGACGAAATCCGCGCACCGGGGGCGCCCCAGACCCCCGACGTCATGATTTTTTTTCACGACGTCGACCCCAAGCGGTCTGGACCCATTCCCCAGGACCGGTGTTTCATCCTGAGTCGTTTTGTTGACGGTCCCGAGGGCCGGTAAGGGCCCCCAGAGTGCAAAAATAATGAAAACTTCCCGTCGCGATTTTTTCACACCGCGAGGAGGTCTGAGTGCCCTGCCCTGGACTAAATCCGCGCACCAGGGGCGCTCTTGCCCAGGGCCACTCCTGCGCGTGTGGACGGGCTGGCGCCCGTGGGAGGAGGAGGAGGAGGAGGAGGAGGAGGAGGAGGAGGAGGAGGAGGAGGAGGAGGAGGAGGAGGAGGGGGGGGGACTCGCAATGGGGGGAAAGGCTTCTCAGAAGCACCCCTGCCTCTTAGAAGGCGCGGGCCTTGCCTGTGGATGTGAGACCGGTGCCTTCCAAGAAGCAGCCTGCTTCTAAGAGGCCTTCCCCCTTCCCTTTTACCCTTTTTTTCAGAGCCCCGAATCATCAGGGGTAACTCGGGTCCGGGGTAACTCGGGCTTGGATCCCCGAGAAAGGACCCCGAGTTAGCCCTGACCCGAGTTACCCCTGATTGTTCGCTCGGGCTCTGAGCTATCGGCGGTCCCCGGGGCCGGGGTAACTCGGGTCAGGGATACCTGGGGTCCTTTTTCGGGGATCCAAGCCCGAGTTACCCCGGACCCGGGTTACCCCGGATAACTCGGGCGCCCAGAGCCCCGAATCATCAGGGGTAACTCGGGTCAGGGCTAACTGGGGTTCCTTTTTCGGGGATCCAAGCCCGAGTTACCCCGGACCCGGGTTACCCCGGATAACTCGGGCGCCCAGAGCCCCACATCATCAGGGGTAACTCGGGTCAGGGCTACCTCGGGTTCCTTTTTCGGGGATCCAAGCCCGAGTTACCCCGGACCCGGGTTACCCCGGATAACTCGGGCGCCCAGAGCCCCGAATCATCAGGGGTAACTCGGGTCAGGGCTAACTGGGGTTCCTTTTTCGGGGATCCAAGCCCGAGTTACCCCGGACCCGGGTTACCCCGGATAACTCGGGCGCCCAGAGCCCCACATCATCAGGGGTAACTCGGGTCAGGGCTACCTCGGGTTCCTTTTTCGGGGATCCAAGCCCGAGTTACCCCGGACCCGGGTTACCCCGGATAACTCGGGCGCCCAGAGCCCCGAATCATCAGGGGTAACTCGGGTCAGGGCTAACTGGGGTTCCTTTTTCGGGGATCCAAGCCCGAGTTACCCCGGACCCGGGTTACCCCGGATAACTCGGGCGCCCAGAGCCCCACATCATCAGGGGTAACTCGGGTCAGGGCTAACTCGGGTTCCTTTTTCGGGGATCCAAGCCCGAGTTACCCCGGACCCGAGTTACCCCGGATAACTCGGGCGCCCAGAGCCCCGAATCATCAGGGGTAACTCGGGTCAGGGCTAACTGGGGTTCCTTTTTCGGGGATCCAAGCCCGAGTTACCCCGGACCCGAGTTACCCCGGATAACTCGGGCGCCCAGAGCCCCACATCATCAGGGGTAACTCGGGTCAGGGCTAACTGGGGGTTCCTTTTTCGGGGATCCAAGCCCGAGTTACCCCAGACCCGAGTTACCCCGGATAACTCGGGCGCCCAGAGCCCCACATCATCAGGGGTAACTCGGGTCAGGGCTAACTGGGGGTTCCTTTTTCGGGAATCCAAGCCCGAGTTACCCCGGATAACTCGGGCGCCCAAAATGCGGGATGACGATTAATTAAAAAAGGGAGGGAACGATTAGACAAAACACTTTTCTGCTATTTCTGCACGATTTTCTGACTGGAGGAGAACGATTAAAACATAGTTTTCCAGCCCGCGGCCGGTTTTTTCGAATCGTCACCCCGGGCGCCGCCGCGTGAACACGGCCTCCGGTCATTTATTTATCGTCATCCTCCATTAAGGGGACCCGGTGAGTAGTAGGGCCACGGGGCCCCTAAATTGGCCAGGGTAACCAAACCAGGTCTGCCGCAGCTGGTGTTTTTTCGGGTGGCGGCAGTTCCGGTCAGTGGAGCGGGGCAGGGAGGGGGGGGCGTCCCCCAGGACACATCATTAAACCAGGCCCAACTAAACCCAGCTCTGCCAAGGCCCGGGGGGAAGGCGGCTGAAGCCAGCGGAACATTGCTGTGCTCGTCAGTGGTCAGAGGGTTTTCTCAGCGCGTTTTGGTGGGAGTGCTTTACTCGTGGGGAGGCTGTGGCCCCCGCCCTCCTCGGGGGAGGGTGGGGGCTGCCCTTGCCGAGCCGTCCTCCTGCTGGGGGTGGCTAGGGGCGGGGCTGGGGCACGAAGATATCCACTTGCATTTGCTCGCTCTTCGTCGGGCGTCTGGTTTGGCATAGCGCCTATGCCAGCGCCGTCCACACTGCAGTTTTTAGAGCCCTACACGAGACCGGCGCCGAAGGATCATTGGGCGTAGTGCGCTTGGTGGTGGAAGCCGGCGGAAGTTGGCCGAAGCGGGCGGAAGCCAGCGGAAGGCGGCGAAAGGTGGCGGAAGGCGGCGGAAGGCGGCGGAAGGCCGGCGGACGCCTGCGGAGGTGCTTGGGGCGGCCAAGAGAAGGGTGGTGACTTGGGTAGGAAGATAGCATTGCGCCTTCGGCGGCGTTGTCGGCCTTGCGGCGGCGTCGCCCAGCTCCGATGTCGATACGACCCACCAGTTCGTCTTTCCGCAGGAGCGCTAATAATGCACGAAGCAGGTCCCCGCCTTCGGCGCGCCGTTACAGAGGCCACGGCGGCGTCGGCGCCTCCCAGGAGCGGCCAAACGAGGGTGGTGGTGGTTAGGAGGGTTGGATATCATGGGGGCCATGATACCTCCCTGGACTTCGTGGCCCCATTTTCCCGGAAAGGGCTCCAGCCCAGGGTGCTCTTTTACTCTTGCAATTCCCCCCGGTGCCAGCTTCTGTAGGGCCGGCGGTATTTCCGCTCGAGAAAAAACGAGGTGAAGTCAAATTCGGCGTGAAAAAAATGATTTCGCGCGTGCCCGCTCGAAGAAAGTCGACCCCCCACCTCGGATCCTGGATAAATAACGGGGTCCGCGGACCCCCGTTTTCCTTTTATAAAAAGCGAGGTGAAGTCGAATTCGGCGCGGAAAGTGCGTTTCGTTTTCATGCGTGCCCGCTCGAGAATACTCGACCCCCATCTCGGATCCTCGATCAATAACGGGATCCGCGGATCCCCGTTTTCTTCGATAAAAAACAAAGTGAAGTTCAACGCGGCGCGGAAAGCGTGAAAATGTTATGTTTTTGCGTGCCCGCTCGAGGATGGTGCGCCCCCCGCGCCAGCAAATCGAGGATGTCTCGAGCCAAACGCTTGTTTTGCAAAACTTGAGGGACCTGGGCGCCCCAGCATGCCCCAGGAGGCCCTGGGAGCGCGGACGCGGCGTCATCTACGAGGGATCGTGGCGTTTGGAGCGCGGTCCACGCGAAATTTGCAAAGGATCATGGCCCTGTGAGCGCCGACGCAGCGTAAATTACTTGTGATCGAAGCCCATGGAGTGCGGACGCAGCGTAATTTACAAGGGATCGTAGCCCTGAGAGCGCGGGCGCAGCGTAAAATACAAGGGATCGGGGCCCTGGGGGCTGGGACGCAGCGTAATTTACAAGGGATCGTGGCCCTGGGAGCGCGGACGCAGCGTAATTTACAAGGGGTCGGGGCCCTGGGAGCGCGACCCCAATGTAATTTACAAGGGATCGTGGCCCTGGGAGCGCGGACGCAGCGTAATTTATGAGGGACCGTGGCCCTGTGAGCGCCGACGCAGCGTAAATTACTTGGGATCGTGGCCCTTGGATGCGGGCGCAGCGTAATTTACGAAGGGTTGCGGCATGGCACATCGCAGTTCAGCACGGCCCAGCACACACAGCCCTCGGCACGGTACATCAATATCGATACTCTCAACATTGCAGCCTGGCATGTTGCCTGGCACGTTCCGCGGAGCGACCCCCTGGCACGTCGCGCGGCGCGTCCCCTGGCACGTCCCGTGGCACGTCCATTGGCACGTTCCGAAGCGCGTCCCCTTGGCACGTCCCGCGGTGCGTCCCCGTGGCACGTCCCCTGGCACGTCGCCTGGCGCGTCCCTTGGGACGTTCCGCGGCGCGTCCTCCTGGCATGTTCCCTTTTCAATGAGCTCTGGGGCAGCTACTATGTGCTGAGGCAGCTCGAGCTTAAGATCCAGATCAGTTCGGTCAGGACTCGGATGCAAAGGAGGGCTCGATCCACAACGCTATAGAGCACAATCGCGGCATGGCACATCGCAATTCAGTACGGCGCTGCACAGCACAGCCTTCGGCACGGTACATCAATATCGATACACTCAGCATTGCGTTTGCCCGTCACCCAATCAGGTGTTTTTGAAACGTTGCCATGCCTTACATTTCTATGTTCCTTTCCGGGTTCGTGGGTCGATCATGTTCCCCGAAAGGGCGGGGCCCAGGGTTTTCTTTTAGCTGTTTATCATCGGAATCGATTTGAAGGAGGCCGACGGAATAATTTTGCGATTGTGGGCAAATTTGAAGGAGGCCGGCGGAATTATGTTGGGGATGTCTCGAGCGAAACGCTTGCTTTTTACCTAACAGCGAAGACTGATAGGTTTCTAGTAGTGTCAAAATAAAGCATCTTGACTCCCCAGGGGGGTCTGGGCGGGTGCCGGGGAGAAGCCGCGGAAGTCGCTTTAAGGAAACAGTTAAACACTTCGTGGTCTTCGAGGTCCGAGAACTCCATTCCTGGGCATGATTTTGAATGCCCGGAGCCAACTGTAGGCCACTTCGTGGTCTTCGAATTCCCAGAATTCCATTCCCGGCCCACATTTTGAATGCCCGGAGCCAACTGTAGGCCATTTCGTGTTCTTCGAGTTCCCAGAGCTCCATTCCCGGGCCACCTGTTGAATGCCCGGAGCCAACTGTAGGCCACTTCGTTTTCTTCGAGTTCCCAGAACACCAGTCCTGTGCCATATTTTGAATGCCCGGAGCCAACTGTAGGCCACTTCGCGTTCTTCGAGTTCCCCGAACTTCATTCCCGGGCCAAATTTTCAATACCCGGAGCCAACTGTAGGAGGAGCAGGGGCAAGAGCACGAGGAGGAGGAGGACGAGCAAGACGAGGAGGACGAGGACGAGCACGAGGAGGAGGAGGAGGAGGAGCAGGAGAAGGAGGACGAGCAGGAGGAGGAGGAGGAGGAGGAGGACGAGGACTCCTACATGCGAGGACGAGCAGGAGGACGAGCGACTGCAGGGACACCAGAATTCTACACCAGGACTCCTACATGAATCTCAAGGGCAATGCTTCCAGATATGCTTCTACACATCGCTGTTAGGTTGCTTTGCCGGGATAATCATAATTTGTTGAGGATGTCTCGAACGAAACGCTTGTTTTGTGTTATGGACTGTCCTGGGGACTTGAATTCAGAGGATCTCGTAAGTGAAATGCTTGATTTCACGTGCCCAGGTCTTGAGGATGTTTCGAGCGAGACGCTTGGTTTCACGCCTCCAGGTTGCCCAGACAGATGTCTAGCATGAGGATGTGTTGAGGATGTCTCGAACCAGAGGCTTGTTTTCACGTGTCCAGGTCGCCCAGGCGGATGTCTAGCATGAGGATGTGTCGAGGAAGTCTCGATCGAGACGCTTGTTTTCACGTGTTCAGGCTGCCCATGCGGATGTCTAGCATGAGGATGTGCTGAGAACATCTTGAGCGAAACGCGTGTTTTCACGTGTCCAGGTCGCCAAGGCACAGCACAGCCCTCGGCACGGTACATCAATATCGATACCCTCAGCACTGCAGCCTGGCATGTTGCTTGGCACGTTCCGCGAAGCGTCCCGTGGCGAGTCCCCCTGGCACGTCGCGCGGTGCACGTCCATTGGCACGTTCCGAAGCGCGTCCCCTTGGCACGTCCCGCGGTGCGTCCCCATGGCACGTCCCCTGGCACGTCGCCTGGCGCGTCCCTTGGGACGTTCCGCGGCGCGTCCTCCTGGCATGTCCCCTCTGTCGACTGGCTTTGGGGCAGCTACCATCTGCACAGGCAGCTCGAGCTTAAGATCCAGAACAGTTCGGTCAGGACTCGGATGCAAAAAGGACTCGATCCACAACGATATATAGAGCACAGCCAGGGCATGGCACATCGCAGTTCAGCACGGCCAGCACAGCGCAGCCGTCGGCACGGTACATCAAGATCGATACATTCATCACTGCATCTTGGCACGTTCCTTGGCGCGTTCCTTGGCGAGTCCACCTGGCACGTCGCGCGGCTCGTCCCCTGGCACGTCCCGCGGCACGTCCATGGGCACGTTCCGTAACGCGTCCCTTTGGCATGGCCCGCGGTGCGTGCCCATGGCACGTCCCCTGGCGCGTCGCCTGGCGCGTCCCTTGGGACGTTCCTCGGCGCGTCCTCCTGGCATGTCCCCTCTGTCGATTGGCTTTGGGGCAGCTACCATCTGCACAGGCACCTCGAGCTTAAGATCCAGAACAGTTCGGTCAGGACTCGGATGCAAAAAGGACTCGATCCACAACGATATACAGAGCACAGCCAGGGCATGGCACATCGCAGTTCAGCACGGCCTGCACAGCGCAGCCGTCGGCACGGTTCATCAAGACCGATACATTCAACACTGCATCTTGGCACGTTCCTTGGCGCGTTCCTTGGCGAGTCCACCTGGCACGTCGCGCGGCGCGTCCCCTGGCACGTCCCGCGGCACGTCCATTGGCACGTTCCGTAGCGCGTCCCTTTGGCACGTCCCGCGGTGCGTGCCCATGGCACATCCCCTGGCACGTCGCCTGGCGCGCCCCTTGGGACGTTCCGCGGCGCGTCCTCCTGGCATGTCCCCTCTGTCGATTGGTTCTGGGGCAGCTACCATCTGCTCAGGCAGCTCGAGCTTAAGGTCCAGATCAGTTCGGTCAGGACTCGGATGCCAGGGAGGACTCGATCCACAACGCTATATAGAACACGATCGCGGCATGGAACATCGCAGATTTGCACGGCGCTGCACAGCACAGCCCTCCGCACAGTACATCAAGGTCGGTACATTCAGCATTGTATTTGCCCGTCGCCCGATCAAGTGTTTTTGAAACGCTGCCACGCCTTACATTTCTAGATTCCTTTCCGGGTTCGTGGGTCGCTCATGTTTTGCAGGAGGCCCGGACTTTCGCGATTTTTTCGGAGGCCAGTGCCCTCGCGAATTTGTTGGTGAGGCCCAGACACCTGTGAGTTGTTTCGCTGGAGACCAGGGCTCCAGCATGTCGGGCTGGGGCGATCTAGCTAACGTCTTGGGTCTGGTGCCAGAAGATGAGGGCCGGCTGCGTGATTGTTTGCGCGCAGAGCACGTCGTTGTCCGGGAGGGGGTTCTTGATGAATCTGCGTGGCAAGCAGCGGGGCGCGATCGGAAAGCACTTCGCAAGGTGCGGGTTTCTTTCTGGCCGCGGCCGGGGGCAGAGTGGGCGCGGCGCGCGGGGTCGGTTGCTGAGTGGAACGAGGAGATGGCAGGGCGCGCGCAACTCGTCGCGCCGCGCCACTGGCGCGTAATGAATCGTCAGAGCGGTCTGCCGCCGGAGGCAGGGGGGCGGCGCAGGGGCAAGCGATTGGCGTCGTTTCCGAATGTCCGCGCGGCTCGCGCGCTCGACTCGGAACCGCCGGCGCGCCCCGCTCGCGCTCCTCTCGATGCCCGCGTCGAGTCGGCGTCCTGGGCTGCGTGGCACGTGGGCGGCGCGGCTGTGCGCGCCGCGTGCGTCTTCGCCGCTCTCGGGGCGTTCCTCGGCGACGAAGCTTGGCTTTGCGTTGGATCGCTGGCGTGGCTCGACAGCGGCCACGCCTGCGCTGCGCAGGGGGATGCACGGGTTGACGTTGAGGAGTGGGGGGCGGAGGAGACCGCCCCGTGGCGCCGCGCCGTCGCAAGTCGCGGTCTCGCCCCAGGTCGCCGCAGGCAGCGGCGCCCCGCAGCAGGGCGCCGAAGGCGCGCGCGGCGTCGCGGGGCGGCCTGGAAGCCCGCGGCAGCAGCGGGGGCGCGCGCGACGGCGCGGGCGCGGATCAGCTGGCGCGCATGAGCTATTCTGAAATGGAAGCGCTGGCCACGTGATTGCGAAAGGCGGGGGGCTCGGGCGGAAGACGCCCGCCGAGGAGGGGGGGGAGACGAGCGGCGCAGGGCGCGGGGCTGCGGGGGACGTGGGCGGCTGCGGGGTCGCCGCCAAGATGGTCGCCGCCGCCATCGGCGTCGAGGCATGACTACGAGCGGTCTGCGTCGGATCGCGAGTGCGCCTCGGAGGACGACGCGGCCTGCCGGGCGAGGTGCGCGCCCCGCCTGATGCGGCGCGGGGCGCGCCTCGCCACGGAGGCGGATCCGCGGCGGTGGCGCGAGGAGCTGGGCGCGGAGTGAGCGCGCGTTGTCGGGCCGCGCGGGCCCGTTGCGGGCTGGGGGGGGGGGGGCGCGGGAAGCGCGGGGGTCGCCCTTTGCCGCGGCGCGGATGCGAAGGGCGGGGGGGGGGGGGGGGGGGGGGGCGAGCAGCGATGAGAGACCAGGGAAGAAGGAGAGGAAGGGGGAAGAGGGGGGATGGGGGAGGGGGGGGGGGGCGCCACGTGGGCGGCGGCGCCGGCGCCGCGCCCGAAGGAGAGGCGGCTGCCGCAGCTGGTCGCTGCCGCGCGCGAGCACCGCGTCGCGGCGACGGCGCGCGCCCCGCGGCCGCGCGCGCCCGGGAGTCCGACGGGGGCGCGCTGCGGGGCGCGCCGGTGGAGCTGGGGCGCCGGGCAAGCAGGCCGCTGCGGACGCGCGCTGCTGGAGTTGGAGGCCCAGACCCCCTCGAGTCGTGAAAAAAAATCACGACGGGGGGTTCTTCATGATTATTGGCCTCTGGGGGCCCCTGCCGGCCCTCGGGGCCGTCGAAAAACTACTCAGGACGAAAAACCAGCCCCAGGGAATGGGTCAAGACATCCGGAGGTCGACGTCATGAAAAAACATGACGCCGGGGGTCTGGGGAGGTGCGCACGGGGTGGAAGGAGGTCTCCGTGGAGGAAGACATCCGGCGGCGTTCTCAGCGGCCCCGGGTTCGCTTCGAGTGCAGCGCGCTGCGGGCGCCTGTCGTCGGCGAGGGTGGCGCGACGCAGCGGCGGGCGGCGCGGTGTTGCGATGAGCCCGATGGGGGGGCGCGGATTTCCAGGCTCTGGCAGCGCGAGTCTCGCGCGCTGGGCTTCGCGGCGAACGCGGTCCCCGACGACGACGTGGTCGTCCTGCCTGTGGAGCGGCCTGCCGGGTGGCGCGAGCCCGCGGACATGGCGGGCGCGCGGTGGAGGGGCCTGGGTCCTGGGTCCGCGCGAGCCCGGGGCGGGGGAAGGGGGGGGCCCTGGCCGCGTCTGGGCGGGCCAGCCCCAGGCGGGCGCCGGAGTGGCGGGGCTGATGGCCGAGGGTGGCGCGGGCGAGCGGACTGCGACAGAGGGCCTCGACGCGCCGCGGCAGGCCGCTGCCTGGGGCTCCAGGGGGCAGGTCGACGGGGTGGGGGGAGGGGGCGCCGAGCGAAGAGGCGCGGCCGCTACGGCGACGCTCTGCGAGTGGAGATCCAGACAGGATGGGCGCCAGGGGCCGCCCCGACGCAGGAGGGGCATGCCGTTCGAGAGCTGTTCGTTTTCAGGGCTATGCCGAAGGCGCAGGAGCGTAAGTTTCAACCGAGTGGGCGGGTTCGCAATCGCACGGGCAACGGGCGGCGGCAGGGCCTCTTTGACCGCCGAGCGCGCGCGGCTGCAGGTGTTGCCCATCAGAAGTGCATGCTGCTGGCGCTGAAGACGGCGCCGCCGCGGGTCGCGAAGTATGACGCGCAGCTGCGCGACGCATCCGCGCGGGCGGCGCAGGCGGCGCATGCGATCCTGACCCGCATTTTAAAGTTCGTGCCACGAGTGTCAGGGGCGGCCCCCGGCCTTCCACTGTGCGTTGGAGCCGCCGCAGCAGCTCGCGGAGGAGATGTTGCTGTTGCGGCAGGGTGGCGATGGGCTGGCCACGTGCAGCGCGGACGTGGCCGAGTGGGGCGAGGTGCCGCCGCGCGACCCGCCGGGCGGCGTCGATCTGGAGCGCGCGATCGCGCGCGCGCGGTGCAGGCAGGGCCTGGGCAAGCAGTCTGCGGCCGCGGCCACGGAGGACGAGCTGCATCAGGTGGTGGGTCTCCGCGCCGCGCAGGACCACATGGATCCGTGCTTCCGCTTCCCTTCGAATGACCTGCGGGAGCTCTTCGACCAGGCCGCGCTCACGGAGAGTGCGCTGATCGCGCTGGGCCACGCGCAGGTGCACCTGGTCGTTGCGTCACGGACGGGGCTGCGCAAGTTCCGCAATAACATCACCTCGTTTCCGCCGGGCGTGGCAGGGTTCGCGCGGCGCCACGAGTTGACGATGAGGTTCCGCGTCGGGGGCCGCGCGAACTCGGCGCGCGGGCCCGGCGAGCGCCCAGGCGACCCGCGCCAGCCCGAGCGCGTGGCCGAGGGCAGCACTGACGAGGAGCGGCAGCGTTTCGGCGTGGACTTGCACGGGCGCCTGGTCTTTCCAGGGCGCGTCGTAGATCTGCCGCTCGGCGGGGAGGTCATCATCGAGTGCGATCGTGGCGGCAGCGGGAAGGAGCTCCAGGAGAACGTGGAGCCGCGGGCGGCGCTGCCCTGGCGCCCGAGGAAGGCGCCCTTCAGTCTGATGTTGCGGCGGTGTGTGGGCTTCGGGAAGGAGGTGGTTGAGGGCCTGCACGTGCGGTGGCGATGCTGCGGGCGCGCGCTGCGGGCGCTGCGCGCGCTCGCGGGAACACGTGGGCTCTGGCGCCTGGGCGGGGCGACAGAGGAGCCCATGCGCAAGTGCTGCGATCCACGCCTCTTCGACGCGCTGCCAGACGACGGGATCATCCGTTGCTATGCGCCGCGGGGGCGCGAGGTCGGCGCTGCGCTGTCGGGGGGCGAGGCAGGGGAACCGGACGTGCCGGGGCTGGTGGCGCGAGCTGAGGTCATTGCCAGAGATTGCGTTCCGTCTGGCGACGACGTCGCCACGCGGCGCCAGTTTATCGCCGTAGGCTTTGACGTGCACTTCGCGGGGCCGCGCGGTGAGACTGGTCGCGAGACGGCAGGTGGCGAGGGCGACGGCGCGCAGGGCGGCGACGGCCCGGAGGGCGCGGCCGACGGCGATGCCGAGGAGGCAGCTGAGAATCATGTCAGTGTCGGGGACGGAGACGAGACCATGGCCGTCGATTGCGACGCGTTCAGCGACAAGGCGCAGTTCGTGCACGGCGGGGCTGCGCAGCGATGGTGGGCGGGGCTGCAGCGGGAGGCGGAGGGCCGGCTGGAGGGATTGAAGTTTGGCGATGATGCGACGACGGAGGATCTGTTCGGGCGTTTTCTTGACGCGGCGCGGGGGGGTGGCAAGGTGGTGGCCGTGCAGAGGGATCGGACGCTCGCGGAGTGCATGAGTCGAGTTCCTCGTGGACTGGATGCGACCGCGGGTGGGGGTCTCTTCGCGGGCTCGGGCGCGGGTGTTGCTCTGGGGGCGGTCCTGGACGAGGTGATGCTGGAGCTGGCCATGGCCGCCGGGCTCGCGGGGGCAGCCCTAGACAAGGACTCGGGGTGCGCGAGGAAGACTTGCCAGAGTTCGACGAGGGCGACGCGGTCGCGCAGACGGGCGAGCGCATGATCTACGGCTGGCCCGGCCAGAGTGGAGATCTGATTCCCGCGCGCTTTCCCCGAGGTGCTGCGTCTCCAAAGTTTGGAGACGCGACGTCATCTCCAAACGTCTGGAGACACCTCCAAACGTTTGCGTCCTGATGCGCTCGGACAAGACGGACAAGGTCGAGGGAAAGCTCCTCCTGGTCTCGAAGAAGGGCGAGAAGTGGTTGGCCCACTTCGCGAAGGTGGACGGCGCGCAGAAGCAGATCATCCAGCTGAAGACCGGCAAACCTCGACACTGGGACGGTATTGATGAAAGACTTGTGCTCTAAATTCGCCAAGGGGTTGATGGGCAAGATGCAGATGGAGGTGAAAAAGAAGCAGTTCCTGGACGATCAGAGGAAGGCAAAAGCTGGGGCGTCAGGAGCGGGACCGAGCACTGGAAAGATGAAGCGCCCTGCCGCAGCGGCGAGGCGCCCTGCTGCGGCCAAGGGCGAACATGTCGACAGCAGCGACTCGAAGGGTCGCGAGGCAGATGCAGACGAAGCAGGTGAGGAGGCGGATGCCGAGGAGGGCCGCGATGCGCTCGTTCCTGCAGGTGAGGACGGAGAGGAGGAATGCGAGGAGAAGCCCGTTGACGACGCCTCCGAGCAGCCCGCCGCCGACGATGGCGACGATGATGATCGCGAGAGCGGGCCGCCTCGCAAGCGCATCAGGGCGAAGACGAGCCCCAGCAAGCAGGCTCCAGCGGAGCAGGCAGCCGCTCCGACACCCCAGGTCCAGAAGAAGCCAGCGGCCGCGCCCGCGGTCACGGGGGGGCCCGCGCCCGCGCGTGCCGCGCCCGCGGCGCCATCGGGCCCCCCCGGCATCCCACTGTGTGCACCAGAGGGGCTGTTCGCGGACACGGTGCGGCCGCTGCAGGTGCTCGTCGCGGGCAACGTGGAGGGCGCGGGCCAGATCCCGAACATCGGCGAGGTGTCCGAGTCGGTCCTCGATGCGATCTTCGACCGATGCGCGCAGAGGAGACAGGCGACCACGGCTGCATTTTGCGCCCAGGTCGCGGTGGCCACAGCGGCCGCCGGGGACACGCTGACTCGCCGACGGGGCGGCGCGTGCAGCAGATGGAGACATAAAGAACACAACCATATGGTTTCGTAATCGGCTTGCCCGCGATGCATCGACGATGGCGGATCAAGACGCATCGGCAATGCATCCACGCGTCGATGGCGCGTCTAAGCGCTCATCGAAGTGGTGATGCATCATCGATGCATCGGCGTATAGGCGCAACGACGCATCGGCGATGCGTTCGCACTTCGAGTCTGCGCCGACATGTGAATATATCGTTCACTTAACGTCGAGGGGCACGAAGCAGTTTTTTTCCCCGGAGGGGGGGGGGCGATGCGCAACGCGAGCAATATACACATATATATATATATATATATATATATATATATATATATATATATATAATATATACAAAATAAGTACACACATCTATATATATATATATATATATATATATAAATCGACGCGGCCCCCGCCGTGCCCGCGGGCCCAGCTAACAACAACTGAGCACTGATTTGGGCAGCGGCGCGCTTCCTGGGGCGAGCCCGCTCACGGTGTGCAACAGGTCCGTCAGGGCGGGATAACTCGGCGCATCTCGGACCACGGTAGGGGTTGACCTCAGCCACGGGAATCTTGGAGGGGCGGCTCGTCGCTGGTCCCTTGGGGATGCCAGGATGATGATGATGATGATGATGACGATGAGGATGTTGATGATGTTGATGTTGATGATGATGCTGATGATGATGGCAATGATGAAAATGAGGAGGGTGGCGACGACGAGGATGACGAGGCGGAGGAGGAGGATGACGAGTGCGAGGATGAGGATGGAAATGAGGGGAGCGTTGGGGATGATGACGAGGATGAGGATATAGACGAGGAGGACGAGGGCAAGGACGAGGACGACGAGGAGGAGGAGGAGGGGGAGGAGGAGGAGGAGGAGGAGGAGGAGGAGGCGGCGAAACAGAGTCACCCCCGTTCCCCTCCTGTAGCGGGGCACGCGGCAGAGAGGCAGGCTCTGGCACGCTGGGTCGTCGGCCAGGTCGGGGCAGCCTCGGAGGCGGGGGGGGGGGGGCGTGGCGAGGCCCGACGTCGTCGCCGCGGCAACCGCTGCAATTCCGCCGCCGCCTAGATGCCGAGCTGCGAGCCTCTCGAATTTTCGCTCCCCCCCGGAGACCCTTGGTTTACACCACTCGGCTGCTGCTTCATCCGCGGGATGGCCGGGCCGAGGTCGACGCTGCAGTCGGCGAGCCAGACGCAGCCCGAGACGGCGCCCGAGGCGGGCGAGACGCAATCCGAGGTGCACTCGGCGTGCCGCCGCCCCCAGAGACCAACATCAACGAGGCGGCTTCCGACGGGGGCGTGGCGATGGCCGATGAGGGCGAGGAGATGATGGGGACCTCCGATGGCGAGTCGACTCGCCCTGACGATCACGCGGCCGATCGGGCAGCTGGCGATGAGGGGGGTCGCCGGGCAGCGGGGCAGGTGCAGACGCCCGCTTCGCAGCCGCCCACGGCGCCCCCAGCGTCAGCCGTCCGAGGTGCCCCCGCATCGATCGACTTGCTGAGCGACAGTGGCGACTCCGTTGTGGCTGAGCAACCGGGCCCTGGTGTTGCGGCAGCGAGCGAGGGGCCAGCCGAGCAGGAGGAGGTCGAGGAGGTCGAGGAGCCGTCATCACCGCTGCCAGACCGCCAGCCCGATGGGTCGTGGACGCCGCCCCCAGCGCACAGCCCAGTCGATGCGTTGCCTGAGATCAGCGCCGCCAGGAAGGAGCCCGGCCAGGTGGGGGCGAAATGAAATCACACGGGGATCGAGGGTTCTGAGAGCATCTGGGCCGACGGGGGAGGAGGGGGGGGGGGGCCTGGGAACATCGGGGCCTACGGGGGGGGGGAGGAGGAGGAGGAGGAGGAGGAGGAGGAGGATGGGGGAGGAGGAGGAGGAGGAGGAGGAGGAGGAGGAGGAGGAGGTCTCCCAATGAACATACCGCATTCCCAGGGTGGCGAGAGCAGCGACGACGCCCCGCTCGCGGAGGCCCTCCGCCGCAGCATGGCGCCCCGCGAGCTCGAGACGGAGGCGACTCGATTATATCCTTCTCGTCGCTCTCCCTCCCCCGTCCTCATCCTCCTCGTCCGCCCTCTCTCTCCCCTCTCCCCCCTCTTCTCTCCCTTTCTCTCTCGCTTCGCGTCTGCTCCTCGAACTCCAGATCCGCTCCTTATCCGCCCCTTCCCATCCCGCATTTCCTCGCTCGCATCCCAATCGGCCCCGCCGGGCGCGTCGGATCGGGGTCGGGCCTTCGAAGGTGAAGTTCGCGCGGGCGCAGGGCGCGGCCGCGGAGCAGGCCGCGGCGGCCCCCTCGCAGTCGGCCTCGGCGCCTGCCAGAGGCTGGCCGGACTCCCTGGACACCCCCGAGAAGAAGATGAGGCGTGGGGGGCGGGGCGGGGCGGGGCGGGGCGGGGTGGGCGGGTGGGCGGTGGCGGCGGCGGCGGCGGCGGCGGCGGCGGCGGCGGCGGCGGCGGGGGCGGCGGCGGCGGCGGCGGCGGGTGTGTGTGTGTGTTTGTTTGTGTTTGTGTTGTGTTTGTGTTGTGTTTGTGTTGTGTTTGTGTTTGTGTGTGCGTGTGTGCGTGCGTGTGTGTGTGTGCGTGTGCGTGCGTGCGTGCGTGCGTGCGTGCGTGCGTGCGTGCGTGCGTTGCGTGCGTGCGTGCGTGCGCGCGCGCGTGCGTGCGTGTGTGTGTGTGCGTGCGTGTGTGCGTGCGTGCGTGCGTGCGTGCGTGCGTGCGTGCGTGCGTGCGCGCGTGCGTGCGTGCGTGCGTGCGGGCGCGCGTGCGTGCGTGCGTGCGTGCGTGCGTGCGTGCGTGCGCGTGCGTGCGTGCGTGCATGTGTGCGCGTGCGCGTGTGCGCGTGTGCGCGTGTGCGTGCGCGTGTGTGCGTGTGTGTGCGTGCGCGTGTGCGCGTGCGCGTGCGTGTGCGTGGGTGGGGGGGGGGGGGGGAAGGCACGGTGGAAGGAGGATAAGGAGGAGCTTGGGTTCAGACGGGAGGAGGAGGAGGAGGAGGGGGAGGAGGAGGAGGAGGAGGAGGAGAAGGAGGAGGAGGACGGGGTGGGACGAGGAGGATGGCGCGGGAGAAGGTGATGGCCAGGCGAGAACGGGGTCGAGATACGCCGAGGAAGGCGGGCATGAGTAGGAGAGGGTGGAGGAGGGGGACGAGGCAGAGGAGGGGGGCGAGGACGAGGACGAGGAAGAGGAGGCGGAGGAGGACGAGGGATCACTATCTGAGGACGCGGATGGATGAGTAGAGCAAACGCCCCCGCCGAGGCACATGTCGCAGATCCCTGGCGCTGCCAAGCTGACCCAGAAGGCTGCGAGGGGCGCGGGCGGCAGCCCGCAGGAGCTGGCGGTGGAAGCCATGCTGAAGAAGTTCGCCGACGACTCTGCCACGCAGAGCTTGCACGCGACGGCGCCCCAGATCGACCTCAGGAACATCGACAATGGCGAGAAGCAGGCAGCCGAGGTGCAGCGCGAGGAGGCGGCGTCTGAGTTCAGCCAGCGCGAGCTCGATGAGAAAAGAGTTCTGGGACAAAGCCAAGGCGACAGGATTCAAGGTGATGGCGTCGGCCTCGAAAGGGAATCCTGCGGGCGGCCGCTGGCGCAGGGCGGCGAACGCGGTCGACAAGAGGGGGGCCCAGTGCAGCTCAAGATCGACTACGACAAGTGCGAGTCGCCCGGCGAGAAGCAGACGTTCAGGAGCAACTGGGCGAAGTGCGAGCGGGAGCGGCACAGCCGCGTGAAGACGCACGCGACGACGCTCAAGAAGCGCAACCTGAGGAAGGCGAAGTGCCTTTCCGTCGCCCGAGTGGCGCGGAAGGAGGGCGGCGGCGAATCGGGGTGGGCCGCCGCGACGTGCTACTTCACCAAGTGCATCCGCATGGGCTACCCGTGGGTGAAGTGCCACTCGACGACGGAGACGATCCGTTGTCTGTACGGCGAGGAGTCCATCGAGGAGGAGTTCGAGGAGGCCCGGAGCCCCCGCGAGACCTGGCGCGGCAAGGAGGTGCCGATAGCGGGGTCAGCGGCGACGGGGTCCGTGACAGGGGCGCAGGTGGCGGCGACGCCCGTGACAGTGGCACAGGCGGCGGCGACGCCCGTGACATGCGCGGCGGAGCTGGACGCGCTGCCGCGCGAGGGGGCCCCGCGGGCGGCGGGTTCGGCACCGACTGCGGCGCCGACAACTCCAGCTCCAACGCTCGCGGCTCCAGCCGCGCCCGCGACGTTGGCTTTGACCCCTGTGCAGCCTGAGCGCGCGCGCGGGGGCACGGGTGCGGCGGCGGCCGCGGGCGCGGCGACAACCGCTGGCGCGGCGGCCGCGCCCGCAGCGCCCGCGCAGGCGAGAGGCCAGGGGCGAGGCAAACGGGCAGCCGCGGCGCCGGCGGCAGGCGGAGGCGGCGGCGATGACCCGCGGAGGTAGGCCCAGAAGACGGAGGGAGCCGTGGATATGAAGAACACCAAGCACGACATCCTCATGCACAGCTCGGCGGCGGCCGCGTCCTCGACGCTGCTCGATGCCATCAAGGTCGACGCCTCGTGGAAGCGGGCGCTCACTTCCGACGACCGCAGGGAGCTCGTCGAGTCAGCGTCCTGCCAGATTGGGCGGGCGGCGGAGCAAGGGTGACGTTGTTGAGTCGGCGGAGGGAGCGAAGTTGGGGCGCGGGCAGGGTGGGGGGATAAGACGGAGGAGGAGAAGGAGGAGGAGGAGACGGAGACGGAAGACAATTCGCACTGGAGCGGGGGGGCTGCAAGACGGCGAGGGCCACGGCTTCGGGAGGGGCCAGGGTAGAAGGATGAGCAGAAGGAGGAGGGGGAGGGGGGGGGGGGAGGAGGAGGAGGAGGGGGACGACAACGGCAATGAGGATGAGGAGTAATAAGAGTGCAATGTTTAAGCGGCGGGGTGGAGGAGGATGGGGATGAGGGCGCGGAGTAGAGGGCGACGAATGGGAGGAGGTAGAGGAGGAACATCTTGTGTATCCTCGCCTTCGCCCTTCACAATGTCATGCACTCCCTTCCTCTTCGGTCCCTAGTCTGTGGTGCCCGTCGGCATCCTATTCAACCTTCCCTCGAGGTACATCCCCTCCCTTCACGTTCCGCACATGTTATGTGCCCCGCGCTCCGCCCCTAGCCCTTGCGACTCTACATCTGCATGGTTGGCCGCGCCTCCAGGCGACGAACAAGACCCAGGGGGGCGTCGCGGCGACGCGCGCGCTCCAGCAGGTCCTGCACGCGGATCTGGGCGCGCTCAAGAAGCGCTCGGGCGCGGCGGAGTTCGGGGCATGCGCTGAGGCCCTGAAGGGGCTAGCGCCGCTGCTGGAGGGCGAAGGGCACCGCTCCGACGGGGGGGGGCGTCGGCTGATAGTTGGGCACGTGGCGAGAGGGGGGCGGGGCGTAGTGGGCGGGGAGGGAGCGGGGAGCAATGGTGATAGTGAGTGCATTCATATCTCCTCGTCTCCAACGCCCCGCCCCTCCCCCGTCGAATGTCTCATCTCATCTTGCCTCCCAGTTCCGCCCCGCCCGCGTGGCCATCTGCGCATTCACGTGGCTCCGGACCCACTGCCCACCGACCGCTCTCGCGGCGCCTGCTTGCCCCCCCCCCCGGCGCCGACAGGGCACCCAGAGGCTCTCGCGCGCGCTGCCCGGCTACGAGAAGGTGAGGGAGGATCACGCGGCAGCCGCCGCCTCCGCGTGATGCACTGCTGCGCCTCTGTCGGTGCTTTGCGTTTTCTCGCCTGAACCCTTCCAGACTGGAAATCGGTGCAATTTTTGTTTAGTAATTGAAAAGCAATATTCTTTTATATTTTCGACGGGCCCCATGGGGCGCTTCGACGGTGTTTCGACGCGTCTACGACGCATCGAAACTCACTTCGAGCCGCGCCGACGCGCCGTCGACGCGCCGTCGGCGCGCCGTCGAAGCGTGGTATACTGCACCCATAACCCTTACATTCCCTCCACGGCGTGCCGTCGACGCGCCGTCGAAGTGCCGTCGAAGCGCCGTCGAAGGCGCATCGAATCCACCCAGATCGATGCGTGTACGACGCATCGCAGTCCTGCATCGAAACGTTCGAAATTCGAACACACGTCGTTTTGGCGAGATCTCGTTGCGCATGCGTCTATTACGTTCGAATTCGACGGCCAGGATGCGCGCGCTGGCCAGCCACGCTGCTGCTCCGCCACGTGCCCCTGTCAGCAGCCCCCCAATTCGTTTCTAGTGGCAAGCTTACGTCGCGTGCATTGCGTTGCGGCGCTGGCGCGCGCGACTGCGCAGTGCCCCGGGCGCGCGCCGCACAAACCGACCACGTGATGTATACATGCAGTGGGTGCATGTGTGCACGTTTGAATGCGCGTATGGCCATGTGTGTACACCTCGCAGTGCATCTATACACATATGTGTGTATGTATGTCTGTATGGATGGATGGATGGATGGATGTATGCATGCATGCATGTATGCATGTATGTATGTGGTTATGTATGGATGTATGTATGCACGCATGTTTGTATGTATTTATATATGGATGTACGTATGTATGTGTATGTATGTGTATAGTTATGTATGTATGTACGAATGTATGTATGTATGCATGCGTGCATACATGCATGTATGTATGTATATGTGTCCTTTTGTAGATGTGTAGGTATGTATATTCGTGTGTGCGTATGTGTGTATACATGTATGTATGCATGTGTGTATGCATGTTTGCACATATAGGTATGTCTGTACGTAATGTATGTATGTATGTATGGATGTGTGTATGTAAACCGTATACGCACCCACAGATGCCGATATGCGTATACAGACAAACGCACGCGTGCATATCATACATGCGTGCATGTAACCAGATATGTGCGCCGACACATATATATACATACACGCGAGCATCACGCATCGGCGATCACATGCACATATGCATGTTCTCATGTGACGCCGTGTGCGTATAAGCGACCTACCCAAGAAATGCTGTCCCGCATGCTCTCTTCTCCCGTGCGCGGCGCATGCTGGCCGCTGATCAGACCTTGAGGGTACGCAGTGCCGCCGCCAAGGCACGGTGCCGCTCCTTGCAGCTCGTTCGTGGTGAATCACGGCGGGCCCCGACAGCTCGTCGGGGCGACGCCTCGCATTCGGCCCCCCAGCGGGTGAGATTCGAGGTTAGGATTCGCAGAGGATCGTGTAAATGTGTTTCTGAAACTAGCATTAATCGTGACCGTCCGCGTGCCCCCCCTACCCTGGGCTCCCGGTGACATTGGCAAGTCGCTCACTGCGCTCTCCTCTGGCGTCGCCGCGGCAATCTCGGCGCAGGCTCAGCCGCGCGCTTGAGCGACCATGGCGCCGACCTCGCGCAGGGGTCGCGGGCCGCGGCGACGGGCCCCCACGGCGACGCCAGAGGAGCGCGAGGCGGGTGCCGAGCTGATGCGACTACTTATCACCTGGTACGCGTCTTGCAAAATATCGGCACAACTATTTTGTGTAGCTTGTCATTCTTGTAAGTTGGCGAGGGCCAAACGGGCTGCGTTCAACGATTGCAGTTCGGAACCTGGCAATCAGACTGGGAACTACCAGAAGCACCTCGACACGATCCTTCCAACGCCTGGGCCTTTGTATAATGTCAGCACACCCGTGAATTTGAACTGCTACCGAATTAGGGCCACGACGAATATTCCTATGAAATACGCTTGAGAGTGCATTGATACGGAGATGAAGATCAATCCTCGCACTATAGAACTACTCTCCCAAGATCCACACAGCAGGACGAATAATTGTGTACTTGACGTGCCCGCATACAAGGACCACCCCCTCGTCCAGGAATCAGTCTCCCAGGGCCCCCCGCTGCCCCTCCCTCTAGGCATATGCGTGGACGGAATTAGATATTTCTCACGCTGCAGGGCGCAGCGACACTGTGTTGGGGCCGTGGCTTTTAAATCAGGTTACAGGGAAGCGTCACCTATTAATGTCATTACGGAAATCAGATTGTTGTCTTTGTGGTTGCAGGGGGTGGGATCCTCTGTATCCATTATTGCGTAGCCTTTCGTGGACGTTGCGGGCGATGGTAGTCGGATCAACACCGCCCTTGCGACGCGACGGCTCGGCGCGGCCAGCCGACTCTGAGTTTCCAGCGCAACATAATCTCGAGACAAAGTCGATGTTTCTATGGGTTCAGGGGGACCTCATGGGACACGCAAAGTCTCTTGGGCTGGCACCGTTTAGCACGTATCATAACCCATGTGGTTTCTGTCATGCATGCGGGGACGAGGTGCATTCGTTTTACGGCGAGTTATCGACTCGCGATGGCCCCCCGTGGATCCTCCGACACCACGACGAGTACGAGCGAACGTGCCAGGCCTGTAAGATTCGCGTTGCACTCAACGCCGAAGGGGATCGGCGTCAGCTTCTTACGTGGCTGGAGCGGTTGAAAGGGCATGCAGGGCGCGGCCGCGCGGTCGTTCAGGATGCAACAATCCAGGGAGTGTTGCTGCGGGCGGATGACAGGCTGGACCCTTCCCCAGACTTGATCGACCCGGGCAAGCTGGATGCAGTGCAATTTCCAACCACTCTCGTCTTTTGGAGACCGACTATCGGCGCCGACGGCCTGCCCCTCGACAGCATCACGCACAGGATCGCTTTTGTTTGTTTCGGATGCATGCAAAATCTGGGGCATGATGCACGGAAGGGGGGGGGGGGGGGGGGGGGGGAGGCATTCGGGTGTGAGTGCCAAGACTTTGCTAGCCTCCGAGCAAAAAATAATAATAATAATAAAGCGGCCCAGGTGTCCAATATTTGATGCGGCTGTGCTCAAGACGTGTCCACCGCGAACGCTTGCCATCGACAGCTTGCACACTCTGTATTTGGGGCCGTGCATGAGATGCGTGAGCGCTGCCCTCTGGAGGTGTATTCTCTACAATCGATGGCTGGCAAGGGGGCGCGTAGATAGCATAGTGGCAACTGGCGCGCAGCACATCGCAAAATAACTGAAGAAATTGGTGACGGAGAACAAAGAACATGCAACTTCGAGCATAACGCGCATCACAGTCAAGATGATGGGGGATAAACGCGGTTGCTCGTTGGCCCGTCCTAACCACCCAGGGTGGCACATGTTTTTAAAAAGCAGCGGAGCGTGGCATGCTTGCGCGGTTTGCAACGCATCTTGTCTCACAGCTCGGGGGGGCCCAAGTGTTTGGTGGGGCATTGGTTCAGGCAGGCGCTTCCTTGATGCAGCACATGGACCAGATGAGAGCGATCGATGTAGTTCCCGCGGGAGCAGAGTGCAAAAATATGCGGGCCAGTGCGCACGTGCATCTCGCAGCGCGCCGCGCATGTGGCATATCAGTCGTTCCGAGGCACCACTTGTTCGCGAGCGTGACGGGATGGAGATGCGGTCTCAAGCGTCGTGAGTCACATGCCTTGCCCGCCCGTCCGGCGCGCCCCGCGCCGGCGCATCAAGCAGCGCGCAGTAGCTAGTAGCTGCTGTCGGCGGCTGGGGGCAAGCGGGGCACCCCTGCGGAGCAAGCGGCTGAGGGGGAGGAGGCGGGCTCGAGATTGGGTGGCCTGATGATGCAGATGGCATCGCGTCGACGCATCGTGGACGCATCGACAGTTCGACGAGCGTTCGACGCATCGATTGAGCATTGCAGGTCGCATCGACGATCCATCGACGGTCGCTTGACCGCGCCCCCTGCCACGCCATATCGACGCGCTCCCCGTCCTAGGCTGGGCGCAGCCTCACCCGCCCGCGCCCTCCTGTCGCCGCCCCATCGCTCGGAGCTCACATCCCCCATCGCACTCGCATCGCCTCGCCTGCCCCGTCTAGCATGTCGCACGCACGTACGCGCGCGCATGTATGTATATATACATATGTATTGACAGTGTATTGATATATGTACAAGCCGATATCCATATATGTAAGCATGCATGTGCAATCAGTCGGTGTGTATACATGTACTCGCTCCTGGGCATGCACATGTATGTATGCAGGTGTTTAAACATTGTGCGCGCGTCTGTGTGCGCGCGTGTGTGTGTGCGTGTGCGTTTGGGGGGACACGCGTGGATCGGCTTCATTGTTCTAACGTGATCAGGACTCACGGATCACCGCTGAATTACAATAACTTCTTCGACGAGACGCTTGAGATTTTCTGGAGGGACATTGCAGTAGATGCGCATCGCTTCACGTATAACCGCCGATGCTTCTCACTGCTCGAGCTGCAGGGTCGTTTGGAGGTGAACCCACACATGGCAGTGACTGGCACAAGTGTGACTGTCATCTCTGAAATATGATGGCACGGCTCGGTTGGATCATCGCGGCGTCAGCAGTTCAGGTCTCTGTTGTGCCGACGTTCATTGGGCTCATTGACGATGGTAGGATGTATGCATTCGAGAGGGCCGGCGTCTTGCGATCGCAGGGCGTCCCCCGAGGACTTCCCCTCTCTCCCGTCCAACCGCTGCTGGGCCAGTTGTCCCAAGAAGCAGCGGCCATGTCAACGCGCGTGGATAGATCTAGCTTTTCTTGAGATGTTCCCAGGGTCAGCGCGCATGGCAGCTCAAGTGTCGCTTCAGGGCTATAGAGCTGCAACGTATGATAAACTGAACCGCCCATGCTATCAGGATGCATGCACAATCGCTGGGGCATTGTACGCGATGTTCTGCGTCATGTCAGTGGTCGCATCAGGCTCTTGTCATTTTGCGCCTCAGTGCTCCACGTGGTGGAATGGCGCGCCCCGACGCACCAAGCGAGACCGCTGCCGTGACATATGCGGCCTGGGCACTCGTTTTCACGCGGGGGGGGGGGGGGGGGCGGGGCGGGCGGGCGCAGAGCAATTTTGCGCGCGCGAGCACGTGCAATCGCCGTTTTCCTTCATCCTCGCTTCCCCTCCTCGCCCCCGCTCATCACCCAACATAGCCACTCCTTAACTTAATGCCCTCGCCATCATCCGTGCGTGCGCAGCCCGCCCCTCTCCCCCATCGGTGTCCCGCGCGGGCGCCGAACACGTCCAGCGCCATCTGGCCAGCGGGCGCCGCGTGTCTCCAGCGGCTCGTCTGGGGCGACGGCCAGGGTAGGGGCGTCGCTCAGATGGCAGATCAGAGACGTCAAAGTAGAGGAGGGACTTAGGGAGGAAGGAAGGCGCGAAGGAGTGGAGCGGCGGAACGGGGGGTCGAGGAGGGGCGGCGGGGGGGAAGGGGCACGGCGCAACGCATTGTGCTTGAGCGGGTGCGCGTGCAACCTGAGAAGTGAAGGTGCTCCCTGATCAACCTAGCTGTCGCGCGGGGCGTCCACTTCTCGGTGGAGCAGCCGCTGGGCTCGCTGTTCTACCTCACTATGCCATTCCAGCTTTTGGCTGGTCGGGTCTCAGCAGTGCGTTTCGCGTGCTGTCTCGGGGCCTTCGGGGCCCAGTCCACGAAACCCGTAGAGAGCTGGGTGGGCGGAGGTCATATGCAACAGCTGGCCCGATCCTAGAGGCGCGTCGTGGGTCAAATCGGGAAGAAGGCACCGACGCTAACAGGCAATCAGCGCCTCTGCTCTGCCAACGTCAATGGAGCAGGGAAGACGATCGGCTGGAGGTCGGATAAGTGGATCGGGGGCAAGCGGGGCGTGCAGAAGTGTAGCGAGCATTATCCAATTGAATTCTGCTTTCAGGCAGCGCGCATCATAGTTGAGCGCTTGTCTGATGCTGCGCGCGCAGCGTCTACTATGGAGCCGATTGCGACTTAGATGTGCGGCGAGGGGGTACGGGGGGGGATATGATCTATGAGGGGTAAGATGAGGCATCTAACAATTAAGTGAATCAAAAGCAGCGCGTGCTGTCTGATGTCTCGCGTGTGCAAACATACGAGGCACTGCGTGCGCGATGCTGCATCCAGTCGATGGCCGAGCAACACGGGTGTACTATATTACATTCCTCACAATCCTAATTTCCCACCCGTGCGACCAGCGCCATCATCATCATCCATCTCCGCGGCGTCAGCTTCAGGCATATTCATCACTGATCCCTTCCTTGTTCCAATGCACCGTTGCTGTAAATATTTCGACGCGGACGTCGACGCATCGATGATGCGTTGAAGCGGGGGGGGGCTCCTGGCACGTCGCTGCGGGGGCGCGGCGGGCCCGCGCGCGCGGGGCTTCTCCCGGAACAGGAACGGCGGAAGAGGGGGCGCCCACCTACTGTCGGTGTGAGAGCTCTCGGCCCCATCGGTGGCAGTCATTCGAAGGTTGCTTATGAGGCGATACCCTCTTCGGGAATTCGCTCCGATAAAAGGGGGTGGCATCGTCCGTCGGCCGCGCGCGCGGGGGGGCTGCCTGTCAGGGAGGGGGGCGAGGATGAGGAGGCGGAGGGTGTTGAGGAGGATGAGGACGACGACGACGAGTCACGCATGGCGGGTCGGATCCGTGGCCCCCTGGATCGATGAAACGCGAGATCCCCCCCCCCCCCCCCCCCCCACCCCCCCCCCCCCCCGCACACGCGCGCACGCGCGCCGCGTTTGCAACGCAATGCAACGATGGTCGAGCAGAGAGAAACATATTCATGAAAGCGAGTTGGAGCAAGAAGGCCGTGGCAACGCATATTAGGACGGGGAGAATCTTAAGAAGGACAAGGCATGCACTCATGGCGCGGAGGTCGATGGCGGCGAGATAGAGGAGGCTGAGAGGAAGGAGGAGGAGAAGGAGGAGGCGGAGGAGGATGACGGAGAACGCGAGGCTGACGAGGAGATCGCGGCGCTCGACGAGCATGCGGAGGGAATGGCTGGCAATGATGGGGATGGGGAGACGGGCGACGACGACGACGAGGCCGTGGGCAACGTCGCGAACGCGGAGTCGTGCGAGGTACCGAGCCCATTGGGACAACAGTTTCGGGCGTGGCAAGGGCGGACAGAAAACGGAGGAATATGATAGCAGCGGAGGATAGGGCGTGGCTCGCAGAAGAGGGCAGGATGAGGAGGATCGCTGTGGAGGATGAGCAGAGGTCACTGGGGGGAGGGCCCAGCGCGGATCCAGGAAATCCGTGCGGGGCGCAAATCGTTTAGGCATATGCGATTTGTTCTGCTTCTTCGGGAACAGGGGGCTACCTCCACCATGGAAAGCTGGTCCTAGATTCTGGCGTTGGTGTTACTAATTCGGCCACTTGGGTGGCACGAGTCTCACAGTCGGCCCGTAGCAGAACTATGCGCGATGATACTGCCCGAACATGTTCATAAGTATTGTTCTCGCCGGCACGACACATTGCCATTATTAACATACCGTCATCATCACCGCGGCAACAATCATCATCGCCGTCGTCGTCACGACCCAGAAATGGGGGCGGGGGCCGACTATGGAACACGCACAATGCCTCGTCACGCTCTGTCTCTCTCTCTCTCTCTCTCTCTCTTTCTTTCTCTTTCTCCCTCTATATATCTTTCTCCCCGTGCTACCTCCCTGTCTCTCTTTCTCTTGCTTCCTCTCTCTCTCTCTCTCTCTCTTTCTCTCTCTCTCTCTCTCTCTCTCCCTCTCTGCCTCTCTCTCTCTCTCTCTCTCTCTGTCTCTCCTTCCGTATACTTTTCTTTATCGTCGTCTCCCCTTTGTTTGGTTTCGCCATCTCGGTCTCTCTCTCTCTCTCTCTCTCTCTGTCTCTCTTTCTCGCGCGCGAACTCCTTATCGATTCTAGTTCTCCCCCCGCACAGATTCTCTCTATCACTTTCTATATACATGTATATATCCCTCTCCCTCCCTCTCTCTCCCCCTTTTCCCTCCCCCCTCTCCTCCGCTCCCGCTGCAGGGGGGGCGAAAGGACGGGAGGGGGAATGGTTAACAAAAGGCCGCCATCTTGGCAGGACGGATATAAACTGCCGATATAATCAGCTTGGGCCACCGCCGCCAGTCCCTTGGCTATGCTATGCTTTGTTACATGCTACGACAATGATCAATAATGTTTTGCATTACAAGCAAACATAACATGAGCAACAACACATGGCCGCACGAACAAACATCACAACTCAAGGTTTACACAATTCCGTCTCCAAACCAATTGGCAGCATCTCCAAACGCATTTAACAACATAACATGTCTTCAAACTATGGAGACGCGGCACCTCAGGGTTCGGTCGCTTCGCGAGGGCGTTTCCGTTGGAATTCCCGATGGGCATCGGGGATCTCTGCGAGGACCGACCCCGGCGGCTCTCCGCGCAGGAGTGGGGGCAGCACCTGATGCGCCATCGCACTGTGCAGTTCGTCGGCGGCCCGCGAGGGCAGCGCGTGATGTGTGCCATGGTGAACGCGCTACTCTTGCACGAGGCAAAGCGATCGGCAATAATGAGCACGCATA
>CAUYUJ010018427.1:689993-722493 GCA_963575745.1 Prorocentrum cordatum
GGTAGTCGTCGTGGCGTGCTTGCTGGTGCGAGTCCCTGTCGTGACTGTCGTGGCTGTCGTGGTGGCCGCCGTGGTGTGCTTGCTGGTGCGAGTCGTTGTCGTGGCTGTCGTGGTGGCCGTGGTTGTGCGCGTGCTCGTGAGGGTCGCCGTTGTGGCTCTCGCGGTGGCCGCCGTGGTGTGCTTGCTTGTCGTGGATGCCGCTGTAGTTGTCTTCGTTGCCGCGCTGGTGCGCTTGCTCGCGAGAATCGCCGTAGAGGCTCTCGTGGCTGTCGCGGCGTTTGACATGGTGTGGGTGCTTGTGGAAGTCGCTGTCGTGGACGACGTGTCTGTTGTGAGGGCCGCCGTGGTGCGATTGCTTGCCGTTGTGGCCGCCGTGGTGTGTTTGCTCGTGAGAGTCGCTGTAGTCGCTGCCGTGGTGGTCGTAGCTGTCGTGTTGTCGTCGCTGGTGGAGCTTTGGAGATGTTGTAGTAGAGCGCATTGCGCGTTAAAGAGTTGTTGGAGTCGGTCGTAGTGCTCGTTGTAGAGCTGCTGCAGTCGGTCGCTGTGCTCGTTGTATTGCTCTTGTGGTGCTGGTCGCGGTAGGTGTGCTGGCGGTGGCTGCTTGTTTCTCCCTTGTTGTGGTCAGCTATTGATGCTCGGCGCGTGTGTTGGTGGAGGCGGCGGCTGCCAAAGTCTGGGTAGCAAGAGTGGCCCAAGAAATACGCAGGTTTCGTGCACTTGGTTGTCGCTGTGTTGCACTTGCGGCTGCAGGCCAGTCTTGAGTTGAGTAGTAGAATGTTTAGTAGCCAGGTGTGCGCGCACTTTATGTGTACGGCGGTCGCGTTGTCTCCTTTTGGCCGAGCTGCTCTGGGACTGAACGTGGAGCTGCTGGAGTCGCTCGCCATGCTCATTATGGTGGTGCTGGGGATTCTCGTAGTGCTGGCCGTCATACTGCTGATGTCGGTGCTGGAGGTGCGGGCGGTGCTGGTGTTGATAGTTCTGTACGTCGTAGCGCTGAGGTCGAGTTTGAGATCGGTGCTTGACGTTGTAGTACTGAGCGTCATGGTGCTGGCCGTGGTATTGCTGAGGTCGGTGCTGGACGTTGTAGTACTGGTAATACTGGCTGTGCTGGTGGTGCTGGTGGTCGTGCTGTTGGTGTCGAAGCTGGTCGTCGTTCTGCCGAGGTCGTTGCGGGGCGTCGTAGTGCTGGTAGTGATGGTAGTGTTGGTTCTGGTAATGCTGGAAGCGTTGGTGATGCTGGTTGTGCTGGTCTGGCTGTTGGTGGTGCTCGTGCCATCCGTGGTGCTTGTCGTACCTTCTATGAATGCTGAATTCCGGATTATGTTCACCATGGTGCTTGTAGGTGTCATGAGTGTACCTTCCATGTTGGTATAAGTACCTGTCGCACTGTCCATGCCATTTGTGTTGATTGACAGAACTGTCGTCGCAAGGTCGCCGATGAAGGCGTCTCATGGTCGATCAGCGGCAGTTCTGACGTCACGATTAAGCAACGGAGGAAGATGTAAGATGTAAGAGGGAAGTAAGTGCGCAGTAATGGAAAACAATATTGTCGAGGCTGGCCCCCTGATGGCGAGGCGCGCCGCCATGGCCTTCGATACGCCGTGGCTTCTCCTCCAACCTCCTCGTCCTCCTTCTCTTTCTGTGCAAGCCGCCATGGCTCGAGCATCCTCGGGTTCGCACGGGCGACGGAGCATGGGGGGCCCGCGATCGAGTTTCCCAGCGCCGCGGAGCCGGCTCAGAGCGTCTCGCCTTCGCGGGCGCCTCCCTCATTAACAGGCGCGCCCAGTAGGTGAACCGCGCCTCCTTCATGAACAGTCGCCTCCCTCATGGACAGGCGCGGTCTGCAGCGGCCACCGCCCACGACGCAGGAGCGTGTTTTCCCGGAAAGGGCCTGGGCCCACGGTTCTCTTTTAAATGGTTTCCCCCGGTTTCGACGGCTGTTGGGCCAGCGCAATTATTTGTGATAAGTAACGAAGTCGCGAAGGGCCCGCGAAATTCTTCTTGAGGATGTCCCTAGCGAAACGGCTGTTGTATATCAGTGTGTTGAGGATGTCTCAAGCGAAACGCTAGTTTTGCAGAGTTTGGGGTTGTCTCGAGCGGGGGCCTCGTGGGGGGCCAGAATTCAGAGGATGTCTCGGGCGAAATGCTTGTCTTCACGTGCCCAGGCCACCCAGGGGGCATCTAACACGGCTGTCCCTCGCTGGCGCTCCAGACGACCGCATGTTGGATATTTCCCCTGGGGTTGGCTGGAACCACGAGTTTTTACGCGTGCAGGCCAACAGAGGGGGCATCTAACATGGCGTCGGGCCCAACGCCGAATTATCAGCAAAACGCACGGGGGGCCGAACAGCGCAGCCCGAACACCTCCCAGTACAGAGAAGTGATATTTCCTTGCACTGGACGGGGGTGGCGCTTTGGCGGCCTCTCCGGGGAAGACACTGCGAGGATGGCTCGAGCGGGAGCGCGAATTCAGCGCATCCAGACCACGCAGGGGGGTATCTAACATGGTTGTCCCGAGCTGGAACCAAGTGTTTTTCCTGGAAAGGGCGCCGGCCCAGGGTTCTACCCTCCGGTTTTGACTTGAAGGGGGCCGGCGGAATTCCGCTCGATATAAAACAAGGTAAAATCAAATTCGGCGTGACACAAATGCATTTCGCGCGTGCCCGCTCGAGGAAAGTCGACCCCCCATCTCGGATCCTCGATAAATAATTAGGTCCGGGGGCCACCGTTTTCCTTCGTGAAAAAGAAGATGCGGGGCACTTTTAGCAGAATCTTCAGGAGAACAAAAAAAAAGAAACAACGAAATCTGGAGCCCCGACCGCGACGCGGAAAAGCGCCCCGCGCGCAGGAATTCCGAGGATGTCTCGCGCGTGCCGCGTCCCGCGAGCAGGAATTCCGAGGATGTCTCGACTAATTCGTTTGTTGTTCATGGATTTCCTTGGATTTTGAGCGGATGTCTCGAGCGAAACGCTTGTTTTATTTAATTTGTTGAGGATGTCTCGAGCGAAACGCTGGTTTTGCAAAATTGGGGGGTGTCTCGAGCGGGGGCCTCGTGGGGTGCCAGAATTCAGAGGATGTCTCACGCGAAATGCTTGTTTTCGCATCCCGCGCGCAGGAATTCCGAGGATGTCTCGCACGTGCCGCGTCCCGCGCGCAGGAATTTCGAGGATGTCTCGACTAATTCGTTTATTTTTCCAGGATTTCCTTTGATTTTGCCAGGATGTCTCGAGCGAAACGCTTCTTACCTAACAGCGAAGACTGATAGGTTTTTTGAAGGGTCAAAAGAGCATCATGACTCCCCAGGGAGATGCCGGACGGGATCCGGGGATTTTTTTAGCCAACAGTGGCGCACTTCGTGGTCTTCGAGTTCCCAGAGCTCCGTTCCTGGGCATGATTTTGAATGCCCGGAGCCAACTGTAGGCCACTTCGTGGTCTTCGAGTTCCCAGAACTCCGTTCCTGGGCATGATTTTGAATGCCCGGAGCCAATTGTAGGCCACTTCGTGGTCTTCGAGTTCCCAGAATTCCATTCCTGGGCATGATTTTGAATGCCCGGAGCCAACTGTAGGCCACTTCGTGGTCTTCGAGTTCCCAGAATTCCATTCCTGGGCATGATTTTGAATGCCCGGAGCCAATTGTAAGCCACTTCGTGTTCTTCGAGTCCCTAGAATTCAATTCCCGGGCCACATTTTGAATGCTGAGGCAGGCTGATGCTGAGGCTGAGGCAGGCTGAGGCTGAGGCAGGCTGAGGCTGAGGCCGAGGCTAAAGGCAGACTGAGGCTGAGGCTGAAGCAGGCTGAGGCTGAGGCTGAGGCTGAGGCTGAGGCTGAGGCTGATGCTGAGGCAGGCTGAGGCTGAGGCTGAGGCTGATGCAGGCTGAGGCTGAGGCAGGCTGAGGCTGAGGCCGAGGCTGAAGGCAGACTGAGGCTGAGGCTGAAGCAGGCTGAGGCTGAGGCTGAGGCAGGCTGAGAGGCTGAGGCAGGCTGAGGCTGAGGCTGAGGCTGATGCAGGCTGAGGCTGAGGCAGGCTGAGGCTGAGGCGAGGCTGAAGGCAGACTGAGGCTGAGGCTGAAGCAGGCTGAGGCTGAGGCTGAGGCAGGCTGAGGCTGAGGCTGAGGCAGGCTGATGCTGAGGCTGAGGCAGGCTGAGCTGACTGAGGCTGAGGCTGAGGCTGAGCAGGCTGAGGCTGAGGCTGAAGGCTGAGGCTGAGGCTGAAGCAGGCTGAGGCTGAGGCTGAGGCTGAGGCAGGCTGAGGCTGAGGCTGAGGCAGGCTGATGCTGAGGCAGGCTGAGGCTGAGGCTGAGGCTGATGCAGGCTGAGGCTGAGGCAGGCTGAGGCTGAGGCCGAGGCTGAAGGCAGACTGAGGCTGAGGCTGAAGCAGGCTGAGGCTGAGGCTGAGGCAGGCTGAGGCTGAGGCTGAGGCAGGCTGATGCTGAGGCAGGCTGAGGCTGAGGCTGAGGCTGATGCAGGCTGAGGCTGAGGCAGGCTGAGGCTGAGGCGAGGCTGAAGGCAGACTGAGGCTGAGGCTGAAGCAGGCTGAGGCTGAGGCTGAGGCAGGCTGAGGCTGAGGCTGAGGCTGAGGCTGAGGCAGGCTGAGGCTGAGGCAGGCTGAGGCTGAGGCTGAGGCTGATGCAGGCTGAGGCTGAGGCAGGCTGAGGCTGAGGCCGAGGCTGAAGGCAGACTGAGGCTGAGGCTGAAGCAGGCTGAGGCTGAGGCTGAGGCAGGCTGAGGCTGAGGCAGGCTGAGGCTGAAGCAGGCTGAGGCTGAGGCTGAGGCAGGCTGAGGCTGAGGCAGGCTGAGGCTGAGGCTGAGGCAGGCTGAGGCTGAGGCTGTGACTGCGAGTGCCGTTGCCACTGCGACTGTCATCGCGAATGCGACTACGACTGCGAGAACAGCAGAATTTGTACAACTGGATTATCATCTGAATCTTAAGGGGAATGCTTCCAGACATGCTCCTACACATCGCTGTTAGGTTGCTTTGCCAGGATATGTGTGTGAATCATTTGTTGAGGATGTCTCGAGCGAAACGCTGGTTTTGCAAAATTGGGGGGGGGTCTCGAGCGGGGGCCTTGTGGGGGGCGAGAATTCAAAGGATATCTCAAGCGAACTGTTGTTTTCCACGTCCCGCGCGCAGGAATTCCGAGGATGTCTCGCGCGTGCCGCGTCTCGCGCGCAGGAATTTCGAGGATGTCTCGACTAAGTCGTGCATATCTTTTGATTTTGCCAGGATGTCTCGAGCGAAACGCTTGTTGTTCATAATGTGTTGCGGATGTCTCGACCTGTCTCGAGCGGGGGCCTCGTGGGGTGCAAGGATTCAGAGGATGTCTCAGGCGGAATGCGTGTTTTCACGTCCCGCGCGCAGGAATTGCGAGGATGTCTCGCACGTGCCGCCTCCCGCGCGCAGGAATTTTGAGAATGTCTCGACTACTTCGTTTATTTGTCGAGGCTGTCCTTGGATGTTGCCAGGATGCCTCGAGCGAAACGCTTGTTTGGTTTTCATAAGTTGGTTGAGGACTTCTCGAGCGAAACGCTGGTTTTGCAAAATTGAGGGGTGTCTCGAGCGGGGGCCTCGTGGGGAGCCAGACGTCAGAGGATGTCTCAAGCGAAATGCTTGTTTTCACGACCCGCTCGCAGGAATTCTGAGGATGTATCGCACGTGCCGCGTCCCGCGCGCAGGAATTTCGAGGATGTCGCTTCTAAGTTGTTTGCTATTCCAGGAAGTCCTTGGATAATGGCAGGATGTCTTGAGCGGAACGCTTGTTCTTCATACTTTGTTGAGGATGTTTGGAGCGAAACACTGATTTTGCAAAATTAAGGGGTGTCTCGAGCGGGTGCCTCGTGGGGAACCAAAATTCAAAAATGTCTCAAGCGAAATGCTTGTTCTCACGACCCGCTCGCAGGAATTCCGAGGATGTCTCGCGCGTGCCACGTCCCGCGCGCAGGAATGTTGAGGATGTCTCGACTAATTCGCTTGTTGTTCGAAGAACCCCTTGGGTTTTGCCAGGATGTCTCGAGCGAAACGCTTGTCCCCAGCACGTTCCATAGCGCGTCCCCTTGGCACGTCCCGCGGTGCGTCCCCATGGCACGTCCCCTGGCACGTCGATTGGCGCGTCCCTTGAGACGTTTCGCGGCGCGTCCTCCTGGCATGTTCCCCTGTCAATTAGCTCTGGGGCAGCTACTATGTGTTCAGGCAGCTCGAGCTTAAGATCCAGATCAGTTCGGTCAGGACTCGGATGCAAAGGAGGACTCGATCCACGACGCTATAGAGCACAATCGGGGCATGGCACATCGCAATTGAGCACGGCGCAGCACAGCACAGATTTCGGCAGGGTACATCAAGATCGATACACTCAGCATTGCAATTTGGCACGTTCCTTGGCACGTTCCGTGGGGCGTCCCTTGGCGAGTCCCCCTGGCACGTCGCGTGGCGCGTTCTCAGGCACATCCCGTGGCACATCCATTGGCACGTTCCGTAGCGCGTCCCCTTGGCAAGTCCCGCGGTGTGGCCCCATGGCACGTCCCCTGGCACGTCCCCTGGCGCGTCCTCCTGGCATGTTCCCTTGTCACTTAGCTCTGGGGCAGCTACTATGTGTTCAGGCAGCTCGAGCTTAAGATCCAGATCAGTTCGGTCAGGGCTCGGATGCAAAGGAGGACTCGATCCACGACGCTATAGAGCACAATCGCGGCATGGCACATCGCAATTGAGCACGGCGCTGCGCAGCACAGACTTCGGCACGGTACATCAAGATCGATACAATCAGCATTGCATTTGCCTGTTGCCCAATCAGGTGTGTTTGAACTTGTTGCCATGCCTTACATTTCTATATTCCTTCCCGGTTTCGTTTCGTGGGTCGATCATGTTACGTGTCCAGGCCACCCAAGAGGGTATCTAACATGATTGTCCTGAGCAAGGACCACGTGTTTTTACGTGTCCAGGCCATTCAGGGGTGTATGTAACTTGGTTGTCCCGAGCTGGAGCCAGGTGTTTGTACGTGTCCAGGCCGCCCAGGGGGCTGGCACCAGGTGTTTTTACGTGTGCAGGCCTTCCAGGGGGGTATCTAGCATGGCTGTCCCGAGCAAAGACCACGTGCTTTAACGTGTCCAGACCACCCAGGGGTGTATCTAAGATGGTTGCGCAGAGCTGGATCCACGTGTTTTTTATATGTCCAGGCCACCCAGTGGGGTATCTAACATACTTGTCCCGAACTGGAACCACGAATTGGTACGTGTCCAGGCCGCCCAGGGGGTATCTAACATGGCGTCGGGCCCAACGCCGAATTATCAGGAAACGCACGGGGGCCGAAAAGCGCTACCCGAACCCATATCCCAATACAGAAAAGTTATGTTTTCTTGCTCTGGACAGGGGATGGCGCCTTGGGGGCCTCTCCAGGGAAGACATTGCGACTCGAGCAAAACATTTGTTTTGTGTTATAGATAGTTCCCCTCCTGGGGACCAGAATTCAGACCTGGTCAAATGCTTGTGTTACGTATGTTCTGCATTTGGATATGTATTCGGGGAGCGCTTTTCGTTTCCCCCCGCCCCCCAGGACGCCGCAGAAGGCCCGAGAAGCGTCAAAACACACAGGTTCCTAACGCCCAGGGCGGGAGAAGCGTGAAAACATATGGGTTCCGAATGCCCCAGGGCGGGAGAAGCGTGAAAACACATTGTTCCTAACGCCACAGGGCGGGAGAAACGTGAAAACACATGGGTTCTTGACGCCCCAGGGCGGGAGAAGCGCGAAACCACATGGGCTCCTAACGCTCCAGGGGGCCCCAGGAGGCCCCAGCACAGCCCTTCGCACGGTACATCAAGATCGATACACTCAGCATTGCAACTTGGCACGTTCATTGGCGCGTTCCGTGGCGCGTCCCGTGGCGAGTCCCCCTGGCACGTCGCGCGGCGCGTCCCTTGGCACATCCCGTGGCACGTCCACTGGCACGTGCCGTAGCGCGTCCCCTTGGCACGTCCCGCGGTGCGTCCCCATGGCGCGTCTCCTGGCACGTCGCCTGGCGCGTTCCTCGGGACGTTCCGCGGCGCATCCTCTTGGCATATCCACCTGTCGATTAGCCCAGGGGCAGTTACTATGTGCTCCGGCAGCTCTTGCTTAAGATCCAGATCAGTTCGGTCAGGACTCGGATGCAAAGGAGGACTCGTTACACAACGCTATAGCGCACAATCGCGGCATGGCATATCGCAGTTCAGCACGGCGCAGCACAGCACAGCCCTCGGCACGGTACATCCAGACCGATACATTCAGTATTGCAACCTGGCACGTTCCGTGGCTTGTCCCGTGACGGGTCCCCCTGGCGCGTCGCCTGGCACGTCCCATGGTACGTCCACTGGCACGTTCCGTAGCGCGTCCCCTTGGCACGTCCCGCGGTGCGTCCCCACGGGACGTCCCCTGGCGCCCCCTGGCGGGTCCCCTGGGACGTTCCGCGGCGCGTCTTCCTGGCCTGTCCACCGGCTCAGTAGCTCTGGGGCAGCTACTATGTGCTCGAGCTTAAGATCCAGATCAGTTCGGTCAGGACTCGGATGCAAAGGAGAACTCGTTCCACAACGCTATAGAGCACAATCGCGGCATGGCACATCGCAATTGAGCACGGCGCTGCGCAGCACAGACTTCGGCACGGTACATCAAGATCGATACAATCAGCATTGCATTTGCTTGTTGCCCAATCAGGTGTCTTTGAAACGTTGCCATGCCTTACATTTCTATATTCCTTCCCGGTTTCGTTTCGTGGGTCGATCATGGTTTATCGTTCGGGCCATAACGCGCGTTATGGCCCCCGCCCCCCTTCTATCGTGACGCTCTGGCCCCCAGTGCGCCCCCGTCACGGCCGCCGTGCACATAGGGATCTGCATAGGAACCCGAATAGGGATCCGCATAGGCATCCGCATAGAAATCCGCATAGGGATCCACATGGGAATCGCATTCAGATTTCCATCGGGATCCGCATAGGCATCCGCATTGGGACTCCCAGGGATCTTCATTCCAGATCCGCATAGGGATCTGCATAGGGGTCCGCATAGAGATCCGCGTGGGGATCCGCATTGGGATCCCCAAAGGTATCCGCATAGGCATCCGCATAGGGATCCGCAGAGGGATCCGCACAGGGATCCGCATGGCAATTCGCATCGGCATCCGCGAAGGCATCTGCGTAGGGTTCCGCGCAGGGTTCCGCGGAGGGATGCACATAGGGATCCGCATAGAGATCCGCATACGGGCGGTGGTCGCGGGCAAGTTTCGGTGTTATCAGGCACTTGTGGTGTTCGTGGGAGAGCAAGCAATGAGAGGAGAAGGACGACGACGACGACGACGACGACGACGACGACGACGACGGCGACGAGGATGGAGGTGGGGGTAAGGAGCATACCTCTGATACGCTACGTGGAGGCAATGACGCCTTCGCAGGCATGTGCTCGCCACAACTCCTCGTTGTGGTCGTCGTCGCTCGTCGCTCGTCGTCGCCGCCGCCGTCGTCGTCGTCGTCATTGTCGTCGCGCTTCGTTGTCGTCGGTCGTCATCGCTCGCGGTCGCCCGTCGTTGTCAAATGCCTTCGAATGCTTTCGATGGCATCTGGAGGCCTTCTGATGACCTCCGGAAGGCCTCTGGAGGCTTCCAGAAGCCTCATGAGGCCTCCTGAAGCCTCGGGAAATCTCCGGAGACCTGCGGAGGCGTCGCTCGTCGTCCTCGCTGTCCTTGTCGTCGTCGTCGCTCGTCGTCGTCGTCGTCATCGTCAGCGTCGTCGCTCGTCGTCGTCGTCGTCGTCGTCGTCGTCGTCGTCGTTGTCGTCGTCGTCGTCGTCGTCGTCGTCGTCGTCGTCGTCGTCGTCGTTGTCGTCGTCGTCGCTCGTCGTCGTCGTCGTCGTCGTCATCGTCAGCGTCGTCGCTCGTCGTCGTCGTCGTCGTCGTCGTCGTCGTCGTCGTCGTCGTCGTCGTCGTCGTTGTCGTCGTCTTCGTCGTCGTCGTCGTCGTCGCCGTGCGCGCGGACGCTGTGGTGGCGCTGGAACTGCGCGGCGGGAGTGCCCCCCCGGTCCCCCCATAGCGCTTCTTATCGCAGCGAATAAACAAACGCGCTCCAGGAACAGAGATCGCCCCGGAGGACGGCAGCCCAACGCGAGAGGGCGCCGACTCCAGGCGGTCTGGGCGCGGCTCTAGCTCAACGGCCTGCCCCTCGACGCGTGGGGCGCCGCAGGACGTTGTGTTTGTGCTGGCAAACCCTGCTAGCGTGCCGACCAGCTCGAGCCCCACCTGCACGGACATCAGCAGGCCGAGCTCGCCCAACTCGAGATCTCAAACCCCGCAGGGCGTTCAGGAGCTGCATCACCGACTCTGGAGCACCAGCAGCTCCGGCGCCGAGGACTCGGCGTCGACGGCAAGTGCTACCAGGGACCTGCGGCCCCAGCCAGAGCCAGATGACGACCAGCAGCCTGGGCCCCGCGTTGTCGTTAACAGCAAGACGGTGCGGCGGCGGGAGCTGCGGGTGGCCGCGCGGCGCCGCCGCGCCGTGCAGCGGCAGGCACAGGCCCAGGACAGCGAGGCGGCCGCGCCGCTGGACGGCCCCGACGGCGCCCTCGGTGGCGCCGAAGACTCTGCGGGCGACGGCCTTGCGGCGGCCGCCGCCGATGCCGCGTGCCCCGGGGAGGACAGTGTCCGCAGGGCGGCCGCCGACAGGGCCCCGTCGAGCGCTTGCACGGGGTCGGGGCAGGGTCCCGGCAAGCATCGGACGGCGGCAGCCATGCAGTCTAGACCATCGGCGATCGGCGTTCGATCCATACCCCTGCTTCTGACCACCACTGGGGGCGCCAGATGCAGCAGCGTATGGAGTGAAAAACGTGCCTCGGAGGCCCGAATTTTATCCATAACCCCGCTCTGGCCCCTCGTGACGAAGTTCGGGGCCTGAGCAGGGACATGGATAGAATTTCGATCGCCTAGGCCAGCTCGATGGACACCGCCGCGCGTGCATCGGACCAGTCTGGTACATGGCTGGCATCGTCCAAGAGCACCCAGCCAGCAGTGCCGCTTCCAGTAGCGGCGCCTCCTCCGGGTCGGGGCAGCCGGCGGAGCTCAGCGGTGACGCCCAGCAGCCGGCAGCGCGCGAGTGGGCCTCGCTGTAGTAGTCGCATCTTTCTCATACTCGTCATGAAGTGCCCAAGACATGCGGCCCCTCGCGTCGAGGAGGTTCTTCTCGCTTCGCGGGGTTCACGTCCGGAGCACGTGCAGTCCTGTCGTTGCGGGGTCTGGTGTGAGCTTTTTCCCGGAAAGGGCGTAGGCCCAGGGTTCTCTTATAGTAATGTTACCCTGGGTTTCGACTTGAAGGAGGCCGGCGGAATTATTATTTTGCAATAAATGACGAGTTTGAAGGAGGCCGGCGGAATTATTTTTGAGGACGTCTCAGGCCAAGCGCTTGTTTTTCAGAAATTGTTGAGGATGTCCCGAGCGCAACGCTGGTTTGGCAGAATTGGAGGATGTCTCGAGCGGGGGCATCGTGGGGGGCCAGAATTCAGAGGATGTCTCAGGCGAAATGCTTGTTTTCACGTCCCGCTCGCAGAAATTCTGAGGATGTCTCGCGCGTGCCGCGTCCCGCGCGCAGGAAGTTCGAGGATGTCTCGACCAATTCGTTTGTTTTTCGAGGATTTCCTTGGCCACACAAGGGGGGTATCTAACATGCTCTGCCCGAGCTGGAACCACGTCGCTTCTCGTGTACAGGGCACCCAGGTGGGTAGTATCTACCATGGTGGTCCCGAGCTGGTACCACGTTTTCCCGAGTCCTGGCCATACAGGTGTGTATCTAACATGGTGGTCCCGCGCTGGAGCCACGTGTTTTCACGTGTACAGGCCACCCATTTGGGTATCTAACATGTTGGTTCCGAGCTGGAACCACGCGTTTCACTTGTCGAGGCCACCAAGGGGGTGTATCTAACATGGTGGCACCGCGCTGGAACCGCGTGTTTTCACGTGTCCACGCCACCCAGAGGGGTATCTAACATGGTGGTCCTGAGCTGGAACCGCGTGCTTTTACGTGTCCAAGCCACCCATGAGGTATCTAACATGGAGATCCCGAGCTGGAACCACGTGTTTTCACGTGTCCACGCCACCCTCCGCGGTATCTAACATGGTGGTCCTGAGCTTGAACCAAGCCACCCATGAGGCATCTAACATGGAGGTCCCGAGCTGGAACCACGTGTTTTTACGTGTCCAGGCCACCCAGGGGGTATCTAACATGGTGGTCACGCGCTGGAACCATGTGTTTTCACGTGTGCAGGCCTCCCAGGTGAGAATCTAACATGGTGGTCCCGAGCTGGAACCGCGTGTTCTCACGTGTCCACGCAACCCAGGGGGGTATCTAACATGGTGGTCCCGAGCTGGAACCATGTGTTTTCACGTGTCCAGGCCACTCAGGGGGTATCTAACATGGGCCTCCTGGATCCGTCCTGGGATCCGGAAAGGAACGTCGAGAGTTTATTTGTATGTGGTATCGATCTAGCGAAACGCTTGTTTTTCAGAATTTGTTGAGGATGTCTCGAGCAAAACGCTTATTTTGTGTTAAATATTGTCCTCTCCTGGGGACCTGAATTCAGAGGATCTCTCAAGTGAAATGCTTGTTTTCACGTGCCCAGGTCTTGAGGGTGTCTCGAGCGAGACGCTTGGTTTCACGCCTCCAGGTTGCCCAGACAGATGTCTAGCACGAGGATTTGTTGAGGATTTCTCGAACCAGAGGCTTGTTTTCACGAGTCCAGGTCGCCCAGGCGGATGTCTAGCATGAGGATGTGTCGAGGAAGTCTCGATCGAGACGCTTGTTTGCACGTGTCCAGGTTGCCCAGGCGGATGTCTAGCGTGAGGATGTGCTAAGAACGTCTTGAGCCAAACGCGTGTTTTCACGTGTCCAGGTCGCCCAGGCACAGCACAGCCCTCGGCACGGTACATCAATATCGATACCTTGAGCATTGCAGCTTGGCATGTTGCCTGGCACGTTCCGCGGAGCGTCCCGTGGCGAGTCCCCCTGGCACGTCGCGCGGTGCACGTCCATTGGCACGTTCCGTAGCGCGTCCCCTTGGCACGTCCCGCGGTGCGTGCACATGGCACGTCCCTGGCACGCCGCCTGGCGCGTCCCTTGGGACGTTCCGCGGCGCGTCCTCCTGGCATGTCCCTCTGTCGATTAGTTCTGGGGCAGCTACCATCTGCTCAGGCAGCTCGAGCTTAAGATCCAGATCAGTTCGGTCAGGACTCGGATGCAAAGAGGACTCGATCCACAACGCTATATAGAGCACAATCGCGGCATGCTACATCGCAGTTCAGCACGGCCAGCACAGCGCAGCCGTCGGCTCGGTACATCAAGATCGATACATTCAACATTGCATCCTGGCACGTTCTTTGGCGCATTCTTTGGCGAGTCCACTTGGCACGTCGCGCGGCGCGTCCCCTGGCACGTCCCGCGGCACGTCCATTGGCACGTTCCGTAGCGCGTCCCCTTGGCACGTCCCGCGGTGCGTGCACATGGCACGTCCCCTGGCACGCCGCCTGGCGCGTCCCTTGGGACGTTCCGCGGCGCGTCCTCCTGGCATGTCCCCTCTGTCGATTAGTTCTGGGACAGCTACCATCTGCTCAGGCAGCTCGAGCTTAAGATCCAGATCAGTTCGGTCAGGACTCGGATGCCAGGGAGGACTCGATCCACAACGCTATATAGAGCACAATCGCGGCGTGGAACATCGCAGTTCAGCACGGCCAGCACAGCACAGCCCTCGGCACAGTACATCAAGATCTGTACATTCAGCACTGCATTTGCCCGTCGCCCAATCAAGTGTCTTTGAAACGTTGCGCCATGCCTTACATTTCTATATTCCTTTCCGGGTTCGTGGGTCGATCATGTTCCCGGCAAGGGCTTTGTCCCATGTTTCTTTTAGTAGTAAACCTGTCCCTGGTGCCATGCGGGAGGTGGGCCGGCGGAATTATTTCCTGATAATTTTCGAGGTCGAGGTGGGCCGGCGGAATCAATTGGGAGGATGTCTCGAGCGAAACGCTTGTTTTTCCCGGAAAGGGCGTGGGCCCAGGGTTCTCTTTTAGTTGGTTAACCCCCCGGCCCCCCTGCGACTTGGGCCGGCGAAATTATTTTGCGAGCGGGCACGCACGGAGTAGGGCCGGCGAACACGACACTTTTTGATGAGTCTCGACGCGAAACGCCCCCTCCCTTTTGTTTTTCAGAATTTGTTGAGACGCGCCCGCCACGCCGAGCGAGCTACGCCGCGGGGTCGGGGGGGGGGGGGGGGGGGGGGGGGCGGGGGGTGGTTTCTGCAGAGTTGGGGATGTTCGAGCACGAACGCTTGGTTTCAGAATTTGTTGAGGATGTCTCGAGCGACACGCTGGTTTTGCAGAGCCGACCGCGACACGGAAAAGCGCCCCTCGCGCAGGAATTCCAAGGATGTCTCGCGCGTGCCGCGTCCCGCGCGCGGGTATTTGGATTTCCTGGGATTTTGACAGGATGTCTCGAGCGAAACGCTTGTTTTTCATAATTTGTTGAGGATGTCTCGAGCGAAACGCTGGTTTTGCAAAATTGGAGGATGTCTCGAGCGGTGGCCTCGTGGGGGGCCAGAATTCAAAGGATGTCTCAGGCGAACTGCTTGTTTTCACGTCCCGCTCGCAGGAATTCCGAGGATGTCTCGCGCGTGCAGCGTCCCGCGCGTAGGAATTCAAATGATTTTGACAGGATGTCTCGAGCGAAACGCTTGTCCCCAGCACGTTCCGTAGCGCGTCCCCTTGGCACGTCCCGCGGTGCGTCCCCATGGCACGTCCCTTGGCACGTCGCTTGGCGCGTCCCTTGGGACGTTCTGCGTCGCGTCCTCCTGGCATGTTCCCCTGTCCATTAGCTCTGGGGCAGCTACTATGTGTTCAGGCAGCTCGAGCTTAAGATCCCATATCAGTTCGGTCAGGACTCGGATGCAAAGGAGGACTCGATCCACGAGGCTATAGAGCACAATCGCGCCATGGCACATCGCAATTCAGCACGGCGCAGCACAGCACTGATTTCGGCACGGTACATCAAGGTCGATGCACTCAGCATTGCAACTTGGCACGTTCTTGGCACGTTCCGTGGGGCGTCCTTTGGCGAGTCCCCCTGGCACGTCGCGTCGCGCGTCCCCTGGCACATCCCGTGGCACATCCATTGGCACGTTCCGTAGCGCGTCCCCTTGGCACGTCCCGCGGTGCGACCCCATGGCACGTCCCCTGGCACGTCGCCTGGCGCATCCCTTGGGGACGTTTCGCGGCGCGTCCTCCTGGCATGTCCCCCTGTCAATTAGCTCTGGGGCAGCTACTATGTGTTCAGGCAGCTCGAGCTTAAGATCCAGATCAGTTCGGTCAGGACTCGGATGCAAAGGAGGACTCGATCCACGAGGCTATAGAGCACAGTCGCGCCATGTCACATCGCAATTCAGCACGGCGCAGCACAGAACAGAACTATACGGCAGGGGACTCAAGATCGATACCATTCAGTATTGAATTTGCCCCGTCACCAATCAGAGTGTCTTTGAAAACGCTGGAAATGCGAGAGCTTACAGTTATAAATTCATTTACGGGTTAGTCCCTGGGGGGAGCGGTGGTTTTTTTTTGCCTTTTCTTTTTTTTTTTTTTTTTTTTTCCGTGGGGTCGATCATGTTCAGAATTTGTTGATGATGTCTCGAGCGAAACGCTGGTTTTGCAAAATTAGGGGATATCTCGAGCGAAACGCTTGTTTTCAGAAATTGTTAAGGATTTCTCGAGCGAAACGCTGGTTTTGCAGAGCCGACCGCGACGCGGAAAAGCGCCTCGCGCGCAGGAATTCCAAGGATGTCTCACTCGTGCCGCGTCCCGCGCGCAGGAATTTCGAGGATGTCTCGACTAATTCGTTCGTTTTTCCAGGATTTCTTTAAATTTTGACAGGGTGTCTCAAGCGAAATGCTTCTTTCTCATCATTTGTTGAGGATGTCTCGAGCGAAACGCTGGTTTTGCAACATTGGAGGGTGTCTCGAGCGGGGGCCTCGTGAGGGGCCAGAATTCAGAGGATGTCTCAGGCGAAATGCTTGTTTTCACATCCCGCTCGCATGAATTCCGAGGATGTCTCGCGCGTGCGGCGTCCCGCGCGCAAGAATTGTGAGGATGTCTAAACTCATTTGTTTGTTTTGCCAGGATTTCTTTGGATTTGGACAGGATGTCTCGAGCGAAATGCTTTTTTCCCGGAAAGGGCGTGGGCCCAGGGTTCTCTTTTAGATGGTTAACCCCCCGGCCCCCCTGCGACTTGGGCCGGCGAAATTATTTTGCGAGCGGGCACGCACGGAGTAGGGCCGGCGAAATTATTTTTGAGGATGTCTCGAGCGAAACGCTTGTTCCCGGAAAGGGCGTAGGCCCAGGGTTCTCTTTTAGTATGTAAACAATGTCCCCCGTGCCCAACTTGAAGGAGGCCGGCGGATTCTTTCCCTGATAAATATCGAGGTCGAAGGAGGCCGGCGGATTAAAAATTGAGGATGTCTCAGGCGAAACGCTTGTTTTTGAAATCCCGATCGATAAATCACAGGGTGCGGGACACCTCAGCACGACCACACCCCCAGCATGACCACGCCCCAGCACGACCACGCCCAGCACGACCACGCCCCAGCACGACCACACCCCAGCACGACCACACCCCAGCACGACCACACCCAGCACGACCACACCCCAGCACGACCACACCCCAGCACCAGCACGACCACACCCCAGCACGACCCGATCGATAAATCACAGGGTGCGGACCACCCCAGCACGACCACACCCCAGCACGACCACGCCCCAGCACGACCCCACCCCAGCACGACACACGCCCAGCACGACACACCCCAGCACGACCACACCCACAGCCACGACCACCACCCAGCACCGACCCCACCCCAGCACGACCCCACCCTAGCACGACCATACACCAGCACGACCACACCCCAGCACGACCAGACCCCAGCACGACCCCACCCCAGCACGACCCCACCCCAGCACGACCATACCCCAGCACGACCACACCCCAGCACGACCCGACCCCAGCACGACCCTACCCCAGCAAGACCACACCCCAGCACGACCACACACCAGCACGACCTCACCACAGCACGACCACGCCCCAGCACGACCACGCCCCAGCACGACCACGCCCCAGCACGACCACGCCCCAGCACGACCACCCCCCAGCACGACCACCCCCCTAGCACGACCACCCCCCAGCACGACCACCCCCCAGCACGACCACACCCCAGCACGACCACACCCCAACACGACCATACTCCAGCACGACCACACCCCATCACGACCACACCCAGTCGCACCCCCGTGGAATGTTTCGTGGGGTGTCTGGTTGAGTGGTTGCCTGTTCGTGGGGTGTCTCGTGGAATGTTTCACGGGGTGTCTCGTGGAATGTTTCGTGAGGTGTCTCGTGGGTTGTTTCGTGAGGTGTCTCCAGGGATGTTTCGCGGGGTGTCTCGTGGGATGTTTCGTGAGGTGTCGCCCAGTTGGATATCGTGAAAACGTGACCATGCTGCACATGTCTATATCCCTTTCCGGGTTCGTGGGTCCATCATGTTTGTTGAGGATGTCTCGAGCGAAACGCTGGTTTCTGCAAACTTGGGGATGTCTCGAGCGGGGGCCTCGTGGGGGGCCAGAATTCAGAGGATGTCTCAGGCGAAATGGGTTTCAGAATTTGTTGAGGATGTCTCGAGCGAAACGCTGGTTTTGCAGAGCCGACCGCGACACGGAAAAGCGCTCCTCGCGCAGGAATTCCGAGGATGTCTCGCGCGTGCCGCGCCCCGCACGCAGGATTTGTGATTTCTTTGGGTTTTGACAGGATTTCTAAAGCGAAACGCTTGTTTTTCATAATTTGTTGAGGATGTCTCGAGCGAAACGCTGGTTTTGCAAAATTGGGGGATGTCTCGAGCGGGGGCCTCGTGGGGGGCAGAATTCAGAGGATATCTCAGGCGCAATGCTTGTTTTCGTGTCCCGCTCGCAGGAATTCCGAGGATGTCTCGCGCGTGCCGCGTCCCGCGCGTAGGAATTCGGAGGATTGTGATAGGATGTCTCGAGCGAAACGCTTGTCCCCAGCACGTTCAGTAGCGCGTCCCCTTGGCACGTCCCGCGTTGCGACCCCATGGCACGTCCCCTGGCACGTCGCCTGGTGCATCCCTTGGGACGTTTCGCGGCGCGTCCTCCTGGCATGTTCCCCTGTCCAATAGCTCTGGGGCAGCTACTATGTGTTCAGGCAGCTCGAGCTTAAGATCCAGATCAGTTCGGTCAGGACTCGGATGCAAAGGAGGACTCGATCCACGACGCTATAGAGCACAACCGCGGCATGGCACATCGCAATTCAGCACGGTGCCGCACAGCACAGCCCTCGGCAGGGTACATCAAGATCGGTACACTCAGCATTGCAACTTGGCACGTTCCTTGGCACGTTCCGTGGGGCGTCCCTTGGCGAGTCCCCCTGGCACGTCGCGTGGCGCGTCCCCTGGCACATTCCGTGGCACACCCATTGGCACGTTCCGTAGCGCGTCCCTTTGGCACGTCCTACGGTGCGACCCCATGGCGCGTCCCCTGGCACGTCGCCTGGCGCATCCCTTGGGACGTTTCGCGGCGCGTCCTCCTGGCATGTTCCCCTGTCCATTAGCTCTGGGGCAGCTATTATGTGTTCAGGCAGCTCGAGCTTAAGATCCAGATCAGTTCGGTCAGGACTCGGATGCAAAGGAGGACTCGATCCACGACGCTATAGAGCGCAGTCGCGCCATGGCACATCGCAATTCAGCACGGCGCAGCACAGCACAGCCCTTGGCAGGGTACATCAAGATCGATACACTCAGCATTGCATTTGCCCGTCACCCAATCAGGTGTCTTTGAAAGCGCTGCCATGTGTTACAGTTCTATATTCCTTTCCGGGTTCGTGGGTCGATCATATTCAAAAACAAAAATGGTTGAGGATGTCTCCAGCGAAACATTGACTTTGCAAAATTAGGGGATGTCTCGAGCGGGGACCTCGTGGGGAGCTAGACTTCAGAGGATGTCTCAGGCAGGATGCTTGTTTTCACGTCCGCTCGCAGGAATTCCGAGGATGTCTCGCGCGTGCCGCGTCCCGCGCGCAGGAATTTCGAGGATGTCTGTACGAATTCGTTTGTTGTGCCAGGATTTCCTTGAATTTTAGCAGGGTGTCTCAGACGAAATGCTTGTTTTTCATAATTTGTTGAGGATGTCTCCAGCGACACGCTGGTTTTGCAAAATTGGGGGGATGTCTCGAGCGGGGGCCTCGTGGGGGGCCAGACTTCAGAGGATGTCTCAGGCGAAATGCTTGTTTTCACGTCCCGCTCGCATGAATTCAGAGGATGTCTCGCGCGTGCCGCGTCCCGCGCTCAGGAATTCTGAGGACTTTGACAGGGTGTCTCGATTGAAATGCTTGTCCCCAGCACGTTCCGTAGCGCGTCCCCTTGGCACGTCCCGGGGTGCGTCCCCAAGGCACGTCCCCTTGGCACGTCGCTTGGCGCGTCCCTTGAGACGTTCCGCGTCGCGTCCTCCTGGCATGTCCCCCTGTCAATTAGCTCTGGGGCAGCTACTATGTGTTCAGGCAGCTCGAGCTTAAGTTCCAGATCAGTTCGGTCAGGACTCGGATGCAAAGGAGGACTCGATCCACGAGGCTATAGCGCACAATCGCGGCATGGCACATCGCAATTCAGCACGGCGCAGCACAGCACAGCCCTTGGCAGGGTACATCAAGATCGATACACTCAGCATTGCATTTGCCCGTAACCCAATCAGGTGTCTTTGAAAACGTTGCCACGCGTTACATTCTTATATTCCTTTCCGGGTTCGTGGTTCGATCATGTTGGCCTCCAGGCGCCTCTGGGCGTTCCTTGGCCCTCCTGCGCTCCAGACGACCGCATGTTAGATATGCCCCCTGGGTGGGCTGGATCACGTGTTTTTACGTGTGCAGGCCACCCAGAGGGGGTATCTAATATGGTGGTCCCGAGCTGGAACCATATGTTCCCGGAAAGGGCTCCGTCCCAGGGTTTTTTTCCCGGAAAGGGCATGAGCCCAGGGTTCTCTTTTAGTAGGTAAACCTGTCCCCCGGTGCCTGCTTGAGGGAGGCCGGCGAATTTTTTCCCTGATAATAACGAGGTCGAAGGAGGCCGGCGAATTAAAATTTGAGGATGTCTCGAGCGAAACGCTTGTTTTTGAAATCCCGATCGATAAATCACAGGGTGCGGGCCACTTTTTCGTGTGTTGAGGATGTATCGAGCGAAACGCTTGCTCCGCAGAGTTTGCCGAGGATGTCTCGAGCGAAACGCTTGTTTTGCAGAGCCGACCGCGACGCGGAAAAGCGCCCCGCGCGAAGGAATTTCGATGATGTCTCGACTAATTCCTTTGTTTTTGTACGATTTCCTGGAATTTTGGCAGGATGTCTCGAGCGAAATGCACGACCCCACCCTAGCACGACCATACCCCAGCACGACCACACCCCAGCACGACCAGACCCCAGCACGACCCAACCCCAGCACGACCCCACCCCAGCACGACCATACCCCAGCACGACCACACCCCAGCACGACCCGACCCCAGCACGACCCTACCCCAGCAAGACCACACCCCAGCACGACCACACCCCAGCACGACCTCACCACAGCACGACCACACCCCAGCACGACCACGCCCCAGCACGACCACGCTCCAGCACGACCACGCCCCAGCACGACCACCCCCCAGCACGACCACCCCCCCAGCACGACCACCCCCGAGCACGACCACCCCCCAGCACGACCACACCCCAGCACGACCACTCCCCAGCACGACCACACCCCAGCACGACCACACCCCAGCACGACCACACCCCAGCACGACCACACCCCAGCACGACCACACCCCAGCACGACCAGATCGATAAATCACAGGGTGCGGAGCACCCCAGCACGAACCCACCCCAGCACGACCCCACCCCAGCACGACCCCACCCCAGCACGACCACGCCCCAGCATGACCACACCCCAGCACGACCACACCCCAGCACGACCACTCCCCAGCACGACCCCACCCCAGCACGACCCCACCCTAGCACGACCACACCCCAGCACGACCACACCCCAGCACGACCCCACCCCAGCACGATCACACCCCAGCACGACCCCACCCCAGCAAGACCACACCCCAGCACGACCGCACCCCAGCACGACCTTACCACAGCACGACCACACCCCAGCACGAACACGCCCCAGCACGACCACGCCCCAGCACGACCACGCCCCAGCACGACCACGCCCCAGCACGACCACCCCCCAGCACGACCACCCCCCCAGCACGACCACCCCCCAGCACGACCACCCCCAAGCACGACCACACCCCAGCACGACCACTCCCCAGCACGACCACACCGCCTTGGTTGAGTGGTTGCCTGTCGTCGTGGAATGTTTCGTGGGGTGTCTCGTGGAATGTTTCGCGGGGTGTCTCGTGAAATGTTTCGTGAGGTGTCTCGTGGAATGTTTCGTGAGGTGTCTCGTGGGCTGTTTCGTGAGGTGTCTCGTGGGATGTTTCGTGAGGTGTTGCCCAGTTGGGTATCATGAAAACGTGTCCATGCTCCACATGTCTATATCCCTTTCCGGGTTCGTGGGTCCATCATGTTGTAGTAGGTAAACTTGTCCCCGGTGCCATGCGGGAGGTGGGCCGGCGGAATTATTTCCTGATAATTTTCGAGGTCGAGGTGGGCCGGCGGAATCAATTGGGAGGATGTCTCGAGCGAAACGCTTGTTTATCAGAATTTGTTGAGGACGTCTCGAGCGAAACGCTGGTTTTGCAGAGTTGGGGATGTCTCGAGCGAAACACTTGTTTTCAGAATCTGTTGAGGATTTCTGCAGCGAAACGCTGGTTTTGAAGAGTTGGGGATGTCTCGAGCGAAACACTTGTTTTCAGAATCTGTTGAGGATTTCTGCAGCGAAACGCTGGTTTTGAAGAGCCGACCGCGACGCGGAAAAGCGCCCCGCGCACAGGAATTCCGAGGATGTCTCGCGCGTGCCGCGTCCCGCGCGCAGGAATGTCGAGGATGTCTCGACTAATTCGTTTGTTCCCCACATCCTAAGTGGGGTTCTTGTTTTCTCTGCACACCCTCCGCGCAGGATCTCTCGTCCTCCTCCCTCTCCTCTGCTCCTCTTTGCTTCCTCCTCCGCATCATCATCACCATCACCATCACTCCCCACTCATCATCATCATCATCATCACCATCAGCATCACCATCACCATCGCACGATCACTCACCATCATCGGCATCGAACGATCATCATCATCATCATCATCATCATCATCATCATCATCATCATCATCATCATCATCATCATCACTACTCGCTGACTCACCACTTCGTCCCCATCATCATCATCACCACCATTTACCATCAGAATCGCACGATCACTCACCATCAGCACTCATCATCACCACCATCATCATCATCACGTCGTCATCATCACCACCACCACCACCATCATCATCATCATCATCATCATCATCATCATCATCATCAGTCATATATCATCATCAAACACCGTCGTCATCATCCCATCACCATCATCCACCAAGAGGGAGCCTCGTCTGTGAGTGAATTGTGAGGAAGTCTCAGGCGGGAGCCCCCTCCCTGTGGGGCCCGCGGATCATGTTACTAATCCGAGCGGGTCATCGGATTCTTGTAACTGTCGTCACTTTTGGGCTCCTCAGGTTTGAATTTGGAGGACGTATCAAGCGGGAGCCTCGTTTGTGAGTGAATTGCGAGGAAGTCTCAGGCGGGAGCCCCCTCCCTATGGGGCCCGCAGATCATGTTATTAATCCGAGCGGGTCATCGGATTCCTGTAAATGTCGTCATTTTTGGGCTCCTCAGGTCTGAAGTTGGAGGAGGTATCAGGCGGGAGCCTCGTCTGTCAGGGAATGGCGAGCAAGTCTCAGGTGGGAGCCCCCTCCCTATGGGGCCCGCAGATCATGTTATTAATCCGAGCGGGTCATCGGATTCCTCTAACTGTCGTCACTTTTGGGCTCTTCAGGTCTGAATTTGGAGGACGTATCAAGCGGGAGCCTCGTCTGTGAGTGAATTGTGAGGAAGTCTCAGGCGGGAGCCCCCTCCCTATGGGGCCCGCGGATCATGTTACTAATGCGAGCGGGTCATCGGATTCTTGTAACTGTCGTCACTTTTGGGCTCCTCAGGTCTGAATTTGGAGGAAGTATCAAGCGGGAGCCTCGTTTGTGAGTGAATTGCGAGGAAGTCTCAGGCGGGAGCCCCCTCCCTATGGGGCCCGCAGATCATGTTATTAATCCGAGCGGGTCATCGGATTCCTGTAACTGTCGTCACTTTTGGGCTCCTCAGGTCTGAATTTGGAGGAAGTATCAGGCGGGAGCCTCGTCTGTCAGTGAATGGCGAGCAAGTCTCAGGTGGGAGCCCCCTCCTTATGGGGCCCGCAGATCATGTTATTAATCCGAGCGGGTCATCGGATTCTTGTAACTGTCGTCACTTTTGGGCTCCTCAGGTTTGAATTTGGAGGAAGTATCAAGCGGGAACCTCGTCTGTGAGTGAATTGTGAGGACGCGTCAGGCGGGAGCCCCCTCCCTATGGGGCCCGCAGATCATGTTATTAATCCGAGCGGGTCATCGGATTCCTGTAACTGTCGTCACTTTTGCGCTCCTCAGGTCTGAATTTGGAGGAGGTATCAGGCGGGAGCCTCGTCTGTCAGTGAATGGCGAGCAAGTCTCAGGCGGGAGCCCCCTCCCTATGGGGCCCGCAGAACATGTTACTAATCCGAGCGGGTCATCGATTCCTGTAACCGTCGTCACTTTTGGGCTCCTCAGGCGGGAGCCTCGTTTGTCAGTGAATTGTGAGGAAGTCTCAAGCGGGAGCCCCCTCCCTATGGGGCCCGCAGATCATGTTACTAATCCGAGCGGGTCATCGGATTCCTGTAACTGTCGACACTTTTGGGCTCCTCAGGTATGAATTTGGAGGAAGTATCAAGCGGGAACCTCGTCTGTGAGTGAATTGTGAGGAAGTCTCAAGCGGGAGCCCCCTCCCTATGGGGCCCGCAGATCATGTTACTAATCCAAGCGGGTCATCGGATTCTTGTAACTGTCGTCACTTTTGGGCTCCTCGGGTCTGAATTTGGAGGACGTATCAAGCGGGAGCCTCGTCTGTGAGTGAATTGTGAGGAAGTCTCAAGCGGGAGCCCCCTCCCTATGGGGCCCGCAGATCATGTTACTAATCCGAGCGGGTCATCGGATTCTTGTAACTATCGTCACTTTTGGGCTCCTCAGGTCTGAATTTGGAAGAAGTGTCAAGCGGGACCCTCGTCTGTGAGTGAATTGTGAGGACGCGTCAGGCGGGAGCCTTCCTATGGGTCCCGCAGCTCGCGTGGTTCCTCCGGGTCATCATCCGGCGCGCGTTTCCTCTGGGTCGTCCTCCCGCGCGTATCGGCTGGGACGCACGTCGTGCGCTTCCTCTGGGTCGTGTTCCGCACGAGGACGAGGAGGAGGAGGATTGCCAGGAAAAGGAGGAGGGATGATGCATGACGAGACAGGAAAGCAGGAAGAGGAAGAGGCTGAGGGGAGGAAGGACGAGGAGGAAAAGGAGGAGGAGGAATGCCCGAGGAGGCCCCAGTAGGTCCCGGAAGGCCCAGAAGGCTCCAGGAGGCCCCAAGAGGCCCCAGGAGGCCCCAGGAGGGGGCAGGAGGCCTAAGGAGGAGGCAGGAGGAGGAGGAGGAGGAGGAGGAGGAGGAGGAGGAGGAGGAGGAGGGGGGAGGAGGAGGGGGGAGGAATATGGAAACGAGGAGGAGGAGGAGGAGGAGGAGGAGGAGGAGGAGGAGGAAGCGGATGAGGGAGAGGGAGAGGAGGAGGACAGGGGATGAGGAGGAGGAGGAGGAGGAGAAGGGAGAGGGAGAGCAGGAGGAGGAGGCAGGAGGCAGGAGGGGCAGGGGGAATGGGGGGGAGGAAGCATAACGAGGGGGAGGGGGAGGAGGTGGAGGAGGCAAGAAGAGGAGGAAGAGGCAGGGGTTGAGGCAGGAGGAGGAGCAGACAGGAGGAGAACGAGGAGGCAAGAGTAGGTGGGAGAAGGGAAGGGGCAGGAGGATACCCCCATGCAAGCTAAAGAGATTCTCATGTGGGGTCCTTCCGTCGGAGTAATTATTGTTTAAAGTCGATGTCGGAAACAAGTGGACTTCACCTGTGAAATATCGAGGTTTCCTTAAAGGCAGTAAAATTCCAAGAGCACGATCTGCGTGAGGGGTGGCGAAAAATGGCCTTCGTCCTCACAATTGAAATCCGCCGGCCCCCTTCGACCTCGTAATTTATCGCACAAGAATTCCGCCGGCCCCCTTCAAGTCGAAACCGGGGGGTAAACCAACCAAAAGAGAACCCTGGGCTCGAGCCCTTTCCGGGAAAAACACGTGGTTCCAGCGCGGGACAACCATGTTGGGTATCCCCCTGGGTGGCCTGGACATGTGAAAACATGATCGACCCACGAACCCGGAAAGGAATATAGAATTGTAAGACATGGCAACGTTTCAAAGACACCTGGTTAGGCGACGGGCAAATGCAATGATGAATGTATCGATCTTGATGTACCGTGCCGAGGGCTGTGCTGTGCTGGCCGTGCTGCACTGCGATGTGCCATGCCGCGATTGTGGTCTATAGCGTTGTGGATCGAGTCCTCCTTTGCATCCGAGTCCAGACCGATCTGATCTGGGTCGTAAGCTCGAGCTGCCTCAGCGTGTAGTAGCTGCCCTAGAGCTGATTGGCAAAGATACATGCTAGGAGGACACGCCGCGGAACGTCCCAAGGGACGCGCCAGGCGACGTCCCAGGGAACGTGCCATGGGGACGCACCGCAGAGGTGCCAAGGGGACGCGCTACGGAACGTGCCAATGGACGTGCCACGGGACGTGCCAGGGGACGCGCCGCGCGACGTGCCAGAGGGACTCGCCACGGGACGCGCCACGGAACGTGCCAGGGAACGTGACAGGTTGCAATGCTGAATGTATCGATCTTGATGTACCGTGCCGAGAGCTTTGCTGTGCTGCGCCGTGCTGAACTGCGATGTGCCATGCCGCGATTGTGGTCTATAGCGTTGTGGATCGAGTCCTCCTTCGCGTCCGAGTCCTGACCGAACTGATCTGGATCTTAAGCTCGAGCTGCCTGAGCACATAGTAGCTACCCCATAGTTAATTGACAAGGGAACATGCCAGGAGGACGCGCCGCGGACCGTCCCAAGGGACACGCCAGGCGACGCCCCAGGGAACGTGCCGTGGGAACGCACCGCGGGACGTGCCAAGGGGACGCGCTACGGAACGTGCCAATGGACATGCCACGGGACGCGCTCCCAGGGCCACGATCCCTCGTAAATTACATTGGGGTCGCGCTCCCAGGGCCCCGACCCCTTGTAAATTACGCTACGTCCGCGCTCCCAGGGCCACGATCCATCGTAAATCACGCTGCGTCCGAGCCCCCAGGGCCCCGATCCATTATATTCTACGCTGTGCCCGCGCTCCAAGGGCTATGATGATGATGATGATGGTGGTGGTGGTGATGATGACGACGTGATGATGATGATGGTGGTGATGATGATTGCTAATGGTGAGTGATCGTGCGATTATGATGGTAAACGGTGGTGATGATGATGGGGACGAAGTGGTGAGTCAGCGAGTAGTGATGATGATGAGGATGATGATGGTGATGATGATGATGATGATGATGATGATGATGATGATGATGATGATGATGATGATGACGTTCGATGCCGATGATGGTGAGTGATCGTGCGATGGTGATGGTGATGCTGATGGTGATGATGATGATGAGTGGGGAGTGATGGTGATGGTGATGATGATGCGGAGGAGGAAGCAAAGAGGAGCAGAGGAGAGGGAGGAGGACGAGAGATCCTGCGCGGAGGGTGTGCAGAGAAAACAAGAACCCCACTTAGGATGTGGGGAACAAACGAAGTAAACGCACTCGCTCGATAAATAACGAGGTGCCGCGGCCTCCGGAACGGCGCTGGGAACGGAGTTTTGGATTCTTGAAGTTGCATAAGTTCGGAAGTCGCAGAAATCCCTTGTGTTTTTTGACCCTGACACCGCCGATCTGCGTGAGGTGTGGCACGGAATACCAGAAATGTATCAAATCCCTTCTGTTTTTGGACCCTGACCCCGCCGATCTGCGTGAGGGGTGGCGCGGAATTCCAGAAATGTGGCAAATCCCATGTGTTTTTGGACCCTGACCCCGCCGATCTGCATGAGGGGTGGCACGGAATTCCAGAACTGTGGCAAATCCCCTGTGTTTTCAGATCCTGACCCCGCCGACCTGCGTGAGGGGTGGCACCGAATTTCAGAAATGTGGCAAGTCCCATGTGTTTTCGGACCTTGACTTCGCCCAGGAGGGCCCAGGAGGCTCCAGGAGAGCCCAGGAGAGCCCAGGAGGGCCCAGGAGAGCCCAGGAGGGCCCAGGAGGACCCAGGAGGCTCCAAGAGGCACCAGGGAGCCCAAGGAGGGCCCAGGAGAAGCTCCAGGAGGCTCCAGGAGAGCCCAGGAGGGCCCCAGAGGTCCGCGGCGGCGACGGCGACGACGACGACGACGACGACTCCGACCCCGACTCCGACTCCGACTCCGACGCCAACTATGACTCCGACGCCGACTCCCCGAGTCCGCCTCCGAAGACGACGAATAGAGGGCCGAATATCTACACCTGGTGCTGCATTACCTACACCTGACAGAGCAAGGCAGTGTGTCCCTAGGCGCGTTTCGATTGCAGCCAGCTTGAGCTATGCGTTCAGGCAGCTCGAGCCTAAGATTCACATCAGTTCGGCCAGGATTCTGACGCAGAGGGCGACCTGACCCGTTGCGCAGTACAGCACAGCACAGTTCAACGCAGCATGGCGCATTTCAGCTCGTCACAGCATAGCACAGCCCCTGGCACGGCACATCAGCACCGTTACCTTGAGCATAGCAGTTGCTTGTCGCCCAAGTTTGTCGTCACGAATACGTCCCCATGCTTACATTTCTATATCCCTTTCCGGGTTCGTGGGTCGATCATGTTACATATCCAGGCCACCCAGGGGGTATCGAACATGATTGTTCTGAGCAAGGACCACGTGTTGTAACGAGTCCAGGCTATTCAGGGGTGTATATAGCATGGTTTCCCGAGCTGACAGCACGTACTTCTCCCAGAAAGGGCGTAGGCCCAGGGTTCTCTTTTAGTATTGTTACCCCCGGTTCCGACTTGAAGGAGGCCAGCGGAATTATTTTGCGATACATGGCTAGTTTGAAGGAGGCCGGCGGAATTATGTTTGAGGACGTCTCAGGCGAAACGCCTGTTTCTCAGAATTTGTTGAGGATGTCCCGAGCGAAACGCTGGTTTGGCAAAATCGGGGGATGTCTCGAGCGGGGGCCTCGTGGGGGGCCAGAATTCAGAGGACGTCTCAGGCGAAATGCTTGTTTTCACATCCCGCTCGCAGGAATTCCGAAGATGTCTCGCGCGTGCTGCGTCCCGCACGCAGGAATCTTGAGGATATCTCGACAAACTCGTTTGTTTTTCCAGGATTTCCTTGGCCACACAGGGGGGTATCTAACATGTTCTGCCAGAGCTGGAACCACGTCGCTTCACGTGTCCAGGGCACCCAGGTGGGTATCTAACATGGTGGTCCCGAGCTGGAGCCACGTGTTTTCACGTGTCCACGCCACCCAGGGGGGTAGCTAACATGGTGGTCCTGAGCTGGAACCGTGTGCTTTTACGTGTCCAAGCCACCCATGAGGTATCTAACATGGAGGTCCCGAGCTGGAACCACTTGCTTTCACGTGCCCAGGTCACCCAGAGGGTGTATCTAACATGGTGGCACCGCGCTGGAACCGCGTGTTTTCACGTGTCCACGCCACCCAGGGGGGTATCTAACATGGTGGTCCTGAACTGGAACCGCGTGCTTTTACGTGTCCAAGCCAACCATGATGTATTTAACATGGAGATCCCGAGCTGGAACCGCGTGTTTTCACGTGTCCAGGCCACCCAGGGGGTATCTAACATGGTGGTCCCGCGTTGGAACCACGTGTTTTCACGTGTGCAGGCCACCCAGGTGAGTATCTAACATGATGGTCCCGAGCTGGAACCGCGTGTTTTACACGTGTCCACGCCACGCAGGGGGGTATCTAACATGGTGGTCCCGAGCTGGAACCGCGTGTTTTCACGTGTCCAGGCAACTCAGGGGGTATCTAACATGGGCCTCCTGGATCCTTCCTGGGACTCGGAACGGAACGTCGAGAGTTTATTTGTATGTGGTATCGATTCGTTTTCTTGTTGGCCTCCAGGCGCCTCTGGGCGTTCCTGGGCCCTCCTGCGCTCCAGACGACCGCATGTTAGATATCCACCCTGGGTCGGCTGGACCGCGTGTTTTTACGTGTGCAGACCACCCAGGGGGGTATCTAACATGGTGGTCCCGAGCTTAAGCCACGTGTTTTCACGTGCCCAGGTCACCCAGAGGGTGTATCTAACATGGTGGCACCGCGCTGGAACCGCGTGTTTTTACATATCGAGGCCACCCAGGGGGGGGGGTATCTAATATGATTGTTCTGAGCAAGGGCCACGTGTTGTAACGAGTCCAGGCTAATCAGGGGTGTATATAGCATGGCTTCCCGAGCTGGCACCATGTGTGTTAGGTGTCCAGGCCATCCAGGGGGATATCTAACATGGTGGCCTCGAGCAAGGACCACGCATTTTAACGTTTCGTAGCGCGTCCCCTCGGCACTTCCCGCGGTGCGTCCCCGTGGCATGTCTCCTGTCACGTCGCCTGGCGCGTCCCTTGGGACGTTCCGCGGCGCGTCCTCCTGGCATGTTCCCCTGTCAATGCGCTCTGGGGCAGCTACTATGTGCTGAGGCAGCTCGAGCTAAAGTTTCAGATCAGTTCGGTCAGGACTCGGATGCAAAGGAGGACTCGATCCACAACGCTATAGCGCACAATCGCGGCATGGCATATCGCAGTTCATCACAGCGCAGCACAGCACAGCCCTCGGCACGGTACATCAAGATCGATACATTCAGCATTGCAATGTGGCACGTTCCGTGGCGCGTCCCGTGGCGAGTCCCTCTGGCACATCGCGCGGCGCGTCCCCTGGCACGTCCATTGGCACGTTCCGTAGCGCGTCCCCTCGGCACGTCCCGCGGTGCGTCTTCGTGGCACGTCCCTTGGCACGTCGCCTGGCGCGTCCCTTGGGACGTTCCGCGGCGCGTCCTCCTGGCATGTCCCCCTGTCAATTAGCTCTGAGGCAGCTACTATGTGCTGAGGCAGCTCGAACTTAAGATCCAGATCATTTCGGTCAGGACTCGGACGCAAAGGAAGACTCGATCCACAACGCTATAGAGCACAATCGCGGCCTGGCATATCGCAATTCAGCACGGCGCTGCACAGCACAGCCCTCGGCATGGTACATCAAGATCGATACATTCAGCATTGCGTTTGCCCGTTGCCCAATCAGGTGTGTTTGAAACGTTGCCACGCCTTACATTTCTATATTTCTTTCCGGGTTCGTGGGTCGATCATTTTTTCTCTACCGGAAAGAGCGCAGGCCCTGGGTTCTCTTTTACTATTGTAGTTCTCCCGGGTGCCAACTTCTGTAGAGCCGGCTGTATTTCCGCTCGATAAAAAAACAAAGTAAAGTCGAATTCGGCGTGAAAAAAATGCGTTTCGCGCGTGCCCGCTTAAGAAAAGTCGACCCCCCAACTCGGAGATTCGAAAAATAACGGGGTCCGCGGACCCCCATTTTCCTGTATGAAAAACGAAGTGAGGTCGAATTCGGCGCGGAAAGTGCGTTTCGTGCGTGCCCGCGCGAGAAAAGTCGACCCCCCATCTCGGGTCCTCGATACATCACGGGACCCTCGTGTTCCTTTTGAAAAAAAAACGAGGTAAAGTCCAACGCGTCGCGGAAAGTTTGAAAATGTTATGTTTTCGCGTGCCCGCTCGAGGATGGTGCGCCCGCGCACCAAAAATCGAGGATGTCTCGAGCGAAACGCTTGTTAGGCAAAACTTGAGGGGCCTGGGCGCCCCAGCATGCCTCAAGAGGCCCTGGGAGTGCGGACGCGGCGTAATCTACGAGGGATCGTGGCGTTTGGAGCGCGGACCACGCGTAATTTGCGAGGGATCGTGGCCCTCGGAGCGCGGGCGCAGTGTACTTTACAAAGGGTCGGGGCCTTGGGAGCTCGGACGCAATGTGATTTACGAGGGGTCGTGGCCCTTGGAGCGCGGGCGCAGCGTAAAATACAAGGGATCGGGGCCCTGGGGGTTCGGAGGCAGCGTAATTTACAAAGGGTCGGGGCCCTGGGAGCGCGGACGCAGCGTAATTTACAAAGGGTCGGGGCCCTGGGAGCGCGACCCCAATATAATTTACAACGGATCATGGCCCCGGGAGCGCGGACGCAGCGTAATTTACAAGGGATCGTGGCCCCGGGAGCGCGACCCGTGGCACGTCCCCCTGGCACGTCGCGCGGCGCGTCCCCTGGCACGTCCCGTGGCACGTCCATTGGCACGTTCCGCAGCGCGTCCCCTCGGCACGTCCCGCTGTGCGTCCTCGGGCACGTCCCCTGGCACGTCGCCTGACGCGTCTTTTTGCACGTTCCGCGGCGCGTCCTCCTGGCATGTCCCCCTGTCAATTCGCTCTGGGGCAGCTACTATGTGCTGCGCAGCTCGAGCCCTCGGCACGTCCCGCGGTGCGTCCCCGTGGCACGTCCCTTGGTACGTCGCCTGGCGCGTCCCTTGGGACGTTCCGCGGCGCGTCCTCCTGGCATGTCCCCCTGTCAATTCGCACTGGGGCAGCTACTGTGTGCTGAGTCAGCTCGAACTTAAGATCCAGATCAGTTCGGTCAGGACTCGGACGCAAACGAGGACTCGATCCACAACGCTATATATAGAGCACAATCGCGGCCTGGCACATCGCAATTCAGCACGGCGCTGCACGGCACAGCCCTCGGCATGGTACATCAAGATCGATACACTCAGCATTGCGTTTGCCCGTCGCCCAATCAGGTGTCTTTGAAACGTTGCCATGCCTTACATTTCTATGTTGGGCTGGCCTCCGGCCAGTGCCGCCGATCCGGCGGGGGTGAGAGCAAGATGATGATGAGGATGATGAGGATGATGAGGATGATGAGGATGGTGTTTCGGCGATTCGGGGCCCTCTTGTATTGTCCAGGGGGCCTCTGGGGCCTCTCTTGGCTTCCTCTTGGGCTGTCTTGGGCGGTCGGGGCTCCGGAAGTGGAGCTTTCTATACCCCCCTGTCCCCGGGTACCGAAAAACGTCGGAAATGACGTCGGAAGTATCCCCGTGTCGGAAATAACGTACGCCCCCCCCCCCTGCAGAGCGAAGCTTGAGCGAGCGCAAGTCCACGCTTTCAGAAACTCACACGCCGGATCGGCGGATTCCTTTCCAGGTTCGTGGGTCGATCATGTTCCGTCACGTCCCCGGGTTCCCTCCTCGTCCGCGCAAATGCAT
>CAUYUJ010018427.1:727493-754993 GCA_963575745.1 Prorocentrum cordatum
CCAATCTGCATTCCGAACGGCGCCCGCTGGAGGGCCGTCTTTCATCTTGGATCAGCCCCCGACGGGCCCCGGCGGACTGGAGCCAAACGGCCCCCCGGGGCCGAAACCCAGGATCCCAAGAAGACGGCCTACCGCCCGCCGAGGCCGTCAGCGCACTGCCGTGGGCCGCTCTTGCAACTTCGGCGCAGGGCCGCGGGGCTCGCGGAAAGGAGGAGGGAGGAAGGGGGCGGAATGCGAAGGGAGGGGGGGGGGGCGGGAGGGAGGGGAGGGAGGGGGGAGAGGGAAAGGGGGGGGGTGGAACGGGAGGGGAGGAAGGGAGGAAGGGGAGAGAGAAAGGGGGCGTGGAGGAGGAGGAGGGAGGGGGAGTGGGGGAGGAAGAGGAAGAAAGGGACGGAGGGAAGGAGGAGGAGGATCGCGGATTTTGGATGAGCTTCCGGCACCGACGTTCACCGCGAGATGCAACGACTCATGCTGCTCACGCTCGCACCGAGCTGGCCTGAACCCGCCGACCCCTTGCGGGCCTCTTGGCGTATCAGAATCTTCCCTTCCATAAACCCCCGCTGGGTTTGGCCTATTTGGGGGATCTCTTGGGGGCCTCTTGAAGCCTCTCAGGGGCCTCCATGGGCCTCCTGGGACCTTCTTGGGGCGGAAGGCTCGGATTTCCGGTTCGGGCTCCCCCTCTTGGGCTCCTCTTGGGGCCGTCTTGGAGCTCTCGCTCTCCTAGGTCGTATTGGGGACCTCTTGGGGTGCATTGGGCCCCTGTCGGGGCGCCTTTGGAGCCTCTTGGGCCGCTTTGGGGCTCCCTTGGGGGCCTCGTGTGCCGTCGTCACCGCTGTGAAGACGGACAAGGTCGTAGATGCTAAGAATTCACGTTTTCCTATTCAAAATCAATGATTCTGGCCTCTTGGGACCCTCTTGGAAAGCCTCTTGGGGGCATCTTGGGGCGTCTTCGCGGTCTCTTGGGCACTGTGAGAACCGTCTTGAGCGTCCAAGAGCTAGCTTTGAGCGCTCCGGGGCCGCCATGGAACGTTTTGGGAGCCTCATGGGGCCCTCTGGCCACGCCTTGGCCACCCCTTGGGCTGTTCTGGGCCGTGTTGGTCGCCTCTTGGGGCCGTCTTTGGGGCCTCCTGTGCCGTCGTGCACACCATGAAGACCGAAAAATCGTAGATGTTAAAAATGTACGTTTGCCTTACAAAACCAATGATGTTGGCCGCTTGGGGCTCCCTTGGGAAGCTTCTTGGGGCGTCGTAGCGGCCTCTTGGGCTCCATGGGAGCCATCTTGGGTGTCCAGGTGCGATATTTGAAAGCCCCGGGGCCGACTTGGACCGATTTGGGAGCCTCTTGGGGCTCCGTGGACACGTCTTGGCCGCCTCTTGAGCACGCCTTGGCCGCCTCTGGGGCTGTCTTGGGCTCCTCTTGGGCCGTGTTGGGAGCCTCTTGGGCCGTCTTGGGGCCGTCGTGGGGGCCTTTTGTACTCTCGTGCACGCCGTGAAGACCGAAAAGACGTAGATGCTACAAGTGCACGCTCTCCTATGCAAAATCAATGATTTGGGCCGCTTGGGGCTCTTTTGGAAAGCAACTTGGGGCGTTGTAGCGGCTTCTTGGGCCCAATGGGAGCCATCTTGAGCGTCCAGGAGCGATCTTTGAGCGCCCCCGGGGTGGTCTGGGGCTATGCTGGGTGCCTCTTCGGCAGTCTTGAAGCCTTCTTGGCCCGTCTCGGGGCCGTCCTGAGGGTCTCTTGGGTGGTCTTGTGGCGGTCTTGGGAGGCTCTTCGGCGTTCTTAGACACTGGAAGCTCGAAAACGCGAGAAGCCCAAAACATTGGAAAAAAAACCATGAGCATCTACGATTTGGGCCTCTTCGGGCCGTCCCGTGACACCTATCAGACCTCTCTTGGGGTCTCTTAGAGGCCACCTGGGAGCCTCGAGAGCCGTCGGACGGCTGACTTGGGCTGCTTGGGAGCGTCTTGGGCCATCCTTTCGCATTCTGGGGGCTCCTGGGGGGCGTCTTGGGCCCTCCTGGAGCGCTGTGGAGGCTCCCCGGAAAAGGCTGGGGGAGCGGTACCGGGAGCGTCCCCGAGATGTGGCGGGGAGGTGTGGGACCGGGGTATATATATACATATATATATACATATATATATATATGTATATATATATGTATATATAATATATTATATTATGTTATAGTATAGTATATTATATTATTACCTAACAGCGTAGACTGATAGGTTTCTAGTGGTGTCAAAAGAAGTCACAGATCACTCCACAGGGGGGTCCGGGCAGGTGTTGGGAGTTGCCGGGCGGCAGGGGGCCCCGCTCGTTTTTCACCAACAGTCACACACTTCGTGCTCTTCGACTTCCCAGAACTCCATTCCCAGGCCACATTCTGGAGGGCCTGATGCAACAGTCACACACTTCGTGCTCTTCGAGTTCCCAGAACTCCATTCCCGGGCCACATTCTGGAGGGCCGGATGCAACAGTCACACACTTCGTGCTCTTCGAGTTCCCAGAACTCCATTCCCAGGCCACATTCTGGAGGGCCGGATGCAACAGTCACACACTTCGTGCTCTTCGAGTTCCCAGAACTCCATTCCCCCCTCCCGGGGCCACATTTTGGGATTCCGGAGCCAACTGTATGCACTTCCGTATTCTTCTCTTTCCCAGAACTGAATTCCATTCCAGGGCCACATTTTGGATGCCCGGAGCCAACTGTAGGCCACTTCGTGCTCTTCGAGTTCCCAGAACTCCATTCCCGGGCCACATTTTTGAATGCCCGTAGCCAACTGTAGGCAACTTCGTGCTCTTCGACTTCCCAGAACTCTCATTCCTGGGCCACATTTTCAGCAGGGGCAAGAGCACGACGAGGAGGAGGACGAGCAAGACCAGGAGGACGAGGACGAGCAGGAGCAGGACGAGGAGCAGGAGGAGCCGGAGAAGAAGGACGAGCAGGAGGAGGAGGAGGACGAGCAGGAGGAGGAGGACGACCAGGAGGAGGAGGACGACCAGGAAGAGGAGGAGGAGGAGGAGGGAGGAGAGGAGGGAGGATACCAGGAGGAGGAGGAGGAGGAGGAGGAGGAGGAGGAGGAGGAGGAGGAGGAGGACGAGGACGAGGACGAGGAGGAGGAGGAGGAGGGGGGGGGAGAGTACCAGGAGGAGGAGAACGAGGACCACCAGGAGGAGGAGGAGGAGGAGGAGGAGGAGGAGGAGGAGGAGGAGAGAACACCAGGAGGAGGAGGACGAGCAAGACGAGGAGGACGAGAACGAGGACGACCAGGAAGAGGAGGAGGAAGGAGGAGGAGGGGAGGGGAGGACTACCAGGAGGAGGAGGAGGAGGAGGAGGAGGAGGAGGAGAGGAGGAGGAGGACGAGGAGGAGGAGGAGGAGGAGGACGAGGAGGAGGAGGGGGGGGGAGAGCACCAGGAGGAGGAGAACGAGGACCACCAGGAGGAGGAGGAGGAGGAGGAGGAGGAGGAGGAGGAGAGAGCACCAGGAGGAGGAGGACGAGCAAGACGAGGAGGACGAGAACGAGGACGAGCAGGAGGAAGAGGAGGAGGAGGAGGAGGAGGAGCAGGAGAAAGAGGAGGAGGAGGAGGAGGCAGGCTGAGGCTGAGGCTGTGACTGCGACTGCCGTTGCCGCTGCGACTGTCATCGCGAATGCGACTACGACTGCGAGAACAGCAGAATTCGACAACTGGATTTTCATCTGAATCTTAAGGGGAATGCTTTCAGATATGCTTCTACACATCGCTGTTAGGTTGCTTTGCCGGGATAATATTTATATTATTAATATATATATATTATATATATAATATATATAAGATATATATTCATGCATGCATACATACATACATACTTACATACAGCCAGACAGCCAGACAGACAGACACACAGACAGACATATATACAGACATACATTCATATATATATATATGAATGTATATATAAAAGAAACACGCACGCTTCGCGTGCGCTTAGGGTCTAGCGTGTCACAGACACAGGAAAAAATGTGCGAACAAATGTTTGGAGTTTCTCTGGCAAATGCGGACTCCAGTGGCAACACGTGCTTGAGGCACCGCCGGGGACGGACCTTGTAGAGTGTGGGAAGTCGGACCAGCTCTCTGGTCGACCCTCTTGGGCGCGCCCTGGAGCTCTCTTGGACCGTTTTGAGGGGCCCATTGCGGGGCTGTTTCGGGGCCTCTTTGAATGTTTGTGCGGTTCTCTTGGGGGCCTGTTGGGGCTTCTTGGGCTTTTCTTGGAGCCTCTTGGGGTCTCCTGGGGGCCTTTTTGGGCCAAAACGCTCGAATCTTCGGTTCCTTGTCCCCGTCTTGGGCGCCGACTCGGGGCGTTCTTGGGCGGTTTGGGCGCCTCGGGGGCCATCTTGGCCCCCTCGTGGGGGCATCCTCGACTGGCTTGGGTCTCTTGGGCCGTCTTGGGGGCCGATTGGGCCGTCCTGGGCTTCTCGTGGCCCGTCTTGGAGCTCTTTTGGGGGCCTCCTAGGCCGTCTTGGGAACCCCTTGAGCCGTCTTGGACGCGATGACAGCCCAACAGGCGAACATACGAAAAATATACGTTTTCCCACAGGAATGGGACGATTTGTGCTTCTTGGAGCTCTCTTGGGGTGCATCTTGGAGCGTCTTGGGGTGCTTTTGGGAGCCTCCGGGCGCTTCTTGGGGGCTTCTCGGCGCCCCCTGGAGCCACTTGGGGTCGAAAGCTTGGAATTCGATGGTGGCTTTCCTCCTCTGGGGCCCTCTCGGGCCCGTCGTGGGGACTCTCTTGGGCCGTCTTGGGCCCTTCGTGGGCCGTCCTGGAGCTCTCTGGGGCTGTATTGGGGCCCTCTGGGGCGCGTCCTCGGCCGGACCGACAGCGGGCGTAAGCAACATGTTAAAAACATACGTTTTACTAAGGGAATGGGGCTATTTGGGCCCCTTGGGACTCTCTTTGGTGCCCTATTGGGGGTCGCTTGGGGTGTCTTGGGGGCTTCTGAAGCCGCCTTGGAGGCCATGTTGGGCGTCTGGGAGCGACCTTCGGGCGTCCCGGGTCTGTTCTAGAGCCTCTTGGGGCCTCCTTGGCGCCTTCTGGCCGCCTTCTGTGAGGCCCCGGGGCTCCCCGAGGGCCCCGGAGCCCACATTTGTGGTAGCGGCGCCGGCCCCGGGCGCCTGGACCCGGTGCGCCGTTTATGTATACTAGAACCACGCTCAGGTTCTAGCTAGGACCGTAGTCATCGTCACCATCACCACCATCATCATCCTCATTAACATAAACACAGTCATCATCATCGTCGTCGTCATCGTCATCATCACCATCCTCCTCTCATCCGCATACTCATCATTGTGGACTTGGGGAATTGGGTTGTGGGCATGAGGCCGCCATGCCTGGGTGATGGGCCAGTGGCCTGCTGGATGCCTGTTGGGATACGTGTGGTGGAAGTCTTTCAGAAGCCTCTTGGACAGCTTTCGGGGGCCTCTTGGGTACTTCGTGGCTTCTTCTTACCTCTTGGGAGCCTCTTGGGGACCTTTCGGGGGCCTCTTGGAGGCCTCTTGGGGCTTCGTGGGGGCCTCTCGAGGGTCCTCTGGCGGCGTCTTGGGGGCCTCCGGAGCGCTTCTTGGAGTCTCACAGGAGCTTTTTGGGGCCGAAGGCTCGAAAGGTTCGTTCGGACTCCCTGTCTGGGCCCCTTCTCAGAGCCGTCTTGGGGCTATCTTGGACCGTCTTGGAGGCCTCTTGGACTGCTTGGGTCCCTCTCGGGCTGTCTAGGGGCCATCTTGTGAGCCTCTTGGGCTGTCTTTGGGCGATCTCGGGAGCCTCTTCGGCTATCTTGGAGCGTCGGGAAGCCGCAAAGGTGAGAACCACAAAAAATCCTCAAGCTGGAGCGCGGCCTGTGCCGCGGCCAGGGTGGAGGGACGAAGGAGGGAGGTGGGGTTCGAAAAAGGAAGAGAAATGGGGTTGCGGAGGGGGGAGGGGGACGGACAACCGAGGTTCGCCCACGTCGCATCTGACGTCCTACCCCCCTTCCATCCCTTACCTTTGCGTAGATACCATCTCTGACCGTGTACTCGAAAAACATGAGGCCAACGAAGCAGCGCAGCAATGAGGGTCCGAGATTCTCCGCAAAGAATCAAGGGAGAGAGGCGAGTAGTAGTCATATTGTGTAATTGTGAAAAGGATGGAGGAGGGAGGAGGAGGGGAGGCAGAGAAGAGCGGGGGGGAGGGAGGGAAGGGAGGAAGGGGGGGAGCAGCGGAGGGAGCGAGGCCGAAAACGCCGCATCCGCCGCAGTCGTCGTCGTCGTCGTCGTCGTCGTCGTCGTCGTCGTCGTCGTCGTCGTCGTCGTCGTCGTCGTCGTCGTCGTCGTCGTCAACTTCGTCGGCTTCGCCGCCGCCGCCGCAATCCTCGTCGTCGTCGTCGTCGGGGCCGCCGCGATTTTCGCACCCTTGGCCCCTGGAAGCCCGTTTCGGACTCCAGGTCGCCCATTGGCGCAAAAAAAAAAATGGGGGACAGCGGCGACGCCGGCGGGGGAGAGAGGAGGGGGGGCAACTCTCCACAATTTTCCTTGGGTGCGCTCCTCGCGCACGCGGCTCCCGGTCCTCGCCAGCCACCCCGCTTCGCAGGATCGAGGCGCGGAGCGAACCCTCGCCGCGCCTCCGCGCTGGGCCCTAGGCTCGGGGCGAACCCCCGACGCGCCTGGGGTCCTCGTCCGTCGTCGTGGTCGTGGTCGTCGTCGTCGTCGTCTTGGTCGTGGTCGTGGTCGTGGTCGTGGTCGCGGTCGTGGTCGTGGTCGTGGTCGTGGTCGTGGTCGTGGTCGTGGTCGTGGTCGTCGTGGTCGTGGTCGTGGTCGTGGTCGTCGTGGTCGTGGTCGTTGTCGTGGTCGTGGTCGTGGTCGTGGTCGTGGTCGTGGTCTTGGTCGTGGTCGTGGTCGTGGTCGTAGTCGTGGTCGTGATCGTGATCGTGGTTTTCGGAACAACTTGGGGCCTCTGGGGGAGCCTCGGGGGCCCCTCGGGGCCCTGTCGGAGGGCCTCTTGGGGGCCATTTTGAAGCATTGGAGGTTCATCGGAGGCGGGAACGGGAGAGGGCAACAATTATAGATGTCGTCATCATCATCATCATCATCATCATCATCAGCATCAGCATCAGCATCATCAGCATCAGCATCAGCATCAGCATCAGCATCAGCATCAGCATCATCATCATCATCATCATCGTCATCTTCATCGTCATCATCATCAACTTTATCGTCATCGTCATCGTCATCGTCGCCATCGTCATCATCACTGTTATCATGTTGTTCATCCCTCGCGAGTGCCGTCTCCAGTGCCCCCGCGAACGAGAGCCGCCGAACATGTTAGAATAGCACAGTGGCAGGACTTGCCACAGGCAGCTAAATAACAAACAGGCGGCCCGAAAGAGAAGTAACATAACTAAAATGAGAAAGGAAACCATATGGAACAACAACAACGAGGTACGTAGATCACTGGAGGGGCTCAGAGTATCATCATCATAATCATCGGCATCAACATCATCATCAGCATCACCATCATCATCGTCATCATCAGCAGCATCATCATCCACAGGATCAGCATCATCATCGTCATCATCATCAACATCATCATCGTCAGCATCAGCATCATCAGCATCATCATCGGCACTATCATCAGCAGCAGCATCGGCACCAGCATCAACAGCAGCATCATCATCATAATCATCGTCGAAATCAGCAGCAGCAATAACGGCATCATCATCAGCATCATCATCACCATCACCATCACCATCAACATCATCAGCATCATCATCATGAACAGCATCATCATCAGCACCATCATCACCATCATGATGACTCATTACCCTCATCATCCTCATCATCATGATCAGCATCGCCATCATCAACATCAACAACATCAGCAAAGTCATCATCACCATCATCATCAGCATCATCATCATCATCGACATCGTCATCGTCAACGTCGTCAGCATCGTGAGCAGCAGAATAATCATCAGCGGCAGAGACATCGGCAAAACCATCATCATCATCATCATCATCATCATCATCATCATCATCATCATCATCATCATCATCATCATCATCCCTTCATCACCATCACCATCATCGTCATCATCATGATCAGCATCATCATCAGCATCCTCATCAGCAGCATCATCAGCATCACGAACCTCTGCAGCATAACCATCACCACTATCATCAACAACAGCAAAATCATCATCATCATCATCACCACCGTCGTCACCAGCATATCGCCAGCATCAGCATCATCATCACCGTCATCGGCGTAATCGTCATCATCAGCAGCATCATCATTGCAACATCATCATCGTCATCAGCATCGTCATTGTCATCGTCATCAACATCATCAACAGTGTCAGCATCATCGTCATCATCAGCAGTAGCATCATCTTCTCATCAGCAACATCAGCATCATCATCATCATCATCATCACTATCCTCATCGGTAGCATCAGCATCATCATCATCGGCGAATGGTACCAGGAGAATTCGGTCAATCGCAAGTCCAACTAACTGCAATGACAAAGACATACGTGCTTGCACGACGGCATCACTTACAGATATGCCACTGCGGTGGAGGCGTTCGTCCGGACTGGCACCGAGGCCAAAGAGATTCTTTTCTGGCACTTCAGACTGGGCTCAGCTGCGGTCGCGTGGTCCAAGCCCAGAATCCCACCCACAGGGTAGCCTACAAATTTCAGATTACGGACGAAAAGGTTCAGATAGACGATGCCACGCTTAGTGCGGCCCTGCAACACCTTCAGCTCCACCTGGCCATATCGCAGCCAACGCCGGGACTCCTTCTCAGCGACATAACCGGCGCAGAATGCGCGGCCGTGGGAGCCGACCCATCTGCCCGTCAGGTTCACCGACACGAAGTACGTGTCAGTGCACGCCACGCCCATCTGCCGCGCCTCCGCATCGACGCTCAGCAAGGCGGCCCCGCGCTTGGCACCCCGGGGAATCCGCACCAGCGTGTGCCATCCCTCCTTGTGGATGTCGAACCGCTGCCCGAACACGTTGGCGAGGTGAAGGTCCCTGGTCGCCTGCGCCGCCCCACCGGCCGCACCGGCCACTGGAGTCGGGTTAGGAGTCGGGCACGGAGTCGGGGACGGAGTCGGGTACGGAGTCGGGTACGGAGTCGGGTACGGAGTCGGGTAAGGCGTCGGGTTCGGCGTCAGGCTGGGCCCCGCGGCCCCCCTTCGGCCATCGCCTGTCGCACCGACCGACGTGTGTGTCTCACACCAATTATAATTAGATTCAGAAGCTGGGAGAACATATCCTGTGCACCCTGAGTCCGCATCGCATAGAGCTTCGCAGTTCTGGTGGCTGTAATATACTAAGCCTGCATTGCCTGATGGCCTTGCCCTTCCGCGACAGGCACCAGGTCGACGCATATCCTTGCGTGGCGTCACTGGCCCTTAGCGTTACTTAATCGCCGTGGCTGATTATATGATTGCGAATACCACCTCCGCAAGCACAACACATTACTTGCGCAGAAAAGTCCATGTCGTCGTCGTCCAAGACCCTTGATCTCCATGCAATTACGGCCAGCCTCGTTGACCAACGACCCATCTTCGTCCATGCAATCGTCTTCGGATGTTCCAATCGGGTACGGAGTCAAGTACGGAGTCGGGCTGTCCGTCGTAGGCAGACCCGCCAGCAAACCAATTGCGGTGCGAATGCCCCCCATGAACACCACGACCGTGATGAGCAACGTGGCAAAGCCCTGTGAGGGTCATTTCTGAAGGTACTGAATCCAAATATGAATCTGGATGTCTGTTTAATGCAAATGTATTTTGACAGCGATGTCCTGAGCAAATATGCCTCACTTGAGCGCAAATGACTGCGGACCTCTTGAGAGTCCTCTTGGGGGCCTCTTGGGCCGCCTTGATGCGGTCTTGGGGTCCTCTTGGGGCCATCTTGGGAGTCTTGGAGCGCTCTTGGGCTGTCTGGGAAGCCTCTTGGACCGCTGTAGGAGCTCCCTCGGCACTTTCCCGGGGCGACTTCATCTCCCGGCGCGACCCCGCCGCGCAGCCTGGTCCGCGGGGCCCCTATGGCGCGTAGCGTGAAGAATTGCACAACAAACCACAACTGCAAGTAACAAGCAGCCACGCCAGCAGCGCAGCGCGTCGCTTGGGATGTTGTTTTCCGCGGGCACCCTGGTATCATGCACCGTTGCATTATGAGACCTTAGACTATCGAGCCAGCGGCTAATGGTACCAGGCGGATTCTGTCAATCGCAAGTCCAACTAACTCCCCCCCCATGCCAACTGCTAGTTTATCGACGGCCTTCGGGCCACACTGCAACCGTACCTGAGTTTTGGGCCAGGGGCTTCTTAGATACCTTTAACGCGGGGTCTCGTGGCATGCTTCTCGAGGGCCTCGTGGAGCGAATACTCAAGTCTCCTGTGTCCGCTCGTGGGCCGTGGGGGAGCCCCTCGGGGCCTCTGTTGGATCATTTGGGGGCCTCTTGGGTACCTGCTGCGGCCTCGAGGGCCCGCTCGTGGCGGAGGGTTCGAAATTTCAGTTGTAGTTCCACCGCTTAGACCCCTCTTGGTCCATCTCGGGCGCATCTTGTTTGTCTTGCGTGTTATTTTTTTTGGCGGCGGCGCAGCGTGTTCGCCAGATACGCGCCAACCGCCAATCAACGCACCAAACGCGCGCTGATCAAGCAAAAAGAAAAATTATAATGTGGCAGGCGAGGCTGGCCAGCCAGAATGAGTACTTGGCCAATACACACGCCCGAGCCACGCTACGAATGCGCTGGGCTAGAACCATCGCGCGCGCTTCGCGCGTGCTCAGGTTCTAGCCCAGGCCGGGGGGGCGCTGGACGATCTTGGACAACGCTATCAAGCACATGCGCGCGACGGCATCTGAGGAGCTTCTGGGGTGTTCCGCATGCTTGTTGGAGGCACCTCTTGGGTGCCTCTTAGGGGGGCGTCTGAGGGTCCCTTGGGGGCATCGGTTCTGCGATCTGAAGCCGTCATTGGCCGTCTTGGCTACGTGGAGGCCCGACTTGAGGCCACCTGCTGCCAGATTGAGGAATCCGGAAGCCTCCTGGGGGCCTCCTGGAAGCAGTTTTGACGCATCGAGGGCACTCTTGGGCTATTTAAAAACCTCTTGGACGTCTCCTAGAGGCCTTTTGGGCCCTCGGGAAGCTTTTGGGGTCCTCTTGCGGCCTCCTGTGGGCCTTTTGGGGGGAACGCTCTGCTGTTGGGTCGCGTTCCCCTTCTTGGGCCTTTCTTGGGGCTCTTGGGGCCCTCTCGGGCCGTCTTGGGCGCCTCAAGCACCGTCTTGGGGCCGTCGCGGGCCGTCTTGGGGCCCTCTTGGAGGCCTCTTCCTCTATATTGGAGCGGCATTGGAAGCCTCTTGGGCCGTCTTGGAGCATCGGGATGCCAAAAGGCAGAAAAAAATAAAATCCGTCAAAGCACAATCGTAAAACGATGAGTTGTGCCTCTTGGGGCCACCTTGGGAGATCTCTTGGAACCTCGTCGGCCCTCTTGGGAGCTTCTTGGGGGCCTCTTGGATCCGATTGGGGGCCTCTTGGGACTTCCCGAGAACCTCTCGGGGTAGAAAGCTCGGCTTCTCAGTTCGTGTTTCCCTTCTTGGGCCTCTCTTGGGGCCTCGAGGGCCCGCTCGTGGCGGAGGGTTCGAAATTTCAGGTGTAGCTCCACCGCTTAGACCCCTCTTGGGCCGTCTCGGGCGCATCTTGTTTGTCTTGGGGTTCTCTATTTCTGTCGGCGGCGCAGCGTGTTCGCCAGATACGCGCCAACCGCCAATCAACGCACCAAACGCGCGCTGATCAAGCAAAAAGAAAAATTATAATGCGGCAGGCGAGGCTGGCCAGCCAGAATGAGTACTTGGCTAATACACACGCCCGAGCCACGCTACGAATGCGCTGGGCTAGAACCATCGCGCGCGCTTCGCGCGTGCTCAGGTTCTAGCCCAGGCCGGAGGGGCTGGACGATCTTGGACAACGCTATCAAGCACAGGCGCGCGACGGCATCTGAGGAGCTTCTGGGGTGTTCCGCATGCTTCGTCAACTGGCTGTTGGAGGCACCTCTTGGGTGCCTCTTGGGGGGGCGTCTGAGGGTCCCTTGGGGGCAGCGGTTCTGCAATCTGAAGCCGTCATTGGTCGTCTTGGCTGCGTGGAGGCCCGACTTGAGGCCACCTGCGGCCAGATTGAGGCAATCCGGAAGCCTCCCAGGGGCCTCCTGGAAGCAGTTTTGACGCATCGAGGGCACTCTTGGGCTATTTAAAAACCTCTTGGACGTCTCCTAGAGGCCTTTTGGGCCCTCGGGAAGCTTTTGGGGTCCTTTTGCGGCCTCCTGTGGGCCTTTTGGGGGGAACGCTCTGCTGTTGGGTCGCGTTCCCCTTCTTGGGCCTCTCTTGGGCTCTTGGGGCCCTCTCGGGCCGTCTTGGGCGCCTCAAGCACCGTCTTGGGGCCCTCGCGGGCCGTCTTGGGGCCCTCTTGGAGGCCTCTTCCTCTATATTGGAGCGGCATTGGAAGCCTCTTGGGCCGTCTTGGAGCATCGGGATGCCAAAAGGCAGAAAAAATTAAAACCCGTCAAAGCACAATCGTAAAACGATGAGTTGTGCCTCTTGGGGCCACCTTGGGAGATCTCTTGGAACCTCGTCGGCCCTCTTGGGAGCTTCTTGGGGGCCTCTTGGATCCGATTGGGGGCCTCTTGGGACTTCCCGAGAACCTCTCGGGGTAGAAAGCTCGGATTCTCAGTTCGTGTTTCCCTTCTTGGGCCTCTCTTGGGGCCGTCTTGGGGCCCTCTCGGGCCTTCTTGGGCGCCTCAGGCACCGCCTTGGGGCCCTCGTGGGCCGCCCAGGGCCCTCTTGGAAGCCTCTTCGGCTATCTTGGAGCTGTCTTGGAGGCCTCTTCCTCCTCGTCCCCCTCCTCCTCCTCCTCCCACTCCAGCTCTCTCTCCTCCTGATCTTCCTCCTCCTCCTGCAGCGTGTTCCGGAAGGCTCCCGCCGGAACATGCTGTGCACAAGTGCTGTCACTGCTCCCGCCACCGTGCCCTGGGTGGTGGGTCAGAGGCCTCATGGGTGTTGGTTTGGATCTCGTGGTTGGCCTGTCGGGGACGTCGTGAAGGCAGTTTCGCAGCTTCTCGGTAGCCGTTTTGGGACCGTTGTGGGGCCTCCTCGGGGCTGTTCTGTGGCCTCTTTAGGCCTCGTTTGGGCCTCCTGGGTGCCTCTTGGGGGCATCCTGGGGCCTCTTGGGGGCTCCTTGGGGCCTCCTGGGGCACTCTTCAAGCGGGAGGGTCGAATTTTGGAGTCGTGGTCCCCCTCTTGGGCGCATCTTGGGGCCGTCTTGGGGCTCTGTTGGGCTGTCTTGGGCGACTCTGGGGCCGTCTTGGGGCCATCTTGGGCCGTCTTGGGGCGCTCTTGGGGGCCTATTGAGCCGTCTTGGAACGTCGGTCAGCCGAAAAGGCTGGAAGGCCAAAATCGATCGAAAACCTTCGTGACATTGACGATTTCGGCCTCTTGAAGCGCTCTGGAGAGGCGTATTGAAGCGTCGTGGAGTGCCTTGGGGGGCCTCTCGGGCCGTCTTGGGCCATCTTGGGCGTCCTGGAGCGGTCTTTCGGCGACTCGGGGCCCGCTTGGGCCGTCTTGGGAGCTTCTGGAGGCCCTCCTGGACTATTTTGGACCTCCCCAGCCGCCCCGTCCTCCCACGGGTGGTCGGAAACGGCAGCCTCCGAGGCCCAGGACGCGGAAACCCTTTGAAAACAAAGGGAAAATGAGCCCCGCTACTCCCATGCCCCCTCGGGGCAGCCGCCCTGGGCGCCCGGGCGTCGTGCACGGGGATATATAATATATATATATATATATATATATATTATATTACTAGAACCATCGCGCGCGCTTCGCGCGCGCTCAAGTTCTAGCTAGGCTTGATAGGCTAACTAATGTAATATCGTGTTGGTCGCTTCTTGCGTCCAGGGACTCCCTTGGAGGCCCTGCTCAAGCCCCGGAGTGATATAGAAGGGGAAGTGCGGAAACGCAGAAATCATAAATTTCCTTTAGGTATTCAACGATTTGGGGCCCTCAATGGCTTCCTGGTTCTTTTTTGGGAGGTGAGGGGGGTCTGAATTGTGGTCTGTTGTGCAAGAGTGGATCGGGGGCCAAACTTGGAAAAACAAAAAAAAAGAATTGTGGGATTTCCATGCTTTTCCAGTTCCTCGGCGCTGTTCGGCGCTGTCTTTTGTTTGTGCCTCGCGGGTTTTGTTAGCCGGGCCCCTCAAGGGTGTGGGATCTTCCGGACCCCCTGGAGCTTCTGGAGGCCTCCTGGAGGCCTGGAGAGCCGCCGGAAGGGTGTCTCGGGCTGCGCGGGAGCGTGTTGGGCCGTTCTTTACGTTCTGGGGGCTCCTTGAGGTCGTCATGGGCTGTCCTTCGGCGTCTTGGGGTCTTCCCCCCGGGAAGCCAGGAGGCGCGATACCTGCCAGATGTCAGGGGATGTGTGGGACCCTCGAGTAGGAGTCCCACTTTGAAAAAAAAGGGAATTCTGGGAACTTCGATTTAAAAAAAAGCATCCTCGATCTTCGAGGGTTGGAAGCGGGAAAACGTGAGAAGGCGGAAAACGTTCGAAAAACCAGAGAAATCAACGAGTTTACCCTCTTTGGGCTCTCTCGGGGAGGCTCTCGCAGCTCTCTCGGGCTGTTCTTGGAGCCTCGTCGGGGTCTCGTTGGGGCCTCTCAGGGATCGGGGGTGTGTTGGGGGCCTCTGGGGGGTCCCGGAGGCCTCTCGGAGGTCTCTGGAAGCCTCCTGCTCCCGCTCTTGGGCCCATCTTGGGCCTGTTCTGGGGTGGTCTGGGGATGTCCTGGACGCCTCTTCGGCAATTTTGGAGCCTTCTTGGCCCGTCTTGGGGTCGTCCTGAGGATCTCTTGGGTGGTCTTGGGAGCCTCTTCGGCGCTCTTGGACCATTGGAAGCTCGAAAACGCGAGAAGCCAAAAACATGCGAAAAAACAATAGACATCTACCCTTTGGGCCTCTTCGGGCCGTCCCGTGACACCTATCAGACCTCTCTTGGGCTCTCTTCGAGGGCACCTGTGAGCCAAGAGAGCCGTCGGAAGGCTGCCTTGGGCTGCTCGGGAGCGTATTGGACAATTCTTTCGAATTCTGAGGGCTTCTGGGAGGCGTCTTGGGCCCTCCTGGGACGCTGTGGAGGCTCCCGGGAAAGGCCGGGGGAGCGGTACCGGGAGCGTCCCCGAGATGTGGCGGGGAGGGACCCGGGGCCAGGGGGGGCGGTATATATTTGCATTATACAGAACCGCGCGCGCGCTTCGCGCACGCTTGGGTTCTAGCGCATGCCATGGCGTTGTGAGCTGCGCGTGCTTTTCGGGCAGGCTCATTCCATGCCTTGCCCTACCTCGTCCTCCAATATTCCTTATACGTCCTTCCTCGTTAACCCTCCAGACTCTCTCGGCTGTCCTCGCTTTTCGTTTCTCGTCTTGCTTGGGATTATGCGGGGGCTTCGAGCTGTTCAGGGCCGGCGTGGGAAGATATTCAATATGAAGTGGGCTGGCTTGAAATGTACGGGTCTCTTGTGGATCTTCCTGTTGGGGCTGCCTTGAAGGCCTTGGGGCCAGCTTGGGTCCCTCTTGGGCTCTTCTTCGAAGTTGCGGGGCCGTCTCGAGCCTCGGCGCCATGTGAAGGTCTCCCGAAGCCATCCGAAGGAGCCGAGCGTGAGATTTACTGAACATAGAAAAACCTGAATGGCGTTTTCGTTTGTGGCTCTCTGGGGTCATTTGGGAGGGCCTTTGGGAGTTCCACTGGGGCATCTTGTGGCCTCTGGGGGCCGCCTTGAAACATCTTGGAGCGTCTTGGACCACTAAGGGGCCATCTTGGCGGCCAGCGGGCGCCGCTTGCTCTGAGTAGAAAGTGCCTGGGGTGCAGCGGCCAGCGCTGTACATGAGCTGGTACCTTGGGCTGCAGCTCGCTGGATTCTGCTGCGTGAAAGGCGCTGCTACCATTGGGCTACAGCGCAATGCAATTGAATACCCCGGCATTACCTATCCCACACGGCACTTGAACGAGAGATGGACATGCTTGGTTTGCGCATGAATTTCTGTCCTGAATCCTGAATGGATGACCATCGAACCCAAATCCAAGATTCCCAAATTCCTTGGGGCCTTCGAAAGCTCCGCGAAACCGTTAAGAAGCCGGGAGGCGCGGTACCCGCCAGATGTCAGGGGATGTGTAGGACCCCCGAGTAGGAGTCCCACTTTGATGGAAAAAAGAAATTATGGGAATTCCCTTTTTTCCAAAATCCTCAATCTTTGAAGATTGGAAGCGGGAAAACGTGGGAAGGCGAAAAACATTTGAAACAAGCACGGGTAACTTACGATTTTGCCCTCTTTGGGCTCTCTCGGGACGGCCGGCTCTCGCAGCTCTCTCGGGCTGTTCTTGGAGCCTCGTCGGGGTCTCGCTGGGGCCTCTCAGGGATCGGGGTTACTGGAGGCCTCTCGGAGGTCTCTGGAAGCCTCCTGCTCCCGCTCTTGGGCCCATCTTGGGCCTGTTCTGGGGTGGTCTGGGGCTGGGTTGGGCGCCTCTTCGGCAGTCTTGAAGCCTGGTTGGCCCGTCTCGGGGCCGTCCTGAGGGTCTCTTGGGTGGTCTTGTGGCGGTCTTGGGAAGCTCTTCGGCGCTCTTGGACACTGGAAGCTCGAAAACGCGAGAAGCCCCAAACATTGAAAAAAACCCATGAGCATCTACGATTTGGGCCTCTTCGGGCCGTCCCGTGACACCTATCAGACCTCTCTTGGGCTCTCTTGGAGGGCACCTGTGAGCCTCGAGAGCCGTTGGAAGGCTGACTTGGGCTGCTTGGGAGCGTCTTGGGCCATCCTTTCGCATTCTGGGGGCTCCTGGGGGGCGTCTTGGGCCTTCCTGGAGCGCTGTGGAGGCTCCCCGGAAAAGGCTGGGGGAGCGGTACCGGGAGCGTCCCCGAGATGTGGCGGGGAGGTGTGGGACCGGGGGGGCGGTATCTATTCATATATATATATATATATATATATGCACACATCCATCCATCCATCCATCCATCCATCAATCCATCCGTCCATTGCATCCATTACATGCATGCATGCATGCATGCATACATGCATACATGCATACATGCATACATGCATACATGCATACATGCATACATGCATACATGCATATATGCATATATGCATACGTGCATACATGCATACATGCATACATGCATACATGCATACATGCATACATGCATACATGCATACATACATACATACATGCATGCATGCATGCATACATACATACATACAGAACCACGCGCGCTTCGCGTGCGCTTAGGTTCTAGCGTGCCACAGACACCGGAAAAGCTGTGCGAACAAATGTTTGGAATTTCTCAGGCAAGTGCGGACTCCAGTGGCAACACCTGCTTGAGGCACCGCCGGGGACGGACCTCTGTGCAGAGCGTGGGAAGTCGCACAAGCTCTCTGGTCGACCCTCTCTGGGGCGGGCCCTGGGGCTCTCTTGGGCCGTTTTGGGGGGCCCACTGCGGGGCTGTTTCGGGGCCTCTTTGAATGTTTGTGCGGTTCTCTTGGGGGCCTGTTGGGGCTTCGTGGGCGCTTCTGCAGCCTGTTGGGGTCTCCTGGGGGCCTCTTGGGCCAAAACGCTCGAATCTTCGGTTCCTCGTCCCCGTCTTGGGCGCCGACTCGGGACGCTCTTGGGCGGTTTGGGCGCCTCGCGGGCCATCTTGGCCCCCTCGTGGGTCGTCCTGGATCCCTCTTGGGGGCATCCTCGACTGGCTTGGGTGCCTCTTGGGCCGTCTTGGATGCAGTGGAAGCCCAAAAGGCGAACACGCCAAACATATAAGTTCTCCCATAGGGAATCGACGATGTTTGTTTATTTGGGCTCTATTGGGTGCCTCTTGGGGCGTCTTCGAGGCCTCTTTTGATGTGTGTTTTCGGGAGTCATGGGGGTCTCGTGGGGCTTCTGGGCCCCTTCTTGGAGCCTCTTGGGGTCTCCTGGGGTTCTCTTGGGCCAAAAGGCGCGAATTTCCGGTTCCTCGTCCCCGTCTTGGGCGCCGCCTTGGGGTGTTCTTGGGCGGTTTGGGCGCCTCGTGGGCCGTCTTGGCCCCCTCGTGGGTCGTCTTGAGGCCTTTTTGGGGGCATCCTCGACCGGCTTGGGTACCTCTTGGGCCGTCTTGGACGCAGTGGAAGCCCGAAAGGCGAACACGCCAAAAATATAAGTTCTCCCATGGGAAATCGACGATGTTTGCTTATTTACCTCTTGGAGCCCAAAAGGCCCCAGGTCACAAGGAAAATTGCGCCCCGGCCCCGTATTTGTGGTCGTGGCGCCGGCCCCCGGCCCCCGGGCCCTCGGAAACGAGCCCACGACGCGAAATCAATATCGAAGATGGGGCCGAGTGACCCCAGAGACCTCCGGGGTCGAGTGCCCCTTCCTTTCCCTCCTCTTATCCCTCCTCCTTCTGTCCCTCCTCTCCTTCTGCATGTCCTCCTCGTCTCCCGCATATTCCGGCTCGCACCTCGAACGGGTCGTGCCGAACAGAGACTTCAACCGACGGCCCCCGGCAATGTTCGCATCCGATCCACCCGAGTCGGCACACCCCTGACACGGGTCTTGGCCCACAAGAAGATCCACCTACGGCCCCAGAGACAAGGTTCGCATGGCATCTTGGATGCCTCTCTCGCCGGCGCACTAGAACCAAGTTATGAGCCTCTTGGGGGCCTCTTGGAGGCCTCCTGGGTGCGTCTTGGGGTGCTTTGGGGGGCCTCTTGGGGCATCTGGGGGGCCTATCGGCGCATCCTGGGGGCTCTTGGGACCGACAGCTCGGAAATCGAAAGTGGCTGTCTTCTTCTGGGACCCCTCTCGGGCGCTTCTTGGGCTTCTCTTGGGCCATCTTGGGGGCCGATTGGGCCGTCCTGCGTTCCTCGTAGGCCGTCTTGGAGATTTCTTGGGGGCCTCCTAGGCCGTTTTGGGGGGCCTCTTGGGCCGTCTTGGACGCAGTGACAGCCCAAGAGGCGAGCATGCGACAAATATACGTTTCCCCATAGGAATGGAAGTATTTTAGTTTCTTGGGGCTCTCTTGGGGTGCCTCTTGGAGCATCTTGGGGCCTCTTGGGAGCGTATCGGCGCCTCCTGGGATCTCTTGGGGCCGAAGCTCGGAATTCGCCAGTGGCTTTCTTGCTCTGGGACTCCTCTCGGGCGCGTCTTGGGGCTCTCTTGGGCCGTCTTGGGGGCCCATTGGGCCGTCCTGGGCTTCTCGTGGCCCGTCTTGGAGCTGTTTTGGGGGCCTCCTAGGCCGTCTTGGGAACCCCTTGGGCCGTCTTGGACGCGATGACAGCCCAACAAGCGAACATACGAAAAATATACGTTTTCCCACAGGAATGGGACGATTCTTGTTTCTTGGAGCTCTTGGGGTGCCTCTTGCAGCGTCTTGGGGTGCTTTTGGGAGCCTTCCGGGCGCTTCTTGAGGACTTCTCGGCGCCTCCTGGAGCCACTTGGGGTCGAAAGCTCGGAATTCGATGGTGGCTTTTCCTCCTCTGGGGCCCTCTCGGGCCCGTCTTGGGGACTCTCTTGGGCCGTCTTGGGCCCTTCGTGGGCCGTCCTGGAGCTTTCTGGGGCTGTATTGGGGCCCTCTGGGGCGCGTCCTGGGCCGTATTGGGGCGGTCTTGGGAGCTTCTGAGGTCGTCAAGCACGGACCGACAGCGAAAACAAGCAATATGTTAAAAATATACGTTTTACCAAGGGAATGGGGCTATTTTGGCCCCTTGGGGCTCTCTTTGGGGCCCTATTGGGGGTCGCTCGGGGTGTCTTGGGGGCTTCTGAAGCCGCCTTGGAGGCCATGTTGGGCGCCTGGGAGCGACCTTCGGGCGTCCCGGGTCTGTTCTGGAGCCTCTTGGGGCCTCCTTGGCGCCTTCTGGCGGCCTTCTGTGAGGCCCCGGGGCTCCCCGAGGGCCCCGGAGCCTACATTTGTGGTAGCGGCGCCGGCCCTGGGCGCCCAGACCCGGTGCGCCGTTATATGTATACTAGAACCATCGCGCGCGCTTCGCGCGCGCTCAGGTTCTAGCTAGGATAATCGTCGTCGTCATCGTCGCCATCCTCATCACCATCATATCCGGCGTCATCGTCAGCGGCATCGTCATCATCACCATGACCATCACCATCATCACAATCGTCATCATCACCACCATCAGCAGCAACATCGTCATCACCATCGTGATCATCGCCATCGTCGTCATCATCGTCAATATCGTCACCTGAATTATCAACATAATCATCCTCATCATCGCCATCGTCATCATTATCGTCGTCGTCGTGATCGTCGTCATTGTTATCGTCATCATCATCGTCATCATCTTCATCATCCGCAAAATCCTGCATCACAAGCACCATAAACAGCATCGCCACCATTATTGTCAGCATCGGCGTTATCATCCTGACCATAAGCAGCATCATCATAATGGTCGTCAGCATCACCATCCTCAACGGCATCACCGTCATCGTCATCATGCTCGTCAGCATCACCACCATCATCATCACCATCACTCACATCACGATCACCATCATCAACATCATCATCATCATCATCATCATCATCATCATCATCATCATCATCATCATCATCATCATCATCAGCATCATCATCTTCATCATCCCCACTGTCAACATCATCATCATAATCTTCTTCTTCATCATCATCATCAGCATCATCATCGTCGTCGTCAACTTCATAATAGTCGTCATCATCGTCATCATTTTCGTCACCGTCGTCTCCGAAGCTCCCCCGCCGAACTCGAGGATATCTCCGCAGCGTCTTGCATGCCGCGTGAGCAGTATTGGGGATTTAGGTTGTGGGCCTGAGGCCGCCCTGCATAATCATCATTGTCATTATCACCAGAGTCTGGAAGCCTTGCGGGGCCCTTTCGGCGCCTTTTGGAGGCCTCTTGGAGCTTCCTGGGGGCCTCTCGAGGCCTCTTGCGGACTCCTGGGGGCCTCTTGGGAGCTTCTGGTGGGCGAGGGCTCGAAATGTCAGTTCGTGTTCCCCATCTGGGGCTCCTCTTGGAGTGTTCTGGGAGCTCTTTTGGGCCGTCTTGGAAGCTTCCTGGGCCGTCTTGGGGCCCTCTTGGGCTGTCTCGGTGGTCTCTTGGGGGCCTCTGGGCTCGTCTTGAGGCGATCTTTCGGGCCTCTTGGGCCGCCTTGGAGCGTCTGGAAGCCGAACTGGGGAGAACGCCAAAACCCTTCAAAACCCACTAAAAATCAATGACAATTTCCTATTGGGCCCCTCCCGAGAGTGCTGTCGGAGACCTGCTGGGACGCTTTGGCAGCTTTTTAACCGTCTTGGAGTGCTCCCGGGCCGCTTCGGACCTCTCTTGGGCTGTCCTGAGGGCGTCCTGGAGCCATTTTAGAGGGTCCTGGGAGCGTCCTGGCGTCTCCGGCGGGGGGGTGACCACAGCCACTGGGCAAAGTGAGACCCCCCCCAGGACCCCCTCCCCATTATATACATATATTATATATATATATATATATACACATGCATGCATGCATGCATGCATGCATGCATGCATATGCATATATATACATACATACATACACAGACAGACAGACAGACAGACCAGACAGACAGACAGACAGACAGACATACATGCATACCTACCTACTACCTACCTACCTACCTACCTACCTACCTACATACATACATACATACATACATACATACGTGCATGCATGCATGCATACATATATACATACATACATACATACATACATACACACACATGCATGCATGCATGCATGCATGCATGCATGCATGCATATACATACATACACATACATACATATACATACATACATACATACATGCATGCATGCATGCATGCATGCATGCATGCATGCATGCATGCATGCATGCATACATACATACATACATACATACATACAGACACATCCATCCATCCATCCATCCATCCATCCATCCATCCATCCATACATACATACATACATACATACATACATACATTTACACACTCACACACACACACACATATATATAAACATACGTAAAACATGTAGGATTGTGCACACAGGAGAAAGACAATATATAGAAACATACGTACGTCGTCCAAGGCGCCTCGGAAGGCGCAACATACTCCTCCAAGGCGCGGAATCATGTTCCCGGACCGCCTTCCGGGAACATGATGGGGACGACCTCCTGAGGGCCTCCAGTGGGCCTCTTGGGGGCCTCTCGGAGGCCTGTTGGGCTCTCCTGGAGGCGTCTAGGGTTTTGGCCTCATTTTGGCCTCTTGGGGGGGAGGCGCTAATTAAGGGAGCCCCCTTCTTTGAGCCTTTTCGCTTCCGATGGCCATCTGAGGCCTCAAGATGGCTCCAAGATGGCCTGCGAGGGCTCCAAGAGCGCTCCCAAGGTCCCCAAGAGCGCTTCAAGAGGGCCCCAAGAGGCGCCCAGGAGGCCCCAGGAGGCCCCAACAGACGCCCAAGAGGCCTCCAAGAGGCTCCCAAGAGACCCCCAAGACGCCCCAAAAAGCTTTGCGAGGCACGTAAGACGCCCTAAGAGGCGTCCGGGACCGCCAAGAGGCCCCCAAGACGCTCAAGAGGCCTCCACTGGGGGACCCTTCCTCTGTGTGCGGCCCGCTTCCCTGACCGAGGCAAATCCTCTGGGCATCGTTTCTGGATGGGCTGGTGGATTTTACTTTTTTTTTGGTCGCGGCTCCAAGGAAAAGCAGAGGGAGCGGGCACAACGTCCGGGGCGCGGTACATTGTAAATTTACGAATCCTGCCGTCAAGAATTGTCAAAAAAACGCTCCCAAATGGTCAGAGAATGCTAAAACAATCGCCCCCAGACTATTTTTCCCAACCATCCTGTGGTGTTGGGTCCTCGTTTTGAAGAGACGTCGCCCCGCGTTCCTCCTCATCCTACTCCTCCTCCTCCTCCTCCTCTCCTCCTCCTCCCTCCTCCCCCTCCGCGTCAGCCACACCCACTTCGGCACACCCCTCACACGCTTCCTGGCCCCATAGAAGCTCCGCCGAAGGCCCCATTGCTGCCGCCCGCATGCGTCACCCACGCCCAATTCGCCACACCCCTCACACGTTTCGTGGCCCCATAGGAGCTCCGCCGAAGGCCCCAGTGCCGCCGCCCGCATGCGTCACCCACACCCAATTCGGCACACCCCTCACACGTTTCGTGGCCCCATAGGAGCTCTGCCGAAGGCCCCAGTGCTGCCGCCCGCATGCGTCACCCACACCCAATTCGGCACACCCCTCACACGCTTCGTGGCCCCATAGGAGCTCCGCCGAAGGCCCCAGTGCTGCCGCCCGCATGCGTCACCCACACCCAATTCGGCACACCCCTCACACGTTTCGTGGCCCCATAGGAGCTCCGCCGAAGGCCCCAGTGCTGCCGCCCGCATGCGTCACCCACACCCACTTCGGCACACCCCACACGCTTCGGGCCCCATAGCAGCTCCGCCGAAGGCCCAGTGCTGCCGCCCGCATGCGTCACCCACCAATCGGCACACCCTCACACGTTCGTGGCCCCATAGGGAGCTCCGCCGAAGGCCCCAGTGCTGCCGCCCGCATGCGTCACGCACACCAATTCGGCACACCCCTCACACGTTTCGTGGCCCCATAGGGAGCTCCACCGAAGGCCCCAGTGCTGCCGCCCGCATGCGTCACGCACACCCAATTCGGCACACCCCTCACACGTTTCGTGGCCCCATAGGGAGCTCCGCCGAAGGCCCCAGTGCTGCCGCCCGCATGCGTCACGCACACCAATTCGGCACACCCCTCACACGCTTCGTGGCCCCATAGGGAGCTCCGCCGAAGGCCCCAGTGCTGCCGCCCGCATGCGTCACCCACACCCAATTCGGCACACCCCTCACACGTTTCGTGGCCCCAAAGGAGCTCCGCCGAAGGCCCCAGTGCTGCCGCCCGCATGCGTCACCCACACCCAATTCGGCACACCCCTCACACGTTTCGTGGCCCCATCGGGAGCTCCGCCGAACGCCCCAGTGCTGCCGCCCGCATGCGTCACGCACACCCGATTCGGCACATCCCTCACACGTTTCGTGGCCCCAAAGGGAGCTCCGCCGAAGGCCCCAGTGCTGCCGCCCGCATGCGTCACGCACACACATTTCGGCACACCCCTCACACGTTTCGTGGCCCCATAGGGAGCTCCGCCGAAGGCCCCAGTGCTGCCGCCCGCATGCTTCCTGCACACGCATTTCGGCACACCCCTCACGCGTTTCGTGGCCCCATAGGAGCTCCGCCGAAGGTCCCAGTGGGTGTGCCCGCATGCGTCCCGCACACACCCGTTTCGGCACACCCCTCACGCGTTTCGTGGCCCCATAGGAGCTCCACCGAAGGTCCCAGTGGGTGTGCCCGCACGCGTCCCGCACACCCATTTCTGCACACCCCTCACGCGTTTTGTGACCCCTCACACGTTTCGTGGTCCCATAGGGAGCTCCACCGAAGGCCCCAGTGGGTGTGCCCGCATGCGTCCCGCACACCCATTTCGGCACACCCCTCGCACGTTTCGTGGCCCCGTAGGGGGCTCCACCGAAAGTCCCAGTGGGTGTGCCCGCTTGCGTCCCGCACACAGCCGTTTCGGCACACCCCTCACGCGTTTCGTGGCCCCATAGGAGCTCCACCGAAGGTCCCAGTGGGTGTGCCCGCACGCGTCCCGCGCACCCATTTCGGCACACCCCTCACACGCTTCGTGGCCCCATAGGGAGCGCCACCGAAGAAGCTATTCACAACTGCGGTATTCAGAATTGCATATGGTTGGGTCCTTCGCCAGGATAATTTTGACTACTTTTGGATCTCCCTCCTGTAGAGGGACCCAAGCCGCCCGAGGCCCCGCGGCTCCCGCCGCGGGCGCGCTGCGGCTGCTCCGCGCCGTCTCCCCGGCGGCCCGCTGCCGAGTGGCGCGGCGGGGAGCCCTCCTTGATGGGCCCAGTTTCCATCACCACTGCCATAGGCAGGAGAGGGAGGAGGAGGAGGAGGAGGAGGAGGAGGAGGAGGAGGAGGAGGAGGAGGACCTCCTCATCCTCCTGTCTCCCCCTTTCCTACATGTGGTAGTGGTGGCGGAACATTTGCCCATCCTTACCCTGCTGCTCCTTCAAGTCCCCTGCGCGAGTGCGCGAGCCGCTTCCTCTGCCCTTCTTCTCGCGACCCTGATGTCCTTCCGCTGCCTGGCGATCTCCTGCCGGCTCCTCTGCTTGCCGTCCTGCTTCCTCTGCTGTCGGGAGCCTCGCTCGATCAGCTCCCTCGCGCCCCTCGGGCTGCCCGGTGCTGCTTGCGCAGCGCTCCCAGCCTGCTTTGTGCGCGGCCTGGTTGTCTCCTGCGAGCTTCTCCGCCTGGAGCCAGCCTTCTGCCCCGCTGCCCTCTGGATGCCCGCTTCTATCTCCGCGGCGCTCTCTTCCTGCGTAGGGATGTGCTCGCTGCCCACTGCTGTTCGCCCGTCACCCTCTTTCTGAGTGGGAGCCCTCTGGATGCCCACTGCTGTCTGAGCGGCGACCTCTTGCTGCATGGGAGCCCTCTGGATGCCCACCGCGGTCTGCGCGGCACCCTCCTGCATGGGAGCCCTTTGGATGCCCACTGCTGTCTGCGCGGCGGCCTTCGTCGTCTTTTTATTACTATTCCTCTTCGTCTTGCTCGTCATCCTGACTGTGCGATTGACTGTCCCCTCCCACCAATACTTCATTGTGAGTCTGGCGATCACCTTCGCCACCAGCTCGGGATCTTCATACTGGGGCGCCAGATGATCCCGCCAGCGCTGCAGCTTCTTGACGGAGATGGACGCTGGCTTCCAATCACGCACAAACGCCACAGGGAGCTGAGAGTAGACCGTGTCCAGACCAGGCGTACTCTGCACGATTGGGATAGCACCTGAGGCGATGGCCATGAAAGCCCTTGGGCTGGGGTCAAGGCCACCGCCGTGAGGGCAAAGGACGAAAGAGTGATTCTGCCACCAAGCAGCAAACTGATTGCTAAACATCTCGCCTCGAAGCTCAGAGAAGTCTCCCCATGGGCCGCCTGGCCTGCAGTTTTTGAGCGCGTTGACCCTGTCGGTGAACTGGCCCCCGGCGGCTTCCTTATGATGCCTGCCATTGCAGCTCAGAGTGAGCGGCCTTTGCGACAGAGGCACCAGCCATCCAGCCTTGATTACCGACCACCACTCCTGACTGCAATCCTGATTTGCTTGTCCTGCAATCTCGCAGTTGGGCGTGTAGAATCCAGTCGGAATCCCAGCGAGCTTTTTGTGGAATCTAGAATCGTCGAAATTCTCTGTCACCCACCGCTCGATCAGAGAATTGTTCAGCAGCCTGGCAAAAGTCTGCAACTCTTCACCTGTGCGATTCTCAAATCTGCAGTCACGCTGCTGTGGAATTGTCCTGTCTTGCGACGTGGTGAGGACCACGACCGGCTGGCTCATCGATGTAGGGAAACACCTCGTAATTGAGTAAGCGGATCATCATTTTCAAGTCCAACCTCAAGTCCAAGAAAACAGTCCTTGGGGGCGAGCGGAGCCTCACGAATTGCAGGGGGAAGCGCGGGCCAGCCATGTTCTGTATAAACAGCCAATCGCACATAGCCGCTATGGATACCAACGGCTTGTCCGGAAAAGCCGACGTGTTCTGATACGATAGCCTCGCGTGAAGCAGTTGCGGCTCTGGTTTAGGATACATCTCTTCAAGCCACGCCTGCACATGTCGGCGCGGTATGTGATTCGTGATCGGGCTGGTGACTGCCGCAGCCGACCTCGTACACCTGATCGTTAAATTCATACCCCATCCACTCACGACGTCGTCGATACGTTTCACGCAAACTCGACTGCCGTACGCAAACACATGGAATTCGTCTGTCGACCTGGGCAAATCTCTGTTGAGCCTTGATCCGTGATGGGCAGCGTCAACGTCACAACTGACTGATGATGTAGCGTTTACACACTTGTTGTTCTCCAAGTTTGTTCCAATGTTGACGACGACTTGGTCGGATGCCATGTCACTGGTGCTGGTCGTGGTGCTGGTCGTGGTGCTGGTACTGGTGCTGGTACTGGTGCTGGTACCGGTGCTGGCTTCAGCCCTGGTAGCGCCCAGCCCCTCATTGACAGTACCGCTGCTCGCCAGTCGCTCAGCGGTCGTGCCTGCTACTGCGGTAGATGCCGCTGGGAACTGCTCCGTCGGAGCTGGCTCTGTCAAGCGGACTCCGTGCGCCAACCTGAACGCGTCGTTCATGATACAAGGAGCAAGACGGACAGAAGAGCCACGCACTTTGGCGCAACCACTGCCAATGTCCCATCCAGGCAGAGGACGCATAAAAAACGGGCCTTGTGCGAGATGGCATGGCGACCTCACGCCGCGGCTTACGCGGGCCGCCAACGCGGCACGCCACATTGGAGACGAGGGCGCTTACGCGCGACGTTACGCGGGCAGCTTACGCGCTAACGTCGGTGAACCCAGACCCCCGACGTCATGAT
>CAUYUJ010018427.1:759993-809993 GCA_963575745.1 Prorocentrum cordatum
TGGAGTCGGAAGGTTGCGCCGTAATGACCTCGGCGATCAGAATTCGCCGCCGTTGTTCGCAATGCTCGCTGACGGGTAAGATCTCCTCAACAAGCCGGAACGCACGGTCGTTGGCCCGCGCTCTGTCCCCCCATCTGTCGGCGACCTCGTTGGCACGGCGAAGAAGATACTCATTAGTGTTCGCCCTGCTGACGTATGTTGCCTGGAGTTTGAGAATGTGCCGCAGGCCTTTTAGCTGGAATGCGTCAAATTTCTTTTTGAGTGAATCACTTACCTGCACAGACCCTAGCCCGTAGATGAGTTTCGAGCGCGCTACAGCGTCATGCGCACCTAGCTTGAGCCTTACGCTGCAATCATAATGTTTCCAAAACTCCCCGAGTCTCTTCTAGGTGACATAACGATCGGAGGTCCGCTTGTTCACCTCCCTGACAGGGTCGCCTCTATCGTAAAACATGCAGCCCAGATATTTGGACTCACTGTGCGGGGGCACGTGTTGACCGTTTCTGAAAGTAATGACGTCGTGACCCACTACGCACAAGGCCTCACATTTGCTTCTGTTCAGTACCATGCCGTACTTTTCGCCCTCCCTCTCGATTGCGTGGAGAAAGTGTTGCAAGGCCTCGTTGTCCTCCGAGAGAATTATGGCGTCGTCCGCGTAGAGAACCTCATCCAGTAAGGCGTCCAAAACCCTGTGTTGACCAAGCGTTTCATGAAGCCCCGGCGCGCTGTGGACGCCCCTATACATGACAGTCATAACGATGAAGAATAGATATGGAGACAAAGAACAGCCTTGTCAGATGCCCGTATGTTGGCGGTGCCAGGTCGAGCTTCGGCCCTCCATTTCAACGTGGAACTGTGGATTCTTGTATGCTTCTTGCGTGAGCCGAATGAGCTTCTCGTGGCTACCCATCCTTTCCATAGTTTTAAACAGGCCCGCGGGTGACACCTTACCGAATGCTCTCCCAACCAAGCAAAACCAAATTGATTTTTCGGCTCGTCCGCTCTCCCAAATCCAGAATCCGACGTGTGATGTGTACTGCACGTGCCGTCCGTCGCTTCTTCCGGAAGCCGCGCTGCACCTTTAGAGGCGCGGGCCGATCGCGGCGGCAACGCGGCGTTGTAATGCGGCCGCAAAGATTTTGCACATCGAATTCAAAAGGGAAAACGGCCTGTAGTTGCTGAGGTTGCCCGTGCCGCCTTTCTTATAAATCAAAGCGGCCCTTGCTTTTAGTTGCTCTTCTGGTATGCTGTCCTCACTCCACCATCTGCTCAGCTCCGTTAGAATGAGAGTAAGCATGCCGTCGTCCATGTCCTCGACGATTTCCACGGGCACTTCGTCTAGCCCGTCGCCATTCAAAGTTTCGGATGCGCCCGATAAGGCTGAAAGCGCGGCCGCGCACCTGGAGCAACAAATATGGCCAGCGATGGAGGATGAACGCAACGAGCTTTTCAGCGGTCCCCAGATTATAGAACGGCGTCTGGATTCCAACGCGAACGCCATGGCACTGCCCAAGCACCGGGACGTACTATATATATATATACATATAAATGAATGTGTATATATATATATACATATATATATATATATATATATATATATATATATATATGTATATATGTCTGTACGTATGTATATATATATATATATATATATACACCAGTGTCGGTGCCTGTTGGGGGCCGTTTGGATGTTTTTTTTGCTGCCTCTCGGGAGCCTCTTGGCAGCTTCTTGGGGGTCTCTTGGGGCGTCCTGGGGGCCACCTGGGGCCCCCTTGGGGCCTCCTGGGACCTCTTGGGGCCGAGGGCCCGAAAAGTCCGTTCGGATCCCGCGTTTGGGCCCCTTCTTGGACCCGTCTTGGGGACCTCTTGGGCCTTCATGGGGGCCTCTTGGATCGTCTTGGGATTGTCTTGGGCCGTCTTGGGAGCGTCTCAGGCCGCCTTGGGCGGTCTTTGGGGCCTCTTCGGCGGTCTTGGAGCGTCCGGTCGCCGAAAACGCGAGAATCCAAAAAAACCTTCAAAAACAATTGAAAAATCAATGAATTTTGCCTCTTGGAGCCCTCTTGGGACGCCTCTTGGAGGCCTCTTGGCGCGTTTTGGAGGCCACTTAAGCCGTGTTGGGATCATCGTGGGCGTCTTGGAACGATCTTTGGGAGTCTCGTGGCCTTCTTGGACCATCTGGGGGGCCTCCTGGGCCCGTCTCCAAGCTGTCCTGGTCCGTTTTGGGGCCGTCTGGGAGCCCCTGGGAACGGCCAGGGGAGGGAAACACGCATATACAAGGGGGGTCGCTGCCCGGGGCCGGCCTGGGATCTCCATATATGTATATGTACATATATATATATATATATATATATATAATATCTATCTTCTATCTATCTATCTATCTATCTATCTATCTATCTATCTATCTATATCTATCTATATATATCTATCTATATATTATATATCTATCTATATATATCTATATATCTATAATCTATATATATATATATATATATATATATATATATCGCACGCATGCATCTCAAAGGTGAGTTCATGGAGCGTGCGCCGCAAGCAACTGAATACAGAGCTATCGCCTCCCAGCTGGAGGTCATCATGCACTAGACATGGAGTGTACGTCGCAAGCCACTGACGATCCAGAATCGCGCTGCCGAGCCGCAAAGAATGAGGAAGAGACGCAGAGCTGCAAAAGAAGAAGGAATCCGTCAGGAAAAGACCCGATGTTCTGTGAATATGGCTAGCGCGACCAGCACCAGAGGAACGAAAAACACACACGAGCGCGAGCAGAGTAAAAACTTGTTGGAAGCGTCGTCTCCCGCAGCATCTTGGCGCAAGGCAACCTCGCGTCCAGCGTGCCGACACGTCGGAGAACGAGCCAGCCGCTCTCTGGGAGTGGCCAGTGCCAAGAGCATCGCACCTCGACAGCCCACGCTGCCGAGGACATCTGCTCTCTGGCGTCGGCCACGCGATCGACTTGGCGCCGCGCTCAAACGAGCACCATCCGCCTCGCCTCCGTGTCCGCCTCGACCTCCACCTGCGTGGGCTCGGAGGCTGCCGCCAGCTCCGAGGCGGGCTCGTCGGGCTCCTGGGCCTCCTCCACAAGGCGGCGACCGGGCTCGCACAATCTCCACACGCGCCTCGTGACGCTGGAGTCGGACGACCACAGGATGCTGGACGACGGGTGAACCCATGCGGACGACGGCGCCTTCCACTGAAGAACTTCCATCCGTCGACCAAGAGGTAGTCGAAGTACCACTCCACGTTGAAGTACTCCACGATGATCGGTGATGCACTCGCCGCGTTGATCTCGATCGTGCACTGCTGGTTGTTGCTATAATAATAGTGCGGATAGTTCGGGCTCTGGACACATGCGCCGTCTTGCACACACGGGCCCGAAATGGCCCCCCACATGCTCCCGGAACCGGGCGCAGCCGTCGGTGCAGGCGTCGGTGGCGCGGTCAGTGCAGGCGTCGGTGCTGCAGTCGGAGGGGGTGCAGGTGTTGACACCGGCATACAGAATTTCCAGCCACTCCTCGTGACGCTGAAGTCGGACGACCACAAGATACTGGATGTCGGGGTGACCGCAGAGGGACCTGAAGATCCAGTATACGTTGCCCCTCCGTCGACAACTAGGTAGTCGAAGTACGACTCGACGTCAAAACTTTCGACGACGATCGGTGCTGCGTTCGACGCGTCGATCGTGACCGTGCACTTCTGGTCGTTGCCGTATGGCTGTGGATAGTTCGCGCTCTGCACGCATGAGCCGTCGAGCGTGCACGGGCCAGAAATGGCGGCCCACATGTGCGCAGAACCGGGCGTCGGTGCAGCGGTCGGCGAAGGAGTCGGCGGAAGAGTCGGCGCAGCTGTTGGTGCAGCCGTTGGGAAAGCGGTCGGTGCTGCTGTCGGTGCCGCGGTCTGGGAAGCGGTCGGTGCTTCCGTCGGTGCAGCAGTCGGCGGCGCTGCTGTCGGGGAAGCGGTCGGTGCAGGTGTTGGTGCTACAGTCGGAGGGGGTGCAGGTGTTGACACCGGCATGCAAAATCTCCATCCACTCCTCGTAACGCTGAAATCGGACGACCACAGCACGCTTTCCGCCAGGGTGACCCCAGAGGGACCTGAAGATCCAGTATACCTTGCCCCTCCGTCGACAGTAAGGTAATCGAAGTACGACTCAACGTCAAAACTTTCAACGACGATCGGTGCTGCGTTCGACACGTCGATCGTGATCGTGCACTTCTGGTTGTTGCCGTACGGCTGCGGATAGTTCTCGCTCTGAACACATGCGCCGTCGAGCGTGCACTCGCCGACGATGTCCGCCCACATGTGGCTAGGAGAAGGCGTTGGAGGAGGTGCTGGAGTTGATGGGGTCGGGGCCCCAGTCACCCCCATCAACTCGTCGATCCAATCACGCACGTAGCTAACCCGAGACCATATGCCGGGGTACCGCTGATCTGCACACCCATAGCCCCACGACGTGGCTCCGTGCAAGACGTAGGAAGCGCCGCCAGAGGCACAAACGAGCGGTCCACCGCTGTCCCCCTGGCAGGCGTCGGTAACGTCCCCGTCGCTGTTGGCGCCCTGCGCGCACAGCATGTCAGCGGTAATCTGCGATTGGCCGTAGGCCCCTCTGCAGTCTGAGTTGCTGATGATGCTCACCTGCGCCTCCTGCATCAAGTCAGGGGACGACACTCCAGAGGAAAGGGTCCCCCACCCGGTGATGAAGCACTCCTCACCGTCAGCGACAGCCTCAGTTGGCAAGCATGCTACCCCAATGCATTCGTTCAAGGGCGCCTCACCGACCAATTCCACTAGGGCAAAGTCGTACCGCACTGTAGAGCTGTCATAATCTGGATGCGAGAACACTTGTTTCACCTGCAATGTCTCCTGACCCTGGTCTGTCGACCATTTGCGATAGCGCTACGAAGGAGAAGCTATGCCAACCCACGCAGTGAGCAGCTGTCAGGACCCAGTTCGGGGCGATGAGTGTTCCTCCACAGAAGTGCCCCCAAGAGGCCGCGAGGGACACTTGCCACTTCCACTCGCACGGCGTGGTGGCTTGCCCTGCAACAATGCGCTGACCGCGTTGCGTCTCCCAAGGAGTGTTGTCGGGACCCTTTTCGCCGCACAGCGGCGCTGGCGACGGTGGCGGCGAAGTCGGCGCCACCGTTGGTGCTGCAGTCGGCGCAACTGTCGGTGCTGCTGTTGGGGAAGCGGACGGCGCCTCCGTTGGTGCTGCTGCTACAGTCGGCACACTTGTGGGTGCTGATGATGGGGAAGCGGTCGGCGCCGTCGTTGGTGCCGCAGTAGGCGCAACTGTCGGTGCTGCTGTTGGGAGTGCGGTCGGTGTTGCTGTCGGCGTAGCTGTCGGTGCGGGCGATGGCGTCGGGGGCACCGTCCAATCTCCCATCAACCCAGCCATCCAGTCGCTTGCATAGGTGAACCTGCTCCAAACTCCAGGGAAATTCTGCACGCCGCATGAAGCAGCTCCCCACGACACAACGCCATGAAGGAAGTAGCTGCCGCCTGAAGCGCAGACAATCGGCCCTCCGCTGTCCCCCTGACATATGTCGGTTACCAACCCACCGTTGGAGCCCTGTGCGCAAAGCATGTCATCGGTGATCGTCATCCCTGACAGGCCCCATTGAGCCTGGCAATCTGTGTTGGTCCATGTTGTTACCCCACCCTCCTGCAACAAGTCAGGGACGCTCCCTCCGTCGACCATTCCCCACCCAGTGGCGAAGCACTCTTCACCGGCACCGATGTCCTCCGTCGGCAAGCACGCAAGGCCGATACAGTCGTTCAAGGGCGCCGCATCGGCCAACTCCAAGAGGACGTAATCGTAGCCCTGGTCCCAGTTGACGTAGTTTGGGTGAGTGTGCACGTACTGAACCTCCAGTCGCACTCCCACCGTGTCCGTTTGGGACTGGCTGTGAAGGCCTGCGACGACCCAGAACGAAGAACGAGGGAAGCAGTGGGCGGCCGTCAAGACCCAGTTCGGTGCGATGAGCGTCCCTCCACAGAAGTGCCCGCTGGAGCTCTGGAGGGAGACCTGCCACGGCCACTCGCAGCTCGTGGCCTCCTGTCCCCCGTAGACGCGCTGGCTGCCCCACGCCCAGGGGGTGTCGTCCGTGCCCTTCGCGCCACAGGTCGATGCCGCGCCGAGCTGCGCCAGTGCTGTGCAGACGACTGCCGCGGAAGCAGCTCTCATGGTGCCTTCAGGTGTGAGCTGCTGGCGATAACTATATCAGTGTGACCTTTCCTGGAGCTGACCTGAGCAAGTGCGGCACAGTTCAAAGAGCTGCCTTGATATATATATATCTATATATATAATATATATATATCAAGGCAGCTCTTTGAGGTGAGGGAGTGAGATCGAAGTGGAACGGAGAGACCCCTTACGGGGAAATCGGTTTCGGTTTCGTGTTCGTGCGTGCCGTGCGTGCGGGCGAGGCGAAGCTGCGTGGGCGGGCGAGAAATGTCCCGCCTCTGGCTGAGGCTCGGCCGGAAAAGGTTCCCTTCTGGCAACCGGTGCCGCGCGGTGTCCCGCCGGTGTCTCGCCGATGTCCCGTCGGCGTCCCGATGATGATGATGATGATGATGATGATGATGATGATGATGATGTAGATGATGATGATGATGCTGACGATGTTGATCATGATGATGATGGCCATGGTGGTGATGATGGTGTCCCAATGATGATGATGCTGATGATGCTGATGTTGCTGATGATGATGGTGTCCCCAATATGATGACGACATTGTTGATGATCCTGATGATATGGATGATGGTGAGATGAAATGGTGATGATGATGATGGTGTCCCGATGAGGATGATGATGAGGTTGATGATGATGATGTTGATGATGATGGTGTCCCGATGATTATGATGATGATGATGGTGATGATGATGATGCTGGTGACGATGATGATGGTGTCCCGATGAGGATGATGTTGATGATGATGATGATGTTGCTAATGATGATGATGATGATGATAATGATGATGATGATGATGGTGTCCCGATGATGGTGTCCCGATGAGGATGATGTTGATGATGATGATGACGATAAGGGTGTCCCGATGATGATGATGTTGATGATGAGGATGCTGATCAGGTTATGATGATGGTTTTGATGGTGGTGGGCCGATGATGATGGTGATGATGATGCTGATGTTGATGATGATGATGATGGTGTCCCGATGATGATGATGGTGATGATGATGATGCTGGAAACGATGATGATGGTGGTGTCCCGATGAGGATAATGTTGATGATGATGTTGCTAAAGATGATGATGATGATGATGATGATGATGATGGTGTCCCGGTGATGGTGATGTTGATGTTATTCATGATGATGATGATGATGCTGATGATGATGATATGCTGCTGATGCTGATGAAGATGGTGTCCCGATGATGGTGATGGTGGTGATGATCATGGTGACGATGATGGTGCCCCGATGATGGTGATGATGGTGATGATGATGATGATAGCCATCGTGATGATGATGATGATGATGATGATGATCGTGTCCACATGAAGATGATGTTGATGATGTTGATACTGCTGATGATGATGATGGTGTCCCGATGATGATGATGATGATGTTGATGATCCGGACGATGTTGATGATGATGAGATGATGAGATGAGAATGATGATGAAGATGATGTTGATGGTGCCCCGATGATGATGATGATGATAAGGTTGATGATAATGCTTTTGATGACGATGATGGTGATGATGATGAGGATGATGATGGTGATGTTGATGATGATGACGATGATGGTGTTCGATGATGATGATGAGGATGATGATGAGGTGATGATGCTTTTGATGATGGTGGCCCGATGGTGATGATGATGCTGATGTTTGATGACGATGGTGTCCCGATGATGATGAAGATGATAATGGTGATGACGATGGTAACGATGATGATGGTGTCCCGATGGTGATGATGTTGATGAAGATGATGGTGATGATGATGATGGTGTCCAGATGATGGTGATGTTGACGATGTTGTTCATGATGATGAGATGACGATGATGGTGGTGTTCTGATGATGATGATGGTGTCCCGATGATGATGATGTTGATGATGATGATGGTGACAATGATGTTGTCCCGATGATGCTGATGGTGATGATGATGATGTTGATGATCATGGTGAGGAGGTGATGATGATGATGGTGTCCCGATAATGATGATGGTGTTGATGACGTTGATGACGGTGATGGCCATGATGATGAGGATGATGACGTTGAGTGGGAGCTCGATTGTGACATCGATCGTGACATCGAGAGTGAGACCGAATGTGATATATATATATATATATATATATATATATATATATATATTGTGAGATCGATAGTGAGATCGATTGTGATATCGATACTCATATCGATAGTGAAATCGATCGAATGAAATAGATCGTGTGATATTGATTGTGAGATCGATCGAGTGAGATCGATGGAGCGAGACCGATAGTGAGATCGATAGTAAGATCGATAGTGAGACCGATTGAGTGAGACGTTGGTTCCTCCCCCCCCGAACCTCCTTATCACCCGAAGGGTGGTCGTATAGGTATGTGTGTATGTATATGTGCATTTCCCTGCTAGCAAAAAGCTTCTTAGGAGCCCCGTCGCCTTCTGAGAAGGCCTGCCCAAACTCCCTTACCCCACCCCCTGAGGCACGCCGCCGAAAAGAAGGACGGCGATTCCGTCCTCTGTCGTCTGTCCTCCGTCCTCTGTCGTCTGTCGTTTGTTGTCTGCCGAATGTCGTCTGTGGTCAGTCGTCGGGCGTGTGTCGTCTGTCTGTCGTTGTGTCGTCTGTCGAAAATCGCCTGTCGTCTGCCGTCTGTGGTTGTCGCCTGTCGTCTGTCGACGACGTCTTCGTTGCTGTCGTCTGTCGTCGTATGTCGCCTGTCGTCTGTCGTCTGTCCTCTGTCGTCGTCGTCGTCGTCCTCATCGTCGTCGTCGTCGGTCGTCGGTCGTCGGTCTTCGTCGTCTGTCGTTTGTCGTCGGTCGTCTGTCGTCTTTCGTCTGTCATCTGTCGTCGTCGCCTGTGTGTCGTCTGTCGTCTGTCGTCTGTCGTCTGTCGTCTGTCGTCTGTCGTCTGTCGTCTTCGTCGTTGTTGTCACCGCCGCTGCCGACGCCGTCATCGCCTCTGCCGCCGCAGTCGTCATTGGCGCCGCCGCCACCGTTGTCGTCGCCGCCGCCGCCGCCGACCAGGATCGAGGTTTTACGACGAGTTTGGATCGCTTCGACTTTCTGGAAGCCTCCCATGGCCTCCGCAAACATCCGGCAACCACTGCAGATCCTCGGAGGCCCTTGTGGAGAGCCCCGGAGACCCGCTGCTACACCAACAATGGCCAGGCTCATCCGCAGCTGTAGAGACGTTGTATACGCCCTCCTGGCCTGGCCCTGACGGCGCAGCAACCGTTCCTGGGCCCAGTCTCGGGCCTGACCAGGGTCGGTGCACGGTACACACTCAAAATCAGCCATGAGGATGAAGCGCAAGAATGCAAGGCCCCTAGAACGCGCCAAGTCGGATGTACTCCCGGGCCAAAGAAGCAGAAAACATGGCGAGCGCGCCCAGAACCGAGAGATGTGAGGGACCTTTGCTTCAAGGCTTAAATTCCGGTAAAATGTGTCTACACTCCCAGACCCGACCCGTGGTTCTTATAAGATCTCGCCCTCGTCTTTTTGATCGCCCTGGAGCCCGCAAAACCGCCTTCGCAGCCGACATTACATCAGCTGGCACGTCCGAAACCTGGCCTCTGTCTCTCACGAGCTGCGGCCATATCTATCCGCCATCATGCCCCGTGGCACGCTGAGGCGTAGTAGAATGCCAAGGGCTGTCTTGTACGTGTCCTGTTAATATCCGAAGGCCCCCCCTCTTGCAGCAAAGTTCCGCATGCTGCCGCCCCCCTCGCAAGGCCACGATCATTTGTAAAAATAAACGACCCGCGCACACGAGGTCATCCCAAGGCCACGATCACTCGTGCAAAAAGCCAATGGATTCGCGCTCCCGAGGTCACAACCCATTGCAGAAAACAATGGAAGCGCCCTCCCGAGCTTACGAGACGGCCGAGGCCACCAATCAAGGCTGCCGAGATGGCCCAAGATGCCGCCAAAACGGCCCAAGACGGCCCCAAGGCGAACCAAAATGGCCCCAATACGGCCCAAGAGGCCCCGAATACGACCTAACTGGGCCCGAATAGTCCAGAATCATTGGTTCCAAATTCGTGTTCCAAAGATTTGAGAGAGCGTGATCCACCGCCGCATTACTTTGGAAAATTGCCCCCCTCTTCCTCCGGAACCCGGAGGTCCCCCCCCCGAAAATCCCCCCCCGGCTGGACCCCCCCCCCTCCTCCCCTCCCCCGGCAAAGCCCTCCCCCTCCCCTAACCCCCCCTCCCCCCCCCTCCCCCTCGAAAACCGGGGAGGGTCACTACTGGTTCGAAGCCCCCCCCCCCCCTCGAAAACCGGAGGAGGGGTCACTACGGATTCGAATCCCTCCCCCCCCCCCCCCCACTCACCGCCAGCAAACGACTCCTGGTCCCTACCACCGTCCGCGCCACATCCCCCACTGTTGTTCCCATCACCAGTGTCCTCACCACCAGTGTCCCCACTGGTTCAACCACCGTCCCTACTGTCCCCACCAGTGCTCCCACCACTGTCGCACGGTCCCCACTGTCCCCACCACTGTTCCCACCACGGCTCCACTCTCCCCAATTTCTCCACGGCCCCAACCGCTGCCCGACTATCCCCAGTGTCCCCACTGTCCCACTGACTCCTCCGCTGTCCCACCGAGCTGTCCCACTGTCCCCACCACTGTCCCCACTGTCCCCACCACTGTCCCCACTGTACCTCTGTTCCATTGTCCCACCGCCGTCCTCGCCACCGCCTTCACCACTGTCCCCACCACCACTGTACCCTCCACTGTCCCATTGCTTCCGCCTCCCAGTGTCCCCACACCGCTGTCCCCACCACCACCGTCCCCACCACTGTCCACTGTCCCCACTGTTCCCACCATTGTCCTCACCACTGTCCCCACCACTACAGTCCCCACCGCTGTCCCACTGTCCCCACCACTGTCCCGCTGTCCCCTCACCACTGTCCCCACCACCACCGTCCCCACCACTGTCCGCACCCCCCCTCGGTTTTCGAGGGGGGGGGGTTCGAACCGGTAGTGACCCCCCCCCTTTTCGAGAGGGGGGGTTCGAAGGTAGTGACCCCCCCCCCTTTTCATGATGGACTGGGGGGGGGGGGGGGTTCGAACCGGTAGTGCCCCCCCCCCCCCCCCCCCGGTTTTCCGGAGGGGGGGGGGAGGGGTTCGAACCGGTAGTGACCCCCCCTCGGTTTTCCGCCAGCAGCGGTAGAACACGCTCTTTCAAAGATTTGGTTCACCTTTTCGGGTCCCCTGCAGCTCGAGACGGCCCTAGAGTTAGGTCGGTCATCTCTCCCCCTACGGGCGGACTCGGGCGAAAAATGAAAAAAAAAAAAAAAAAAAAAAAAAAAAAAAAAAATCACCAACAAACATTCTTCCAAATGACCCAAACATAATATATATTATATATATATATATAATATATATATATATATATATATATATAATATATATATATATAGACTACCTCGCCCCGTGAGCATTTGTTGGCTATTTTTTGGGATATTCCTGCTGTAGAGAGAAGGCCCAGGCCCAAAGGCTACCCAGGACGGGCCCAAGAGAGCCCCCAGCTGGCCCCCGAAGGTCCCCGGAGCGGCCCCAGGCGGCCCTGGCAGGCCCATCGGCGGACGAAGACGGCCCCGCAACGTCCCCAAGGGAACCCCCAGACGGCAGAGAGGGCCCCAAGACGGGAGGAGGAGGGAGGGAGGAAGGGAGGGAGGGAGAGAGGAGGAGGGAGGAGGACGAGGGGGAGGAGGAGGAGGAGGAGGAGGAGGGAGGAGGAGGAGGGAGGAGGAGGGAGGAGGGAGGAGGGAGGAGGGAGGAGGGAGGAGGGAGGAGGGGGAGAGGAGGAGAGGAGGGGGAGGGAGGGGAGGAGAGGAGGAGGGAGGAGGAGGGAGGGAGGAGGGGAGGAAGGAGGAGGAGGAGGAGGAGGAGGAGGGGAAGGAGGAGGAGGAGGAGGGAGGAAGGGGGAGGGAGGAGGGAGGAGGAGGGAGGGAGGAGGGGGAGGAGAAGAGGAGGAGGAAGGAGGAGGATAGGAGGAAGGAGGAGGAGGGAGGAGGGAGGAGGGAGGAGGAGGAGGAGAGGAGGAGGGAGGAGGGGGGGGAGGGGAGGGAGGAGGAGGGAGGGAGGAAGGAGGATGGGGGAGGGAGGTTTGTTAGCCGCGGGGCTTCGCGCGCGCGCACTCCATGACCCTTTGCCAGGCAGCATCAGCAGCAGCTCACGAGACCGAAGAGGAATCAATAACAACGCCTCTGCTACAACTGGACAGAGCCTAAAAAGGCAAATCAGACTCCCATCCAATGACCCCTGGAGGATGGGAGGTGGAGGCGGAGGAGAAAATCCCGCCTCGTAGCACTCCTCCGAATGCTGCCCGCGGCGCGCGCACGGCGCGGGCGGCTCGGAGCCGCGCCTGCCTGCGCTCGCGCGCCTGCTCGCGATTCGCACGGATTCGCTCGAGCTGCTCCTCTGAAAGGGGGGGGGGGGGGGGGGGGGGGGGGGCAGGAGAGCCCCGACGGGGCAAAGAAATTCTCTGCCTCGGCACACAGATGCTCGATGTACGCCTGCTCCTCAACAGCCTCTATCTCGGGGTCCACTTCCCACGGATCAGACTTTTGCTCGCCCGGCCAAGGGGCAGGGGGCACACCCGAGGGGGCGATCGAGGGATCTGAATTACTCTGAAACGGCCCGAACCCGAATCGCTCAAGTTCAGGATCGACACGACGACGACCGGATCGACGAGCGAAATCGGGAGCGGCACAAAATCGGGCGTCCGCGTCCTCGGACCAGGGCACATAAAATGCCATCAAGCCCGCTCGCATCTCCTCGGGGTCGGCCCCAAAGCAGAAATCCGCCTCCTCACCCGAATCAGGAGGCGCAACGAGAGAAGCGAGACTGTCGAGCACTGCAGAGGCAATCGCCTTGGACAGACCACTCTTGCACGTCTTCTTGGCCGCAGTCCTGAAGACGCCATTCGCGCACTTGCCAAGGAGCGTGGAGTGCACGCCTTGGCCGTGGGAGCACTTCTCCCCCCCCGGAGTGGAGAAGAGGTGAGAACGCAGGGAAGGGGGGCGAAGGCCGAGAAGACGGGTAGGGGCACGGCCAACCGTGGACAAGTCCGTCTCAGGTGGCACGTGCTCACATTGGTCAAAGTCCACCGCGCGCGCATGGGGGGCCGAAACCACGGCGACGAGGGGCTTCCACCGGAATGAGGTCGGAGCTCCAAGGATCCAGTGGGCTGGAAGCGGGTGCGCCATCCAGCCGCCGGTGCCAGCCTTCATGTGCGCGGCGAGGAGGCGAGCGAGGGCAGCTAAACGTTGGGCCCCTATGGATAACTGGAGGCTCTGGCGGACCGTGCGCCATGGGACCCCCCAGAAATGCTCTGACGTGCGCAAGGGGGGGGGGCCCCCGTCGCACCACCGCGCCGCGCCCCAAGTCTCGCAGGGCCCCCCCCCCCCCCCCTGAATTCAAAACACGGCGGGCGGCCACATGGCCTACCCACTCCTCGATGACATCGCGTTGCGTGAGATCGCCTCGCACCGCATCGATCGCCACGTCGACAGACAAGCAGTGCACCGCGCACGTCGACGTGGGCCACCCGAATTCAAGATGCCACTGCATGTCCCCGGAACGCCCCATGCCCGAGAACAAATTCAGAATAAAAAAATTCGGGCCGTCTTATCCGAAAAGGCAGATCGGCGGCAGCGGCCCCCGAAAAGTCCTGAGGCCGAAAGGGCCAGAACCTATCATCTGGCTGCGGAGGGGCCGCAATGGGGCCAGGCCTAGACAAACCACTGCGCACCAGGGCCGCCGCAGGAGTGAACGCATAGTCGGACTCGATCAGGGCCTCACGCGCATGAGCTCGAAAGGGGTCGATGGTCCTGGTTGTCGGAAGGCAGGGAACTCCGGGCGCCGTCGCCCTTTGCCCGCTGCGCGCTGCTTGGCTGCCGCCTCGGCATCCTCAGCGCTGGGCCTTTCACAATCAGCCGCCGAGGCAGTCCGAGGTTGGGCGAGAAGAGCAACAGCGCACCGAGGAGCATCGAAAGCCAGGTGTTCGGACAACGCACGACGACGTGCGAACTGCATCTTACACAGCGCGCACCGCGAAGTAGGACCTAGCCCTGAGCGAACCTGATTAATGAAAGACCGATGTTGGCGAACAATATGTTGTTTAAGCCCAGTAGGGGTCATCCACGTAGCTGGGCACCACATACAGGTAAACTTAGGTGTGTCCTCCGCCTCTTGCACTCGCAGCGGGTGCTCTGGGTGGTCCACCGGTTTGGGCGCACCTGAATCATATAGGTCCTGAAAGATAACGCGTTCGGCCCTATCGGCAGCCGCAATACGGGAGTCATAAGCCACCTGCGAGGCCACACCCGCAGAAACGATGGTCTTCCAACCCAGGGCAGATTTTCGGACCAGGGCTTCCCAGACAGGCATGTCGTCCAAGGGAGGGGGGTACTCTCGCAGGCGTGGATGTCGGTGACGCAACCACTCCAACTCCTCCAAAACCTGATGCGTCCAAGTCCCCCGCCCTTCTGCCAAACAGAGCCTGGCCAAACCAACCAGGTGGCTGGGGCCGGCGCGCAGGAGTCTCCCAAACAACCTCAACCGATGGGCGCGAAGCGCCGTCTGGGCGTCCGGTCTCTTGGCTTGGGCGAGGATGTGGGAGTTCGGAATAGCTTTTTCGTCCTTCCTTGGCCCGTGGTACACAGCGCGGCACATGCGCACAACATCGCCTGATAAGGACGCCAGCTGAGCTTCTGTAAGCGCCGGCCACGTGCCCGCATTGAAAAACCTGCTGGGGCACATGAGGGAGTCCACGAAGATAAGGCCAACCTGCTTATCTAATTGAGGACCCCGCAGAGACCGCCGTAAAACTTTCCATGAAGCCGTGCATGAATGACTTCTGTGGGCCAGCTCGGGGCCCAGGGCCCCCGCTTCATCCAGAACAGTACCTAAATGAGTATACTGGCGGACCGCGTACAGCGTAAGTTCTCCTAGAAGACGAGTGGAAACTACTATCTCCCCTGGGGCGTTTCTCCACAAGTCAGACTTGGCCTTGTCCGATCCTACGCCGCGGAACTGAAACAGCATCGCACTCTTGCCCTTTGCCGTGTGCCGTCTCATGCCCCTCTCTGCAAAGGTATCAAAGATGGTGGCCGCAATGAAAGGAGCAAAGTGGAAAAGGGCCTGCGCTTTCCCGAGAAACATAAACATAGCGTCGTCGAAGAACGAAAGGTCCATAGAGTGCCCCATATATGCTGCGTCATCGTCCTCGTCGGGCCTTAGGGAACCGAGGTCACACGCTGGGAAACGAACATCTATGCCATATTCCAGAAGCCTGGCCTGCACGATTTTCATGATAGCCCCCACCACATAGTTGAACATCACGCACCTCAGCTGCTGCCCTGGCCCCGTCCCCACCTGCGGAAACGCAAACTCGGTACTGCCTGGGAGGATATACCAACTCTGATCGTATGAGTCGGAGACCTGGGCGTGCACGCGTCTGCTGTTGCCGGGGGCGTCGTTAAAAATGGGGCCCTGCTGCTGAATATGCTCTGCAAGCTCAGCGCGAGCCTCAGGTGGAAGTCCCGCCTGCTGCGCGATGTAAGCCAGTGCTTCCTCTGAACCAGACGTCCGAAAGACATGTTCCCGAACTGCCTTATAAAACGCCTGCGCGGCGTCGAGGGGGATGAACAGAGCCGAGAGCTCACGCGCCTTAGCCAGCTGTTGGAACAGACGAACCTCAAGCCCACCAAGATCGACCCCTAAGCCAGCAACGCCCCCATACTGCCTTGGGCCCACATAGGCCGGAAGATGCGGACCAATATCTTCACGGACCATGGCCCTGAACCGCTTCCCAAGATGCGACGACCCCAGGAGACTGCGGTAACAGCTGAGGCCCCCAGGGTCACCCTTTTGAACAGCGGCCAATAGTACCTCCCCTTCCACTGGATCGGCTCCTGGACCCACAAGAACGACTTGACGACAAGGGGAAAGAGGAGCTGGGAGATCGGGTTGAACAGCCTCTTGACCATAGCCCCAGAAATGCCATCCGGCCCTGCTGCCGCACATTTGGCCTTGCGGCAGGACTTCTCAACTCTAGCGAGCTTTGGCGCATCTCCGACGTCGAAGTGCACGTCCTGCACGTGCTCAGCTGGGAGAGCGGGCAGGACGCTAGCGCGCCAATCTAAGTCCTGCATCGGCACAACTGGGACAGCCTCTATCGCAGCAAAATGCCGCGTCCAAGCCGCAAGAGCATCTCTCTCTGAGTGCGCCGGTTGCCCGTCATCTCCGCGGAGAAGTGGAAGGGGTTGGGGCCTGGCTTTCTTTCCTGGAACAAGCGCCCACGGACCTGGGCCTCCTGAGCGCGCGTGCATGTTCCTTGAGAGACCAGGCGCTCGTGATATCCCTGGCCATGTCCGAGTAATGTGCCCGCGCGTCCATCTTGACAAGATGATTGACAGACTTGGTGCTCTCACTGAGACAGGCCGTGCGCAGCGCGAGAGACATCGAAGAGAGCCTCCGAAGGTTGGCAAGCACTTCAATCAGCCACATGCCGAGATAACTGGTCGTCCGCGCGACCATGTCCGTTGGCGGGGCCAGGGCTCTGAGAGGAGCTCGCGAAGGGCCGCGAGATCTCTTGGCTGGCACAGAGTACACCTCATTGCCCTCAGGGATTTTCGCTTGAGCTTCAGTTGCCAGGAGGTCCGACTTACAATCCAGGGTGTCCAGAACCCCGCCCCAGACGTCGTGCCAGCACTGTGAAAAGCGAAGGACCCAGACACCCAACGACGACCAGGACCCTGGAAAGGAACGAGACGGTCCACGCAGCACGACGCAGGCAAAACCACGCCCCACCGATAAGAGCGGCCCAAACTCGAAAGCAAGCTCCCAAGACAACCCTGTTCCAGCGGGCCCCCAAAGAACGAAAACGTCGTAACCAATAAGTTCGGACATCCATGGCCTCCAGAGTAAACGGGGCGATCCAAGATTGCCTGGGTTTGCGTCCTTTTTCCGTGGCTCGGCAAGGGAAGGCGAGCGGCAGCGCATGGTGCAGAAAACGAACGACCTCCTGGTAGTGGTCGTTAACGTGCACATCAAAGGAAGGCTTCGGCCCGTAGCTACCCACATAGCTGGCAAACTTGGCCCGAGCTGCTGGGTCGTCAAACGCCGAGGGATCACGCACAATCTTGGGGAAGCACGAGAGCACGTTGCTGGCCTTGGACGCGAGGGGGAAGCGGATAACGGCGCTGACAGCCTTATAATCCACGATGGAGACAGCGAGATCCATGGAATGCGAAACAGTCGCCGAGTCCACCTGGCAATCCCTGGAGCAGCAGATGTAGTCGATACGTTTGCCTTTAGACACGTCCAGGAGTTTGTTTTGACCCGCGGGGGGGAACCACGTAGCCCCGGAATGCGTCGATGGCAAAATCGTAGCAGGCACCCAAAGCCTCCTATCAAGCATCAGGTCGTGAAATAGCTGCCCGGGAAGATTTTCAGGCTCAGCTTGGTGCCCTCCGATGGCCTCTGAGTTGCGGGATCCTACTCTGCCGTTGGCGTCGATCAGCCACAACTCAGGGGCGGCGGCGTCGAGAACTTGGCACAGCCTGTCCTGAGATCCTGCCGCCGGGCCTCTCGACCCGCACCGCTGTGCGGGCCATGCCCAATCGCAGCGTTGAGAGAGGAATGCTGACACCTGATCGCCAGGACGAGCGCCCGCGGCGTAGCATTAAGTACTCTGCAGTGCCTCGGCAGCAAGCGCGCGGAGCCAGTGATCGCAATGGAAGTGTAAATCCAAAAGGAGCATCCGAAACGACGATACTGGTCCCCCGCGGAGTAAATAACGTGGTAGCCCCGAACCCTGGAAGTACCAGACCGCGGAAATCTTGTCTCAACAGTGCCCGCAAAAGGACCCGATAGGACGCCCACTTGTGACCAATGTAAGCCATCCGACCAGGCAGAAATAAACCCGTGGTTTTGGCCGATCGATGGGCCCTGGGATCCAGCGTGAGGACGTTGGCGGCAACCGCGGCGTGGGCTAGGGTCAAACATGGCCCTCCTGACTCAGCGTTTTGACCCTCAGTTTTGACCCTCGGACCCGAGTGCTCCAGTGGTGGAGCCAAGTCACTCAAAGAGAACAATGACGGCTCGGATCCGTTCAGCACGATACCTGGGGCCGGAGGAAATTGCCCCCGAACCTGGGGCGGAGCCGAACCCAGCCATGCCCATGCCAGTGCATCTAAATGCTGTTCGATATGCCTCCAGCCCGTGGCCAGCTGCCGAAACTGAAATAAGCGCGCCGATGCTAGAGTGCAGAGCGCATCAGCAAACTCATTCCACGGCTGCGCCTGGTGTCCTGCAACGTGGATAACACGACAGCTGCGGGCCCTCATTCGAGTCAGTTTCTGAAGGGCATCCAAGAGACGGCGCTGGGTCCCAAGAGATCCTTGAATGGCACCCCCGCCCAGAACGTTAAGAACCTCCATGTTGTCCCCATACAGACTGATATCCCAAGAATCCAGAGCCCCCAGCTGCAAAAGCCAAGCCAGGGCCCATTGGGCTGCCAGAAGTTCAGCCATGAAAGAATATATGTATATATAATTATACGCTAGGAGACAGGTCCGGGCCCTCAAAAGTAGAAGCGGCGCACCCAACAACGGCGACCCGCTCGTGGACGTCCTCAGCCAAAACGACGAAGCCCCAGCTAGGAAGGCCCTTACCAGCATGAAAAGAGCGGCCAGGCACAAATCTATCATGCGCGGGCCCCGAACGACACCCTCCAGACCCATCCAGAAAAATATGGATCTTGCACCAGCTGTCTAAGTCGGTCACGGGAAACAGTCCTGGCAGAGCCTGAACGGTAGAAGAATGAAGGAAAGGGGCCACATCCAGCAGACTGCTGTCGAGAGGGGTGTCCCAGGACTGGAAAATATACTCCTGGACCACCTGGGCATCCGGGAGAGGACTGTATATGCATCCTCTGGTGGGGGCAGTTCCATTCAGAGGAGTAGATGGTGTGGCACCCGAATAGAGCTCTTCTTGATTGCCCTCCCTCGAGTCCTGCGAGGCGATGTGCCTCAACTCGCCGGGGCCCTGTTCGGGCTGTGAAAAGGCTGCTGCCCAGCTGCCGCCGCCTCCGCCGCAGCGTCGGGCGGCACCTCGATGTCGACTCCGTCCGTCCCTGCGTGCGGGAGGGTCAGGCTCTTCTCGGCGGGCTCGTCGGGATGTGCCTCGGGCGCGCCCCGCCTCGTGGCTCTTGGTGACTGTGCTGGCCAGGGGAGCGGCATCTGCCCCGGCAGCAGCGGTTGGGACTTCAGGTGCGGTTCGCCGACCTTCAGGCCCGTGGCCACGCGCATGGCATTGAGCTCCTGCGGCGACATCTCCGGAAGGCTATCGGCACCCATCGCCTCGACAGGCGCTGCGGGGGCCGCGGCCGCGGCTGCGGCTGGGCTCTGTCCTGGGGCCCCCGCGGCCTGAGGCGGCGGGCGCGCCTGCGGAGAACCTCCTGCAGGCGCTGTCTGAATCGAAGCAAGCGTCTGAGCCAGCTGCGAGAGCTGCGACGCCATGGTACTTTGGCCAGCCTGCAGCTGCGCGATCACCTGCGGCACTGCATGGGGCGCCTGCTGCTGCGCCTGCTGGGGCAGGAGTGGCATCTGTGCCGCCGAGGCGCCCATGGCTGTCACGAGCGGGCTGGGCGGCTGCCCCATGGCCATCGGGCGCCCGTGGTCGACCTCCATGAAGGGGCTGGGCTGGCTGGGCTGCGGCCGCCACGGCGGCGCCGACGCAGCCTCCTGAGCTGCTGCCGTTGCCGCCTCCTGGGCCTTGGCTTCCGCCTCGGCCTCCTCCTGATCCTGCATGACCTTGAAGGCTGCATGAAGAGCTTGAGCCTTGTCCAGGTCCTCTTGCAGGGCTGCTCGGGATCCGGCTGCGGTGGCCAAAGCTGACTTGGCAGCCCCTCGGAGGCGACAGCATCCTGCACACGTTTTTTGGCCCGCTCGATGTAGCGGTCCTGGTTCTGAACACGATCCTTGGACGGGTAGGCGTGGATGAACATGTAGAGAATGACTGAATATTCGTCCGTCAGTTCGTTGAGGCGGGACTGGTTGGCCTTCAAAACCTGCTGCGACTTGATTTGGCATTCCAGGGCCTCTAGATTCTTCTTCAACTGCGCTCTGTGGGCCGCGAGTTCCTTCGGGTCTGACGGCGGCTCCAGCCACGCCGCGTGGGACAGGGCCTCCTGCGGCATGGCAGGCGAGATGCCCAGCGTGAAGTCAGGCAGGCTCGCCGATGCCCCATTCTGCGGTGCTCCTCCGCGTCCTCCGGGTCCTGACCCACCGGGAGGGGTATTCTGGGAGCCAGACTGGGACTGCTCGGGTTGCGACCGCTGCGCCTTGCGAGATTGCGAGCGGTCGCGCGACTTCCCTCCACGACCACGGGCCGACGGCTGAGGGGGGAAGCACCAGGCGCACATGCGCGTGCTGGGCCAGTTGAGCGTGCCACACTGACCACATTGCCACTGTTGCCCTGACGAGGCGGCAGGCTGCGACGTGCCTGAGTCGAGCTGCCGCTGCCATGGGCGTGACATAACGCTGTGATGAGCCCGGAGAAGGCATTTTGCTGAAGCAATGCGAACCAGCGTACGGGCGTGGGTCCGCCGTAGCCGCAGTCGACGGTGCCAGGCAGGCTCTGGCCTGCGCCGGCGCGTGCTGGGCGAGGTGGCGTCCGCGGCACGGGCGCGCGGTGGCAGCTATGGCGGGCGGCCGCGCGGCGCGTGTGGGGCCAGCCGGGCGAGGGGGGGCCCGCGCTCCCAGGGAGCGCACCCCAAGGCCCCCTTGACCGGCCGGCACCTGGAGGAGGGAGGAGGGAGGAGGGAGGGACCAAAAGGAGCGGCCCAAGAATGCGGCAAGACCGCCCAAGTGTGGCCCGAGGGACCCCCAAGACTGCACGTTACGGCCTCGCGCGAACCCAACGAACAGTCGCCCGCCACCCATGGTGCTGGGTTGGCACGGTGGCGGGAATTGCTGCAGACAACTGGGCATCCGTGCCCTCGGGGCCTGGACACCGCGGCGCGATCCCCCGGATGAGCGGTCCGAGGGCGGAGCATCCGCGCAGAGCCGCCCTGTATCTCCATGGGTCGCGGCGAGGATGGCCAGACCCGCGAGGTTGTGGAGCCGTGGACATCGACACGCCTTTGGAGGCGCGCGTGCGGGGCCTGTGCGGGCGCCACCCTCGCTTCTCGCCTGGCCAGAGCGGGCGCCACTGCTGACAGCGGCCCATGTGCCATCTGCCCGCTCACGACGACCGCTCTGCAATGGCGCTAGGAAGGAAGGAAGAAAGGGAGGAAAGATAAGGACTTTTATGATCTCGCCAGCGACTCTCCTGAGGGGGAACGTTAGGGGGGGGGCCAGCTCAGGAGGTAAAACATCGACCTGGAATCGGCGATACGTCGCCGATACATCGATGCTAGGCCCCGAATGGCGAATCCGCACGCACCACATGAGCGGGGTGGGCTATCAGGTCCAAATCGGCGATCCATGCGAACTTGGGGTCAACGCATCCCCCCCTAAGCCTATCCCGCCTGAGGTTGCCCTCGGATGTTCGGGTCATAGCTCGGCTCCCTGACGGCCGCTCGGAACGATCCGGGCACCCCGAGAACGCTCCTGGCGACGCGCATTCGCTGGAGAGCCTCCCAAAGCTGGACAGCCGATGAGAATCGACACAAACATCCGAGAACCTCGAACCTCGAAGCCCTCCGCCCCCCCCTAACAAAGGCCCCTGAAGGACTCCCCCCCCCCCCCACCCTCGGCAGCCTGGTCGTCGGAGGACCCCGCGGACGAGGCGCACAGCCGCGCGAAGGGCCGCAGCGCGCACTCCCAGGCGTCGAGGCCGCACGCGTCCACGACCTGACGGGGGGAGGGCTCGTCCTCCTCGTCTGCTGCCGCAAGTCCTCCTCCTTGTGAATAACTCTTCCCTTCGGCGGCGAGCGAGGGGGGAAGTGAGAAGGAGAAGGCCTTCTCAGAAGGTTCGGAAGTCTCCCGGCCTTCTGAGAAGGCTTCTAAGCCTTCCCCGAAGACCGGAAACACTTTTCAGGAGGCACGAGGGCTTCTGAGAAGCCCCGCCGCCTTCTGAGAAGACCTTCTCCTTCTCATGTCCCCCCCTCGCTCGCCGCCGATCCCTGTCGCACCCCGAAGCCAGTCGGAAGAGCGGGCCGGCCGTTTCGCCCGAGACTTCCTCACCGTCTGCGGTCCTGAAGTTTTTAAAGCTGGTAAAAGCTTCACGGATGGAGGGCGGGCGATGTTCAACATGTGGCTCTCGCCTTGGCGCTGTGCACGCTTGTTCAGAATTCATCCCAAGCTTTCGGATGGAGGGCGGGTGGTTTCCAAGATGTGGCTCTCGCCTCAGCGCCGCGCACACTCTTCTCAGAGTTTGCCAGAATGTCATGGATTGAGGGCGGGTGGTTTTCAAAATGTGGCTCTCGCCTTAGCGCCGCGCACACTCGTTTGAAAAAAATGCCAGAGCTTCACGGATTGAGGGCGGGTGTTTTTCAAAATGTGGCTCTCGCCTTAGCGCCGCGCACACTCGTTTTCAAAACTATCAGAGCGTCACGGATGGAGGGCATTACTTTTACAACGTGTGGCTCTAATCGCCACGAACCTTTGTCATCACAAATTTCAAGAGCTTCACGGATGGAGGGCGGGTGGCTTTCAAAATGTGGCTCTCGCATCAGCGCCGCGCGCACTCGTCTTAAAAATTGCCAGAGCTTCACGGATTGAGGGCGTTTCCTTTTCAAAATGTGGCTCGCGCCTCAGCGCCGCGCACAGTCGTTGCAAGAACTTACACCGGGGTCACGGATTATTATGGTTAACGTCCCAAAAATCATGGTTTGGCACGATGTCGGACTGTCAGGGCGCAACAAAGTGATTCTTTGCATTGCAGTCTCAAAAATGGATTTCCGGCACGGTCAGGTATCGTCAAGACACAACCATAACAGTGATTCGCGGCGTTAGACTCCCAGGATTGGCGTCCTGGTACAATTCAAAGTTTTGAAACGGTTGCTGTCCAACGGGGCACTTCCTTAGTGAAAATGATCCCTTGTAGGAGCGTATGACGAGGGAGCTTGGAGAGGGGGTTGATTGCAACATCGTTGATGAGTCTTGGGTTTACACTCGTCCTCCGCCTCCTCCTCCTCCTCGGCGTCGCCGAGCGTCTCGCGTCGTGGGAGAACGCGACGGGGCACAGCGTGGAGGCCGCCCAGATCGTGCCAGGTGGGCTCAGAGGATCGCACCGAATCAACAGTGCACCGGCAAAGAGATGGGGTGAAGCATATCGGGCTCCAGATCGCGCCGCATCGCCAGTGCCTAAGCGATGCGGCTGCGCGACCCTCCGCCCTGCCTACCCCAAAGCACCGGAGAATAGGACGGAGGACGCCGGAGAGAGAGAGGGGAAGAGGGGAGCAAGAGAAGCAGGATGAGAAAGAGGAGGAGGAGGAGGAGGAGGAGGAGGAGGAGGACATCGCCCGAACGTAGATGATGTCGTCCTCGCCCTCGTCGTCATCTTCCACGTCGTCCCTCCTCCTCCTCCTCCTCATCCTCCTCCTCCTCCTCTTCCTCCTCCTCCTCCTCCTCGCCCTCGTCCCCGTCCTCCTAGTCGACGTCCTCGCCCTCGTCGTCGTCCTCGTCGGCGTCGTCGGCAGCGCCGCCGTCGGTCCTGCAGCGCCAGGCTCAGTAGGCCGAGAGCGGCGACGGTCCGCGCCTCGGCGTGGCGCCCCTGCCCTCGCCCCGCCCACTCATCGTCATCGCCGTCGTCGGCCCCGCCCCCGTCGCCGTCGACGTCGCCGTCATCATCATCATCATCATCATCATCATCATCATCATCATCATCATCATCATCATCAGCATCATCATCAGCATCAGCATCATCATCATCAGCAGCATCATCAGCATCAGCCTCAACATCAACATCAGCAGCAGCATCAGCATCAGCATTATCATTATCATCATCATCATCATCATCATCATCATCATCATCATCATCATCATCAGCATCGTCATCAGCAGCATCGTCATCAACATTCAACATCATCACCATCATCATACGAATCATCATCCTTCATCATCCTCATCATCATCAGCAGCATCAACATCAGCATCAGCAGCATCATTAGCAGCATCATCTTCAGCATCATCACCACCACCACCACCATCATCCTCAGCATTACCAGCAGCAGCAGCAACGTCTTCGTCTCGTCGTGGTCGTCGTCGTTGTCATCGTCGTCGTCCTCGCCACTGTCAGCACCACCGTCACCAGCATGATCGGCATCGTCGTCGTCACGACCATCATCCGCCACCGTGCCGCAGGTACTGGGTGCCCTCACTCTCGTCGGGCTCTATGGCCGAGGATCGTAAACGAGCTGAAGGGGGCCGAGAGCCCAGACTATTGGAATTCCTAGGAGCTCCATTTCCTTGTCTCGTGATTTTTCCTTGGGCCTTGGGAGCTTGGTTGGAGGTCAATGTTGCCCACGTATGCTAAGATGGCCCCACAGGACCTTCCGGGGGCTTTCTTAGAGGCCTCTGTAAACACCTTGGAGGCCATAATTGAAACCTCAGGTTGGGCGCAAAGTGTGCAAATTCTGTACTTCTTTGGCTTTCAAAACGTACAAGACGGCCAGAGAGGCCCCCAAGAGATCCCCAAGAACCCCAATCTGCCCCCAAGAGGGACCCGAGACGGGGAATTCGAAGGGGCTCCGGGCGCCTTGCGTCCCAGAATGCCCCCTGTGACCGCCCCGAGGCAGGCCTCCAACAGGGCACCACAGGGCCCCAAGGAGGTCCCGAGAGGCGCCCGAGAGGCCTCCAAAAGCTCCCAAAGGGACCCCAAGAGGCCTCCGATGTGGGCCGAAGGTCACACAATCCGCCGCCGACAGGATTGATTCAGGGAAGCTTGGATAATTGGCGTAGTGAACGTCGGAACACTTACAAGCCCGTCCAAAAGGTTCCCACAAGCCTTTCGGCCTGTCCCGCCGGCCGCCGGCCCCACATAGGCTCGGAAAAGTCACAAGGCCTGCATCTCAGACGTCGAAGATGGCCAAGGGTGGGTTTCGTCACAAACACCCGGCCGCTACAATTTGTTCGATGCGTGAGCCCCAAAGGTCTGGACCACTTCCCTAAGACCGGTTTTTCGTCTTGCGTCGTTGTTTGACGGTTCCAAGGCCCATCCAGGGCCCCCAGAAGCCGAAAGAGTCCCAGAACCAGCCGCTTCAATTTTTTCGGAGCGTCGGATCTCTGGGGTGAATAAGATGGCCCAAGACGAGTCCAAATGGCCTGCTGTCTAGGCACTTCCCAGACGACCAAGATGGCCCCAAGATGGCCCAGCATTGGCCAAAGATGGCCCCCTGAGAGTCCAAAAGGCGTTTCTGGGGGCCTCTTCAGCCGTCTCAGGGGCCCTCGGGGGCGGCCCAAGAGACCGCCCAAACCATGGAAAACGCAATGGCCCTAAAATGTTGTCCTGGTTCTCGCCACCCAAGACGGCCCAAGAGGGCATCATGCCCAGCCCAAGTAGGCCCCGAGAGGACCCAAAGACGGCTCAAGAGCGCCCTGGGACCGCCCCGGAGGGCCCCAGGAGGTTCAAAAATAGGAACAGAAGGCCGGAGCTTCATTCCATGACAGCTCCAACTTGGCCCAAGAAGTCCCCAGAAGATCTGTGCCCAATGGTCCCCCAACTGCCCAAACACGCAGACCACTGGCCTTTTTGTGCACTCTCGCTCGACATTGCATGACCGAGGAATTTCGAACTACATAAAGAGGCGCGGAAGTGACTTGCTGTAGACGGCTTCGGTAACGGTGATCATCCTCATCAACTTCATCGTCACCATGATCGCTCCAAGGCACAGGAAGCTCGAAAAATCTGGTCGTCGCCATTATCGTCTCCATTCCGTTACACCGCTCCCTCTGGTCTCATTCTCCCTCCTTGCATCCCTGCATGAACACGTAGAGGAACAATCAGCAAACGTTTTCTTATTCGGCGTTTCGACATCGGGCAGAATGGGGGGAATGGGGGGTCTGGCCCCAGACCTCTGCTGTGTGCGTCTGTTTGCAACAGTGCGTCCTTTAGGGGAGACTCCACCTGCTTCAAGCAGGCACTACATGAACAGCCAGGATCTACTCCATGGGGGGGAGAGGGTGCGAGGGTCAGCACCGACCAGCAAAACAATGAATAAGACGATGATCACAAAACGGCAGGACCATGAATTGTTGGAGCTCCGCGCGGATCTCTTGGACCTGCGCTGGACCCCCCCCTCCCTGTCGCGCGGAGCGCGTCAGGGGGCGGCGCCACAGGCGCAGCCAGGCGGGGTCCAGCGCCGATCCAAGAGATCCGCGCAGATCTCTGACGATGGATACATACATACATATATATATATATATATATATATACAAAGATATACCTATGTTCGCCCTTCGACCAAAGCCGTCCTCCGCCAACACCTCCCTACTCCCTCCCCTCCCTCCTCCCAAGGCCCCAACTCCTGGGCCTGGGAGGAGGAAAGGGAGGGAGGGGAGGCGGAGGACGGAGCACCCGCCGACACCTGACCTCCACCTCCCTCCTCCCCAACTCCGCTCTCCCCTCCTGTCCTCACTGCCATCCCTCCCTCCCTCCCTCCTCCCCTACTCCTCCGTTCGTCATCCCTCCTCCCTCCCTACCCTGCTCCCTACCTCCTCCTCCCTCTCTTCCTGCCTCCATCCCTCCCTCCCTCTCCCTCCCTCCCTGCCTCCCTCCCCCACCCCCCTCCCCTCCCCTCCCCTCCTGTTTTCTACGCAGGTCCCCCTGCCTCGGGCCCTGCTCCCATTGCCTGCCGTGGAGCTCGGGCCCTCAAGCTGCCTGCCGCGCCCTCCGCGCCCGGGTCCGCGCCGCCCCTGCGCTGCGGGACACGAACCACGACGACCGCCGCCGTGGAGGGCGCGACTACGGCGGGGGGAGAAGGGCACGGGCGGGGTGGACACCAGCACCACCGCCAACACGGCCATTGCGACGATGAGGCGAGGCACTTTGGCTCTCGCGAAGGTCGCCCGGGCCGTCGCCTGACCAACTTCGACACCGACGCCAGCGACGACGTCCACGAGGAGCGCATTCAGCGCATGCGAAGGACGATACAAAGGTGGACGTGGGCTACGCCAACTACCTCAAGGAGAAGGAGGCTGCCGAGTAGGAGGAGGGGTTGCGCAAGCAGGGCCGCGTCCTGGCGGACGTCATGCAGAGCACGTTCGCCGAGCACATGACGAAGGTGACCGACATGGCGTTCAAGTCCTCGGAGCCCCAAACGCCGCCTTAGGCGCTGTTCCCCTAGGGCCCCCAGCTGGCGGCGCAGACTCCGTGACGACAATGAGCCGTGCGGAGCAGGGATGGTTGCTGCAAGTCCTGGGCATGGACATGCTTCCGGCCGACCTGGGCGCAAGCACAAAGGGCCTTGCGAAGATGATCTCCGACAAGATGTCTACCAGCTCGAAGGCGAAGGAGGTGAGCGCGCAGGAGAGAAAGATGCTGGATGGACGACCCGCCCTCGCAGGAGAAGGGCAAGGCCCTTGCGGTGGTCAAGATAGATCATCACTGGCCGTGGCGACTGAGGGCCGCATGCTGAGTTTCTGCCAAAACAGTTTTTCGGGGACGCCGGCTCGTGAGGCGCTCCAGCGTTCGATGGCAGCCAGAGGCCATTGGGTACTCTTCTCTACTTACTACCTTTATTTTCTTCCAGGTCGCCTTCGTGAGCTTCGTCTTCTACAACCTCGCTTACCCGCCTTCGCCTCCAATTGAACGCTACGCCGACAATATGAAGGCCTGTTGGACGCTCAAGTTCTCGCACGCGGGTGAAGCACGTGGCCTTCAGCGCGTGGCTGATCTGCTCGGCTTGCCTACTCCGCAACTTGGGGGTCCTGTAGAGCAGGCAGAGATGCGGCGATTCTCATGGAAGTCCTTGGGATTTGTTGCGCGACGTGGACTCCATCGCGGCGAGCCCAACTGGATGATGCCATCGCCGAGCTGAGCGCCGAGGAGCCCCTGAGAGGCTTTGGCTGAGAGGCGGGTCTGCGTCCACTCCCTCCCTCCATCCCCCCCCGCTGCTTCGCCGAGCGCATCGTCTGCCCGCAGAGAGGACGTGAACGATGCGGGCCTCATCCCGAGACCTCGCGAAGACGAGAGTTCGGGATCGGACTAATGTTGAGGGGCGAGCTGCTCGGCCTTTGGGCAGCCTCCTCGTAGGAGGAGGTGGCCCTGCGGACTTGCAGCTCTCCTCCAAATCTTCTGCTGCTGCTGCTGCTGCAGGACTGGCCACGCTGTCTGAGTGCGGCCACCTTTCTGATTCAATACGTACGATCTATCGACTCGAATGCTCGTCCGAGGCCTGGTTCCCTGGTTCCCCTGCTCACTTAATGTTTGCCCCTCCTTCTCCACTTCTTCTGCCTCGGCTCTGCTTCCGACCGCCGCTGCCTGCACTCGAGCCTGGAGCGCACCGTGCCCCTCGGTGCTCGCCGCACAGCGCGCGGCCGCACGCCAGGCCAAATCGCACGTGGCCGCCGCAGGGCCACGAGGAGAAACAACGTACCCCCTCCCTCCCGCCCTCCCCTCCCCTCCCCCTCCCCTCCCCTCCCCTCCCCTCCCCACCCCCTCCCCTCCCCCCCTCCCTCCTTCCCCTCCCCCCCTCCCCTCCCCTCCCTCCCTGCTCCTCCTCCCCCCTTCCTCCCCTCCCCCTGCTCCTCTCCCTCCCCCTCCCCTCCCCTCCTCTCCTCTCCCCTCCATCCCCTCTCCCCCTTCACAATTACTCAATATGAGCATACTCTCCTCTCTGCCCTGAGTCTGTGGCGGAATCTGTCTCGGAGTGTTCGGCCCCCCCTCGGGTATTGTTGTTTCCACACAGGATGTCGGCGAGTTGGGTTTTCGCTTGTGTTTGTTTGTCAACATGCTGCTCTCGCTGAGGCGCTGGCCTCATTTTCGGGCTTCCGCTCATTCCGAATCGTGCTCCCGCTGTAACGCTGGCTTCATTTCCGCGCTTCCGCTAATTCCGGATCGTGCTCCCGCTGCAGCGCTGGCCTTATTTCCGCGTTTCCGCTTGTTCCGAATCGTGCTCCCGCTGCAGCGCTGGCGTCATTATGTCCAGCGCCATGCCACGGCATGGTTTTCGGTCCTTGCAAATAGGACCCCCAAACTAGAAAATGGCCCCCCGAAGCAACCATCTGAATTTATTTCATATTCGATGCCAACTCGTTGATTTCTTGGGCCGCAGAAGCAGCCCGTCCCACTTTGGGGCGCCAGGCTACGCGTTGAATTTCAACACCATGCTATGCTATGTAATCCTATGCCCTGCTACGACATCCGACCCAACACGACGCGAGCGCACCCAGCTTGCCCCCCTCCCCTCCCTTCCCCTCCCCTCCCTCCCCTCCCTCCCCATCCGCCCCTTCCCCTCCCATCCCCTCCTCCTCCCTCCCCTCCGTCCCCCCTCCGTCCCCTCCCTCCCCTCACCTCCCTCCCCCTCCTCCTCTCCTCCTCCTCCTCCTCCTCCTCCTCCTCCTCCTCCTCCTCCTCCTCCTCCTCCTCCTCCTCCTCCTCCCCTCCCTCCCCTCCCCTCCGTCTCCCCTCCCCCCCCCTCCCTCCCCTCCCCTCCCTCCCCTCCTCCTCCCCCTCCCCTCCCCTCCCGCCTTCGCCCTCGCGCTTCTCTTCCTCCCGCACCCACGCCCCGGGGTGCGCCCCGAGGGGGGGCCGCGCCGTCTCCGCCGGGCCGCGGGCCGTCCAGGAGTCCTCGCGGGGGGGGGGAGGCAGTGTGGGAGAGGGCGGGAGGAGGATCGAGGATCGAGGGATCGAGGATCGAGGATCGAGAATCGAGGGATCGAGGATCGAGGGATCAAGGATCGAGGGATCGAGGATCGAGGATCTAGGGGGGGCAGGGGGGGGGAGGAGGCAGGTGGGAGGAGGGGAGGAGGAGGGATCGAGGATCGAGGGATCGAGGGATCGAGGGATCGAGGATCGTGGGGGGGAGGAGGCCGGTAGGAGGGGGGAGGGGGATCGAGGATCGAGGGTCGAAGATCGAGGAGGGTCGAGGGGGAGGAGGATCAAGGGGTGACGGAAGGATCGAGGAGGGTCAGGTGGGAGGTGGAAGGGGGGGAGGACCGAGGATAGAGGATCTGGGTACCTTCGCTAAGGGAAGAGCCAAAATAAACATAAACAGGAACTTTTAGAGCTCCGTGCGGGTTTCTCGGATCGGCGTTGGACCCCCCTCCCTGGCGCGCGGAGAGCACCAGGGGCGGCGCTGGTCGCGCCACCAAGGGGTCCCAGCGCTGATCCGAGGGATCCGCGACCTCCGAGTTAGGGTTATATCATTGTTTGTTCCCCTACTACAGAGGCCTCCAGCGTCACAGGGAACCTCTGGAGGTCCACGGATACTGGATGCCTGGGGAGGCCTGGAAAGGCCTCTGGGAGGCCTCTCCAGCGCACAGGTCTCCGAGGTCTCGGAGGTCTGTGCATGAGGAGACCTCGGGAGGCATCCGGGGAAGGATGAAGAGACAGCGTTCTTCTTCTTCAGAAGAAGAAGAATATGACTACGAAGAAGAAACGGCATGAACACAAACTGTCGGAGCTCTGCGCAAAATTCTTGGATCCGCGCTGGGCCCCCCGGGCCTGGCGCCGATCAAAACGGTATCCGCGCGGAGTTCCGAAAGTTTACCGGTTACGCAATTGACTATTATTCGAATGCTGATGCCTGTGAATGTTGGGGGTGCCTCCACGGGGGCCTTCGCTGCCACGGCTAGATTGGCGTCGACAATCTGGTCTGAACCCGCTGCCGGACAGGTCCAGGAGCCGTTCTGAAGGAGGGGACAGAGCGCAGAGAGAAGCGCGAGGCTAGGCACGACGAGATCTAGAGCTTCGCGATCTCAACCTGAGCACGCCCAAGGCGAATGATGTCGAAACGTCGACACAGCGTTGCCGGTCTGGCACTCCAGGAGGCTCCCAGGCATTTTATCTGATTGCAGAAGCACCTGGGTAGATAGATGGGTGGAGGAGAGGATTCTAAGAGCCCCGTACTGGGCAGTTTTCGGGTTGCCGAGGAGTTGATGTGGGATTTACGGTGCTGGCGCTCGCGCCACATCTGACATCCAACTCCTACAGATCACCCAGCCCTCCATGTTGCGTTCATTCCTTTTGTGTCCGCCAACTCGGGGGGCCCTGCAGGACCTGGATCCCCAAATGGTAGCTGCAGGAGTTGAGTCCAGAACCCCTTGTCCAACGACTGGACGTCTCCGCCGCCTCGAGGTCCTGCAAAACCGTGACTTGGGCACACTCTAACATGGACAATAGATCTGTGGATCTGGCGCTTGGGCGCCAGATCCCTGGATTAGGAAACATACAGCAGACATCACTCGGCGACGGAGCGCGCCAAAAACGCGTGGAAACGGGACATGCCGACAATCCACGTGCCTTACCTTCCTCCTCCTCCTCCAACTCAAACTCCTCCTCCTCCTCCTCCTCCTCCTCCTCCTCCTCCTCCTCCTCCTCATGTCAATATCCTCCTTCTTCTTCTCCTCGTCTTCCTCCTCCTCCTCCTCCTCCTCCTCCTCCTCCTCCTCCTCCTCCTCCTAGTCCTACTCCTCCCCTCCTCCTCCTCCTCTTCATCCTCCTCCCTCCTCCTCCTCCTCGTCATCATCTCCATCCTCCTCCTCCTCCTCCGCCACCTCCGCCTCCTCCTCCTCCTCCTTCTCCTCCCCCATCCTCCTTCTCCTCCCCCCGCCTCCTCCTCCTCCTCCTCCTGTTCCTCGTCCTCTTCCTCCTCCTCCTCCTCCTCCTCCTCCTCCTCCTCCTCCTTCTGTGGTCAGCCAAGACAGGAGGGGGGAGCCGCGGGGCCTTCTGAACACTTGCGCGCAACCCAAACCCCGCTGCACCGACGGCAGGACAGAGGACCTCCGCTTCTTTCGGCATCCAGCATCCTCCAGTTCATCCCTGCTGGAAACTTCCCTCTGCGGGAGGTGTGCTGCTGCTGCGCGCGAGGCTGCCCCATCGAGCGGCGTGAGGAGTGACGCCGAGCTGTGAGTGCGAAGGCTCTCCGCCTTCGCATCCTTGGAAACAGGATCGAGATTGGCCGCCGCGGCTAATCTCGATCTTGCCTGCGCAGCGAGGGCCACCGCGGGGGTCATATTCCAGCGCTGAGGGAGCGCTTGGCCTCATGAGGCCTGCAGCCGAACAAGCTGCACCTTGCACCCAGCCAAGTAGCCAATGTGCCTAGCGTCAGGAAACTTGTCCGCGGTATCGAGCCATCTGGAGGCGGCCACCTCAAGGTGCAGGCCCGAAAACACGGAGCCATCCCGGGAGCCAAGAAACGCATGATCTCAACCTCCCCCTTCGATCGCGGGAACGGGAACATCTTGGGCACCACCCGCTTGCACACTTTGGCCTGAGCAGCCAGTCCTCGCAGCTGGAGCTCGACTGCCTGGTCCAGTCCCCCAAGCATGACCGCTGTGCTGCGGCACGCGTGGTCGTAGCAGTATAAGCACATGCTGAGCGAGCAACGCATAGCACGTGTCATGGCAAGCGGGCCCTGATGGTCTGACGGTTATAGGCGCGAGGCGAGAGGCCCACTCATGGTTCCCGAGATCCTCGGAATGTGTGTTTCAATCGCCCGCAATGACAAAAGGGCATCTGCCGAAGTCACCATTTCACGGCTACTTTCAAGCATTCGTTCAATGCTGACCCCCGAAGGGCCCAGGATGGTGTGACCATACAAATGGTACTGCTGCGAGACGGGAAAGCGGCGAGCAGATCTCCCGCGAGAGGGGCGCTCGTGAGGCTCGTGAGGAAAGACGACCGACACGACTTCCGATTTGGTCAGCGCCGCCGTGCCCCCCGACGTCGCACGTTCTGCCTCATTGCATAGCCAGACTTCTACGCCCATGACACAATCACCGGAAGGGGGAACGGACAAGAGGGAATACCAAGTTTTTTGGTGCGCTCGCGCCATGTTTGACGTTCTACCCCTCCCCCCATCAGTTTCCCATTGCTCTGATGTTTTTTTCTCTCCAGAGGCGCGTACAACAGCATACCTGGAACTCAAACTGGCAAATCCCAGCGTCTTATGCGAAATCGACAAAATGTGGGGGAGGAGGACGAGAAGGCGGAGAGGGAGGAAGAGGAACGGGAGGAGGCGGAGGAGAAGGCGGAGGAGAAGACGGAGGAGGAGGAGGAGAGGGCGGAGGAGGAGGAGGAGGAGGAGGAGGAGGAGGAGGAGGAGGAGGAGGAGGGTGGCGGGTGAGCAAAAGTGTAAGGAGGAGGAGGGGCAGGAGGAGGAGGATGAGGAGGAGGCGGAGGGAGGAGGAGGGAGGAGGCGGAGGAGGAGGAGGGCAAGGGGCCGGAAGATGATGATGATGATGATGATGATGATGATGATGATGATGATGATGATGATGATGATGATGATGATGATGAGGAGGAGGAGGAGGAGGAGGAGGAGGAGGAGGAGGAGGAGAGGAGGAGGAGGAGGAGGAGGAGCAGCAGCAGCACCAGCAGCAGAAAAGGAGGAAGAGGGGGAGGCATGCCGAAGACGAACAACGGCAACAGGAAACGGAGTGGAACGACTGGGAGGAAGAACAGGGCCAGTGAAGAAAGACTCTGACCCAGAAGCATGGGCCGCGTTGGGGCGAGGGCGCCATTCTGAACTGCAGGGACAAAACGACGATCCGAGCATGAGGCCCACGCCGCAGCGGGAGCGCCATTTTGAAACTCCACACATACTCAAAGTACAAAACGAAAAAGAGAAACATCACCTGGAACCAATTGCACGCAGAAAACACAAGCCATTTTCTGGACGGGGTCAAGATGGAGAGGGGAGCCGCGTTCATAATGTGCAGCTCGGGAGAGAAGGGCGAATGAGAAAGGCAGAGGCGGGGCGGGATGTGCCAAACACCGGGCGAACACAATGGTTTTCCTTTTTTTCACAAGAAACTAGGTTTCGAGACACAGCGCAAGCACGGCACGCCGACGGCCGTTGCGCGCTGCAGTTTGGCCCAAAACTGAATCGCGCAAGGTCGGAACTGCGTCGCGCATGCGTCGAACGTGCATCACGCAGGCGTCGTGCACGCGTCGCACGTGCGTCGCGCGCGTGGCGCGTGCTTGGCGCGTGCGTCGCGCGGGTCGTTCGAGCGGGCTGGCGAGGGCGCGTGGCGCGCAGGTCGGGGTGCATCGCGCGCGAACCGCGCGTGCGACGCTCGGGTCGTTCGCGCGTCGCGCGCAGGTCGCGGTCGAATCGCTCGAAAGGCGCTGTGGACATCTGGCGGAGCCGGCGAAACAAGTCAGGAATGCGCGCGACAATCACACAAAGAACGGAGCTTGCGAGCGAGAGCTACAAGCGCGGAACAAACAATTGACGATAGGGTGTTGCACCGCGTGCGGAGCAATCAACTGGAAGGGCGCAGCGCGGCAGCATTTGAGCAGTGATTCATCAACGCAACAACTTGGCGACGTCTCGCACGCCAATACATCAAGGGAAGAGAAAGGGAAATGAAGCGGGGGAGAGTCGCGGGGAAAAGGGAACGGAGGGGCGAAAACGGGGGCAGGCGGGAGCGGCGGAGCGGCGGCGGGAGCGATGGGAGGCAATCGAAGGGAGGCGGCGGGAGCGGAAAGGGCGAGAGCGAAGTTTCAGGAGGGTGAAAGGACACGGAGAGAAAGTAATGAGGGGGAGGGGACGGCAGTCTGATAACAAAAAACTACGTGTAACGTCGCACATGCACCCAACCACGCAGTGCGCCCGACGAGGGAAGGAGGAAGAGGGGGAGGGGCAGGAGGAGGGGCACGAGCCGACGTGGGAGGGCGGGGCACGATGCGGCGGGGCGAAGTGACGCCGCGTCGCACGAAGCGATGTGACCCCCTCCGTGGCCCGACGTGCACAACCCCCAATCAACGCGACACGTCTCCGTCCTCAGTTACGGTTGGCCTTCCACGAAACGACGCACCAGCGAATGATTGTTGCGCGCGGGTGGCAAACATAGCGCGTCGGCGAACTATCGGAGTACAATGCGCCGCGAGAACACAGCTGGCTGCTGTTGCACAAACGTCGTAGACTTATGTGTCACCACCGTCATCTGGAAGTCGCGCACGGGCGACGCATTGAACATAACCCAATGTGGAGGGTCATTTCGCTCGGTCTGAACACCCCCTCTTAAGGGCTGCTGGGGGGGAGATGCTCGGTTGTGAAGGGGCCAATGGACACCAAACAAGTAAACACACATTCCAGGATTCTTCATATGTTCTTCATATGGTCAAATCCTCCACCGTGCCGCTGGGCACGGAGTGGGCGTGTTCTCAGGCCCTCTCACTACCCCTCTAAGCCTCAGGTCTTACTCCTGAGAAGTAAGGTTCGGAGACCCTGGGCCCAAACCTCCCCCGAAGCTTGCCGCGTCTTGTCGCGTGACCGTTTCGGGCCCAAGAGGGCCCCAAGACGGGCCCAGAAGGGCCCAAGAAGCCCACAAGACGGTCCAAGAGGGTCCCGACTCGCCGAACAATCGCCCCAAGACGCTCAAGATGGCCCGCAGACGGCCCAAGAGGCCTCCAAGACTCGAGGAGGCCTCCAAGAGGCCTCCCAAGAGGGCCCCAAGAGGTCAAAACCAATGGTTTTCCATCGGTTTGGGAAGATTTGGGCGTTCTCGCCTTTTCGGCTTACGGCCCTAGAGGCGCCCAAGACCGCCCCAAGACGACCCAATAGGCTTGCAAGAGAGCCCCAAAGCAGCTCAAGAGGGCCCCAAAACAGACTAAGAGGCGCCCAAAACGGGCCAAGAGGGCCCCCCCCAGATGGCCCCAAAAGGGACTCAAAAGAGGGATCACGAACCGAAAATCCGAGCCTTCCGCCCCAAGAGGATCCAAGAGGCGCCCAGGAGGCCCCCAAGAGGCCCCCTAAGAGGTCCCGAAGAGATCCAAAAGAGCCCCAACAGGCCCCCAAACCCAAGAGGCGTCCACCATCAGATCCCAATGAACATCAAATGGGCTTCATACCCACAACCCAGGCATGGTGGCAGGATGGGCCGGAGGCCATTGAATAATTTCTTGACTTTCGTCGTCCCCTCCACTTCCCGTATTTTCGCATCTTTCCCTTGGGATCGCCGTTTTATGTATGCCTGTGCCTGGTGCTCCCTCCTGAAGTTGCGTGCCCGCGCCGCCAAGATCCCAGCTCTCCTGGCTCCTGCCGCGCCAACACCCTGGCGTCTCCAGCCGACGTCGGAGCGCGGGGACGGTGACACAGCCGGCTGGCTTCGCATCGACGGATCGACGGGGGGCTCACTCCACTGCGGGGTCAGCGAGCGACCACAACGACATCGAGGACACATCCTGGGGGATGTGTTGCGCATGCCAGCTTAGCACTGGTTGTGGTCGAAGTGACGTCACAGGGCGGCCACAGCCACTGCCGAAGTGCTCGTGTCGAGATCGGCGGGTTCTGCCCCGACAAGATCTTCATGATAAATCATGGTTGTGGTTGTGGTTCTTGGTTGCGCCTTCATCCACGACTGCTGGCGCCCCAGAGAAAGCGCGGCGCGCTGCGCGCGTTGGCCCGACGCCGTCGCATCGGCAGGGGCCTCGTCCTGTGATGAGCGGCGCCTCGGGGCACCGAAAGCAGTCTTCCGCGGAGTGCGCACGGCGGCAAGCGAATCAGAAGTGCTGCGCGTCCTGTGCGGAGTAGCCTCCAGTAAGCCCCAGGGGCAGCCGCCAGCACGTTCTGGCGGATCTGCCACCAGCGAGCCCCAGGGGACGCCGCAACCGTGTCACAACGGAGCAGCATCGAGCCAAGGGCCGCCGCAGGCAGGTGCAACTACCTCTAGCAAGCTCCAGGGGGTGCTGCGGGCGTAGATCCGCCGGCCCCCTTGCGGGGCCATCAGGCTGCGAAGATTAGGATTTCATCGCAAATTACCTAACATTCGCGCCACCGAAGCCATAAACCCTCGTAAATGCATATTGGCCCTCGCGTGAAGTCCCGACGTTGCTTCACGTCAACGTCCAGACATCCCAATACGGCTCTGGCAAGTCGCACTCTAAGAGAGGGGGGGCCGGCGGCATGGGGGCGAAGCCCTCACGGATCATCGCACGTGGAGGGCACCCTCGGGCAAGCACCAGGCACCAGGCACTTCGACTGAGTATCGTTAAACCGATTCCAATCCCTAGCGGCGTGGCCTGGGCCCCACAGGCCAATTCACCCCCCTAGATGGGGCTATAGGCCGTTCCCTTCGGGTTTCGAGGGGTGTATCCCCAACTGGGGTGGTAATTTGGCGGGGGTCTCGAAGAGGATGTGGATGGGGATGGGGATCGGTTGACCGACACCGACCGACACCGCCCACTCTCACGTGCAACGCACCTCCAGCACGTCGGAGAAGCCGCCGAGGCTATGCAGGTTCGCGCCTAGCAGCCCCCGAGGGGCGCCGCAGGCCGAGGCCTTCTCCAAGGGCGGGGCGCCGGGAGGCGCCCTCTCCCTGGGTGGCTTCGCTGGGGAGGCATGCTGGTCCTCCTCCTCCTCCTCGTTTTCCTCCTCCTCCTCCTCGTTTTCCTCCTCCTTCTCCTCCTTTCCCTCCTCCTCCTCCTCCTCCTCAATAATGTTTTCTGATGAACAACTGCTCCCTGTCGCACCCCGAGGCCAGTTTTTAGGGCGGTCCGGACGTTACGCCTGGGACTTCGCTGTTCGCAGGGCCTCACCCCGACACACTTCCCTGCGCCGCTCGGAGGGCGTCCTCGTGTAATCCGTGATGCGCGCAAGGAAGGAGGAGGCGGACACGGGGGAAACTCAGCCTCGCCGCCAGGGTTATATCGGGCGTGTCCTCCTACAGGCGGACTTTAGGCGAAACTTAAACATAGTCGTAAAAGATTCCTCCTGTAGAGGGACACGCCCGACTTAATTAACGCCAGGGAGGCCCCGCACCGATTCAAAAAATCCGCGCGCCGAAAAGGCATGGTCATGGAAGCTCTTCCTCTACGCAAGGGAGACGGAAGCGGGGGAGAATGGATACAAAGCCTGCGGGTGAACATAAAAACAAATGAGTGAGCATAAAAACCCAGTGGCTTTCACATTCGCTCACGGCTTCGTACCTGAGGCCACGGATCCATACTTTCATACAATGGTTCTTGCACGCATGCACAGGGAAGCGCCGGAGGGAGACGCGAAGGGCGGCGTACACCCCCCTGACTCACCACACTGGCCCTTCTCCGAATGTTTGATTACCTCCGGTTTCCCGGTGCCGTTCGAGACGATCCGGGCAGCCCGGGAACGCCCGCGGCGAGGCGCAGCTGCTGACCTGCCCAGGCTGGAAAGCCGACGAGAATCGACGAAAACGCCCGGAAACCTCGAACCTCGAAGCCCTTCGTCCCCACCCCCTGTGTCCTCCCTGCCCGAGAGCACCGCGCGCGCCTCAGCCCGCGGGTGGGGCGCGCGGGCGGGCGCGCGGGCGCTCCCCGTAGGGGCGAGCAGCTCGCCGGCGACGACGACGACGACGACGGCGATGACGACGACGAGAACGACGACGACGACGACGGCGAGGACGACGACGACGACGACGACGACGACGACGGCGGCAGTGGCGGCGGCGGCGACGATGCCCTGTTGACCGCCAAATGGCCGCCGAAGGGCCGCCGAGCTCCGAGACCTCTGGCGGCTCGAGCTCAGGTGTCGACCAAGACGCTGGGACTCCTGCGCACGGCAGGTGTGCGTCGCGACGGCGTCGGCGCTAGCCTCTGAGACTGCGTCCGGTACGATCGAAATGGATACGGAAAGGATGGGCACGAAGACCGATAACGGCTCCCGTCCATTTTGACGAGGGTTCGCCGTCGGCATCGCCGCGGGCGCTTGTCCATTTGAAACAGGTGGCCGCCTGCCCACTAGCAACCGCTGTCGGTTTCGGGCCGCGTTTGCGCATTTGCTGTTAGCCATCGTACCGATCGTTTCCATATTTAATCACTTCGGGCGTCCAGACGCGTGGATCATTCAAACTTGATCGATCGCGGCCTGCAGCGTACACCGTTCGGCATCGGCCGATGTCAGGCCACTGGCGGCGTGACATCTTAAACGCCCGCGCTGGGGTCGCCGCCTGCGAACACGCGGCGCGAACCTGCTGTGTCCACCACTGGGAATCGAATCCCACCAGCCCTCTGGGCGTCAGTGGCTTAGGGAGTTTCCTCTTCCACCCATTCCTCTTCCCCTTCGGGCAGGGGTTTACCCATCCCCCTACCCCCTCCCCTGGACCTGGACAGGGGGTTTCGCGAGGTGTCGGGGCGTCCAAAACGGCCTCGGCGAGGAAACCAAAATCATTGGTGATACTAGGATGTTGGCCCCATGTTGGCCTCCTGAGGGGGGGGGGTCCTGATTAGACACCCCCCTCCTGTGATCGATCTCGCCCAAGATGGCCCAAAGATGGCCCCCAAGGCTCCCAAGGGTGCCTTAAGAGGGCCCAAAGAGGTGGCCAGGAAACCCCAAGAGGCTCCCAAGAGACCACCATGAGGCCCCAAAAGACCCCCCAGAGGCACCCAATATGTTCCAAGAGGCCTCGGCGAGAATGCCAAATCATTGATGTTGGCTTTTTGGGGGGGCACTGATTAAGATGATTCCAAGAGCGCCTGGGAACGCCCAAGATGACCTTCAAGATGGCTCACGATATCCCAAGATGTCTCATAATGGCTCCCGCGATGCTTCAAGATGCCCCAAAACCGGTCCAAGACGGCTCCCAGTGGCCAGGGAGCTCCCCCTGGAGGCCCCGAAGAGGCCAAAACCTTAAGAAATTCTATGTGTTTGGCTTTCTCACCGTTTCGCTTCCGATGGCCATCCGAGGCGACAAGATCGCCCCAAGATGGCCCAAGAGGGCTCCAAGAGAGGCTCCAGAGAGCCCCCAGACGGCCCCGAGAGCGCCTAAGAGCGCTCCTAGAGCACCCCAAGAGCGCCCCAAGAGGCGATTGTTTGGGCTCCCGAGGGGCAGCGCCAACTAATGTCCGCTTCTTGTTTGATCGATGTCTCCAAAGATGGTCCCAAGAGCGCTCCCAAGGCTCCCAAGAGCGCTTCAAGAGGGCCCCAAGAGGCGCCCAGGAGGCCCCAACAGGCGCCCAAAAGGCCTCCAAGATGCTCCCAAGAGACCCCCAAGAGGCCCCAATAAGCTCTCCGATGCACCCAAATCGCTCCAAGAGGCCTCCACTGGGGGACCCTTCCTCTGTATGCTGCCCACTTCCCTGATCGAGGCAATTCCTCTGGGCATCGTTTCTGGTTGGGCTGGTGTGGTGACTCTTTTTTTTGGTCGCGGGCGGACGCGGTCACGCAGTCGCCGAAGGGGAGGTCCGGCGCACGGTCCTGCCTAATTGGCTACGCGCGAGCCTTGAGCGAAGCGGCCAGGCCAGCACTCAGAAGCAACTGCGGGCGGGGCTGCAGCTGGTGTGGTTATTTTCAATTGGCGGCTCACAAGGACATATCCAGGAAACGGGACGGTCTCGGCTGGGCCACAGGGCGATATAATTGGCGGCGACGGCGCATAGGCCGACGCAGCAAGTGCACGTGCCACGGACAAAATTCCCCCCATTAAGATGCGGGCGACCCGGAAGCGGGGACGCAGACATCAGAAGGAGACAGACGGAGGAGATAAGCACAGTGGCGCCAGCTCAGTCCGTACCGACCAGCGCGCACGGGCGTGGGCCACGCCGCGCTGCGGCAGCACGGAGGACCAGTGAGGCCGCACCGTCCAACACGACGAGGAGGCGAAGGAGCGAGGAAAGGCGTCGGGCGCGAGGGCACGCGCGGACAGAAGAGGGGGGGAACCGAGGAACGCCTCACTCACATGGACTCCTGGAAGTACTCGGGCATGAGCGACCGACCTATGCAAGGAAGCGTCGTCCCTGTCACCGAGTCCACAACCTGCAAGTGCCTGACTCTGAAAGCCGGGAGGAGACAGCTGCAAGCATGGTCGAGCACCACGGACCACCCTGCGGGAGGGCCGAGAGGCACTGCCAAATGATGTACCACTTGTGCAGTAGCAGGAGCTCGAAGGCGGCGCCCGCCGTGAGAAGCGAGACAACCAAGTCGTCGGCGTACAACGCGGGCAGCTTATGACGGGGGCACACAGATGCGAACGTCAACCGGGGTAGCAAGGGCGGACCTGATGGGGGAACAGCGGCGACCTGCCAAAGGATGAACCACTTGTAAGGACAGCGCTCTTCTCAGGTCCGGCCCCAGGTGGTGCCGGGGCGGGGTGGCGCGCCGGGCTGCACCATGCCGTAGCCCAGCACCTGAAGCGCCGCGAACCACTCCCAGACCACGCGGGCGAACCGCGCCCGCTCCAGGGGCTGGGGGAGTCGTACCGGCGGGGGCGGTCTGCCGCAGACCCGGGTTGTCCGAAACAACACATGGCGGCCGCGCAGCCCGACCGCACCCCGGAGCCCTGCCAGTGAGCCTCCAGGTGCCATGGATGCCCGAGTGCTCCAACGGAGCCTCGGTAGGGGGGAATACGTTGGTCACTGTGCGCCGTATCAGCACGAAAGGAGGAGGAGGGGAGACGCAGCCGATAGCTGCACAATCCAGTGAATAGACGGAGGAGGAGGAGGAGGGAGGGGCGACGCCAATGTAGACGCTGTGAATACTGCGGCCTCTGTGATCCCTCCACCGTTCCTTGCGGAGGGTCCTCCGCGCCGCGGGGGGAACAATACGCCAGACCTCGGGGGGGGACCGCGCTGTCACCTGCCCAGAGCAGCACAGCCTGGAGGATGCACGTGAGGTGTGTGCGCAGTCACCTGCCCAGAGCAGCGCAGCCTGGAGGATGTACGTGAAGTCCGGGGAATTGGAGGAAGAGAAGGAAGAGGCGGCACCTATGTCGGTGTTGTGTGGTCGGAGTCGCCTCTGTGATCCCTCCACCGCTCCCTGTGGAGGGTGTTCAGTGACCGCGGGGGGAACAACACCAGTCGGAGTCACCTCTGTGATCCCTCCACCGCTCCTTGTGGAGGGTCGTCAGTGACCGCAGGGGGGGAACGTCAGTCCAATGACGGGGCCACCTCTGCGATCCCTCCACCGTTCCCTGCGGAGGGTCTTCAGCGACCGCGGGGGGGAACAACACGCCAGTCCACTGGCGGAGGATAGTGCTGTCACTTCGCTGGTGCCCTGGATCTCCACTCCACAGGCCTCTGCCTTCCTGGTTGTTGCCCGCTCGCCCCGGACAATCAAAGGAACCACGCACAGAGAAGGCAGCCAGCGGCGGCCTCGGCGACACGCAAAGGGGGCAAACGGGCAGCGTGTCGCCCAGCACCGGGGGGCGGGAGGCCAGGAAAAGCTTGGGACGCAGGCGACCAGGGATCGGGCGCCGAGCACTGGCCGCACGGGCCACCGCAGCCGTCGTCACCGCACACGAGCCCCTACGACACGCAGCCTGGGGTGCATGTCGAGGTCGGGTAGGGCGTCGCCGTCGGCTCCGACGTCGGCGCACCGTCGCAGTCACATCCGGGTCAGACGTCGCAGTCGGCTCCGACGTCGGCTCTGGCGTTGCAGTGGGGGCCGGATCAGGCGTCGGTCAGTCGCCGAACCACACCTGCCGCGCTGCCCGTGCCGAGCCCTGGCGACGCGCGCTGGCCGCGCGAGTCGCCGCAGCCGACGACTCCGACGCGAGCCCCTGCGACACGCAGACTGAGCATGTCGGAAACGGACAGGGCGTCGTCGTCGGCGCAGGCGTCCCAGGCGAAGCCGGGCCAGGCGTCGCAGTCGGATCCGTCGTCGACGTTGGCGTCGCAGGAGGGGGGGAAAGGGCGTCGCCGTCGGCGCCGTCGTCGGCGCGTCGCCGCGGTCGGGGCCGGCCCAGACAATTAAGCAGCGCAGACCCAGGGGGGAGGGGGGGGGAAGGGAGGCGCAGCCGATAGCCGCACAAACAGGTGAATTGGAGCGGCGCGCGGCTGAGGAGGGGGGGCAAGAGAGGTCCCGCGGCAGTCCTTGCCTAGCCCAGCAGCTCCTTCAGGCCAGCATTGTGCCGTACCTGTTGGCGGAGCCTCGCGGCGAATGCATTCCTTGTGAAGGTTGGGGGTCTTTGCTCCCTAGTTCTACTTAGATTATAAGCGCTGTGAACAAGATCGATAGCAATGGCGTGGAGGCAGCAGGAGTCGGAGCCCACCGAGCCCCAGAGAGAGGGGAGGAAAGCGGAAAGGGGACGAGAGGCCACCCAGCCCGCAGGGAGAGCGGGGAGGACGGAGGAAATACACACAACCACATGAGGACATCTGAAATAGTGCTCTATACAGTCACCCCCATACTAGCACAACCTAATCTGCAAACCTGAGCTCCGCCTCGGAAGCGCCTCGAAGTGGGCCAGGCATTAAAGAGGGTCCTAATTACAGCACTTGTTATGCCGGGTGGGCATCTCTGACCAATCATATTCAGTCTGAGGAAAACGCGGTCGATATCGGGACCAGAGGCCTCAGGGGTCCAATATCGGAGCCTCGGGGCAATGATTTCACCAGCAGTGGGTCCACGGAAAAACTCTTGTTTTAAAAACTTAGTTATGCAATTCTGCAGCAATTTAGGCCTCACACCGCGGGGAAAGCCAGGGACAAGACGATATCTTTCAACTGCTCTGTCCATGTGGGCAACGATGGAGCTGGACGAGGGAAACGAGATAACTCTGGCGATGCACTGGTCATCGTCTTCTCTGATCTCCGCGAGCCAGTCTTTCATCCCCCAGAAGGCATCAGAACGGGTGGCGGCACGCAACAGAGCAGCAGGAGCGGTGACTCGAACTTCCTGGGCCTCGCACTCGAGACCGATTCTTTTCATGTGGTGCAGGGCGAGCGGGGGGAAGGCGCACCGAGGGGCGTTTGTCAGCCGCTGCAGGCCCTCGCGGGCCTTGACGCGAACAAGCTTGCTGGGCTCGTAGCGCTGGGCGACGTGGGAGAGGACGGGAAGAGCGAAGGTGTTGTACGCGGAGAGGGGGAGGTTCAACCCCAGCTTCAGGCCCTTGATGCACGTGCATCTGTCGAACAACTTCTGAGCGGGCGCGCACCAGCTCTTAAAGTGCCCATCTGGGCCCACGATCACACCGAGGTAGAGGCCACTGGATCCAAACGAAGACTCTTTTACCTCCATCCTGGGAGTGTTGTTCCTGAAAATCTGGACCAGGGACTCTTTGTCAGGGACGTGCAACATCATAATGTGGCACTTACCAGGGTTCAATGCAAGGCCCGTCCACTGCCCCGAAATCACGAGCTCTCGGACGACCAAGGGCAAGACGGCAAGCAGGTTCCTGGCCACGAGCGCTATGTCATCTGCAAAGCACGGCAGGATGAATTCGCACGACTGCTGGAATCTCTTGACTTTGACGAGAACGGGGTGGAGGATGATGGCAAAGAGGACCCCGCTCATCGGGCAACCTTGCTTCATGCCCCTGGAGACCCAAAAGCCACAAGCGGAAGCCCCAGGAAACGGAACCATGGTCCAATTCTGGTCGTACAGGAAATAAATCGCGAACCGGATGCAAATCGGGATACCTAACTTATCAAGCACGGCAGCGATCCAGTCGTGGAAAACCGACGGGAACGCCTGCTCAAAGTCGAACAGCGCGGCGCCGCTGTCCTTCAGCCCGTAGAGTTCGCCCCAAAACTGATAGTGAGCATCGAATTCGACGAGGTTGTCAATAAGCGATCGGCCCTTCACGAAACCCCTCTGGGAGCAGTCGACGACGTCGACAGCGACGGCATTCAGCGGCGAGGCAACGGCGGCCGAGACGATTTTGTTGTCGGCGTTGCTCAAGGACAGCGGCCTAGTCACACTTGGCGGGCGGGCCTCGGCACCACTTCCTGAGAGGGAACCTTTAGGGAAGAAGATCATCTTACAGTAGTTGAAGGACGGGGCGAGACGATTTCCTGTCATCAGGTGGGTGTAGAGGTTGCGCAATAACTCATATCCCAGGGGACCGATAGCTTTCCACCCGGAGTATCGGATGCCGTCGGGGCCGGGGGCCGAGTCTTTTTTTACGCCGGGCCATGTCAACAAATTCGCCTTTACTCAAAATCCAATCGTGGCAGGTGTGGGCGCTGCTGACAAATTGGCCCCCATTACTGTGCACAGGCGAGAGGCGCTCCAGCAGCGGCGACGCGCGCGCATCGGGGTGCTGGGAGTTGGAGAATATCTTTCCCCAGTACTCGGCAAGCAACTCAGCCATCTTATCTGGCTCTGTGGTGCGCGCGCCTCCAGGCTCCACCGCGGCAGCGAGACGGATGCGAGGGCGGGCCCGTGCCCATGCAGCTGAAAGCCTGCGAATGCGGGCTAGGTGCGAGTCCTTCTGGGCACTGGTGTAGGAGGGGTCGCAACGAACTTCATTTTCTTCCCGAGCGAACTCCTGGAGCATAATCTGTCGAAAGCGTTCCAGAAAACCAGGCGTATCAGTCCAAACCATCAGCTCAATGTCGTAAAACTCCGAAAGCTCAGAAAACCCAGACAGGGCTCGGGAGGCAAGACGACGGTGGTTCCCACGATGGGCCCTCAGGAGCTTGAGACGCTGGGCAGCTTTGGATGGGTTACAGTTGGCCCCAAATTCTTCAACATGATATTTGACCTCCCTGGCGGCAGCGTGCATGAGGCTCTTCACCTCGAGAACAGCCGTCGGCGGGTCGAGGCTGAGCACGTTGGCCTCCACCAACGAGTCGAACGAGACGCGAAACTGAGCGTGCTTAAAAACCCAGCCTGGAATAGGAGGAAGAGGAATGTCACACCTATCTTCGTTAGATGCAGGAAAACCTTCAGGCCGATGAAAGGGCCGAAGCACTAGATGAACAGGAACGTGATCCGAGGGAACTTGACTATCAGATATGTCTAAGTCGGTCGTGGAGATTGGGTTAAAGTCGAGGACGACGGGGGTCGGCAGGCTAGTGAGAATTCTGTCGAGTCGAGCGAAGCTTGGTGCATTTCGAACGTTAACACGATGAGTGTAGTGAGGCTGTTCAACTTCAACGTAGGAAGGGAAGATCGAGTCAAAATGCTCTGCAATCCTGGAAAACGCAGCGAGCGTCTCGCCCGTCCCAACAACATACCTGCTTTCACCCGTAACTGAGAAGTTAAAGTCGCCGACGAGAAAGGATGTGGCTAGAGAACCAGGGGAGAGATGCGTGCGCAGCGAGTAGAATACAGCCTTGGTGCGAGTCTCCCTCCAGTCGGGAACTAGGTGCAAGCTGGCGATCTGTAATCGGCCTCTGGGCCCCCACAGAGAAACTATGCGAACTCGGCCTTCCACCACGGGCACCTCGGAATGGCCTGCGAAAAGGTCGAGGAGAGAGGACTTGATGATAGTAACCACGCCTCCAGCACTCTCTGAGTCGACGAAAGACCCGAAAACATGAACTCCAGGAAGTTCGCTTCTGAGAGTGTCAAGATCCCCAAGACATCCATGGACCTCCTGCAAACAGACGACGGCATGTTTACTTACGAGCCTCCGAAGGACCTCAAATGTGGGCATACATCGCCTCCCAGGGGAGTGGACAGAGTAGAACATAGTTTGGCAATTCCAAGAGCATATACTGAGCACCTGATCTGGAAGAAATAGGTCAGACGTCGACGACGAATCTAGGTCTGCAGCAGGCTCACCCCCACCTGCGGCTGCTTGGATCTGCCCTCGTGGAGCTTCCTATTCTGCAGACTGAGCTGCAGCGATGATCGCCTCCACCTGCTGGACAGAGATGCCCCGGTCGGCGAGCTCGTCGCCCACGGGCACGAAGTGGTACTTGTTGTACGAGATCTGGTTGGCCGTGATCAGCGCCCAGATGTCGTCGCCGTTGGTGATGAAGAGGGAGCCCTTGAAGCCGTTGACGCCGAGGCGGCAGGTGTCTGACCACTTCGGGCACTTCAGCGCGAGCTCGCGCACGGGAGTGTACAGCTTCGAGAACTTACGCTGCATGTCACGGGCGTCCGCGGGAAGGTCGCCACGAGCGCGAAGAGGGAACTGCCTGCCATTGCGCGGGTCCACCCACGTCATCGCAGTGGCTGCCATCTGCAAGCGGAACTCTTTGGCCTTCTCGGTCGTCGGGAAGATGATCGAGTAGGACTGCGACACACGGTGGAACTCTCCCTCAGCGTGCTGGGCAATCGGGAAGTTCTGCTTGACCTGCTCAAAATGAGCACGACGAATTTTGTCCAGCATTGGCCTGCGCCACGTACCGATCCACACCTTTCTGGCGTCCGATGGAGGAGTTGGGCCGCTAGCTGAGCTCCCATCGCCCAGCCTCCGAGCCTTCGACCCGCCCGAGGAAATCGTCCTGGATGATGCAGCGGTGGACCCGCCATCAGAGGTTTCGCAAGCGCGCATCCTCTGATCAAGCTCCCTGATGGTCTGCCGCTGCTCGTTCAATTTCCCGACGAGCTCTGCATTCTGCTTGTTGATCGTCTCCGTTATCGGGGTGATCTGTTTAGTCACCTCCTCTGCCGCACGAGTCTGCATCGTGCCCATGAACTCGGCCATGAGGTCGCGCATACTCTGCGTGGTCACTGGCGTGGCGTCACCCATGGCTGCTGGGACTGACTAGGCGAGGCTCAGATGAGCCCTGGGATGCAAAGAAAAATGCTGTCCGCCAGACCACGACAGGCTGGATCGCTCGTGAAGGAGCTGCCCGCCCAAGAGTGCCCTGAGCCAAAATGGCACCGGAAACAAGTGAATTGGAGGAAGATGAGGATGAGGCGGCCCAGTGACGGTGCTGACCGGCCTGGGTCTCGTCTGTTTGATCCCTCCACCGTTTCCTGTGGATGTACTTCAGTCACCGCGGGGGGGTCCTGCTCGCCTGTCCACCAGGCGGGGGGTCTGTGCTGCAGCCTTCCCTGGGCGCCGCACGTCTTCCTCCAGGCGCATCCTCCGCCGCCGCCACGTACCCTCACAGCGTGTTTCCTCCGCTGGAGAAGCACGGCACGTCCGACAACAGTCAGTCAGAGCCAAGAGCGAAGATGAAAGAGAAACCCAATCGCGCTGAAGAGCACGGCGCGCAGCTCGTAGTCGGCAGAGAAGGATCCCCGAGTAGAAAACCAATTCGTCCACGGTATATCCACACGCGCAGCACGCAGACAGAGGAGGAAAGGACTGACGCCGCCGGTATAGCCACACGCGCAGCACGTAAACAGCAGCCAAGAGGAAGAGGTGGAAGTTCTGAACGAGACAAAAGCCGGGGCTACTGTGGGGCGACGGCCCTCCATCGGGTTCTGCGTTCCCTGGAGGTCTGGTGGTTCGGGTGGCCCTTTGCCGCGTGGTGCCCCCTGTTCACTCCGCCGCTCCGACCCCGATGCGGCTGCCACGGCCGAGTCCAGTCGACGTCGAGGTCCAGCGCGTCGCTTAGGATCCGTGCGTCGCCCTTGTGGCCGCGGAAGGACTCCAGGAAGCGGTGGCAGGTTTGCGGGTCGTGCCGAAGCGGGTCGAGCGCGCCCTTGCTGCCAGGCGCTCGCTGCTGCTTGGCGAAGGCGTGCCAGGTGCCCGTGAACACCGGTCCCAGTGTGACTTGGGGTCGGCGTATCGTTTCGCCAGGTGTCTCCCCGGGGAAGTCCCACTGGATGTTGCTGATTCCTGTTTTGTACAGTTGATGTCCAGCGTCGGGGTCCCTGGGCTCTGGGCTGGTGTGGTTACGCGAAGCGTCTAGAATTTCCAGGACTCGGGGGGGGCGGAAGAGGGGGGGGAATGGAAGAGAGGAGTCGGGAGGGCATCGGAAGTAGGGGAAGGGAGGACTGGACCCGCTTTTGATGAAGACGAGGCGGAGGAGGAGGAGGAGGAGGAGGAGGAGGGGGAGGCGGAGGAGGAGAAGGGGGAGGAGGAGGCAGGGGGGATGGATATCGTTGGTCCTGAGGGTCCCGGGGGGGGCCCAGAGAAATCCACTTCCACCACTCCCGAGCTTCCGAAAGATCGGTATAGCTTTGTCTTACCCCGCAATTGAATCTCTCGCCGAATCTACGAACAGGTACACGGGGGGGGGACAAGGTCGAGAACTCTGGGGGGAACTCTGGGGGCCCGCGTCACGAAAAAAAAAGTGCTGACGTCGGAGACCTGGGCTACTCGAGGGCTGCGGAGAGGTCAAAAAAAAAATGAGCTCGACAATGGCCGATCGTGTCCAGCGAGCTCTCGATACGCCTTCCCTGGAACTAAGCTCGCCTTCCTCTCTGCCTGGAGGACTTCGGAGGTTGAAGCCCTGACCCCCGACGTCGCGAATAAAACACGGCGGGCGTCTTTGCCCAACCAGCGCCTGGAACGTGTCTGGAAGCTCCCGGCCGAGCATGGCGGCCGAAGCAACGCCCCTTGGGACCAGGCTCCCCAGCGGGAAAAAAGTGCTCGAAGCACGAGGGGGCGCTCGTAGCCGTCGGAGGGCCCTAGCCGGCGCAGCCCGGGAGGAGGCGGCCGACGGAGCGCAGGGCGGCAGGGACGGCCGAGGCGCCGCAGAGCTCTCACCAGAGCTGCTCTGGAGAGCTCTCGGCGCTGCGCGGCTGATGGAGCGCCTCGTGGGGCTGGGCTCCACGCGGAAGCGCCCGAAGGCGCAGGAGAGCAGAGCAGGCACACACTGCCAGGCCTCCGCGGGCAAATCTCGGGCCCAGGTCTTGATGGACGGTTCCTCCGAGGCCTGGCCAGGAACCGAGATCAGCCAAGATCGGGGCCCAAGCTATGGCAGCCTCGCGTGTGCCAAGACTGCCCGTCGAACCGTGCAGCCCATCACGCGCGCACAGAGTACGGCGCCCCCCGTCATCGTCGTTCCTGTCGCCGCAGCCGCCGACGTCGTCGATGGGCCATCTGCGTTGTCTTCGTCGCCGCTGCCGCCGCCGCCGTCGCCGTCCGCCGTCGTCGACGGGTGGTCTTCGTCGTCGTCGTCG
>CAUYUJ010018427.1:817493-822493 GCA_963575745.1 Prorocentrum cordatum
TACTACTGCTTCAACCACTACTCCTACTACCACAACTACCACGACTACTACTACTACTACTACTACTACTACTACTACTACTACTACTACTACAACCACTACTTCTACTACTATTTCTACGACTAGTACAATTGTTATTACTGCTCCTACTGCTGCTACGAATGCTACGTCTACGACCACTGCTCATACTACAGATGCCATTCCTACGGCTACAATGAGTAGTACTACTACCACTCGTACTACTACTATTACTACTACGACTACTACTACTACTACTACTACAACTACTACAACAACAACTGCTACTACTACTACGGCTACAACAACAACTACTACTACTACTACTACTACTACTACGGCTACTGCTACTACTACTACTACTACTACTACTACTAGCATAGCTACTACAACTACTACTACGACTACGACTACTACTACTACTACTACTACTACTACTACTACTACTACTACTACTACGGCTACTACTACGGCTACAACTAAGAATATGACTAAGACTTCTACTACTCGTACAACCACTACTTCTACTTTTACGCCTGCTGCTACTACTACTACGGCTACTACGAATATCACTTCTACTACTACTACGACTACTACTACTACTACTACTACTACCCTTGCACATTCTACTACTACAACGAATACCACTACTACTACTACTGCTATTACCACTGCTACTACGACTACGACTTCTACTACTACTACTGCTGCTACTTCCACTACGATTGCCACCACTACTACTTCGATTACCACTGCTACTACTGCTGCTACTATTGCACATTCCAAGGACCTGCGACTACTATTATTACTACCAGTACTACCCCTACTTCTACAAGTAGTAGTACTACTACTTTTACAACTGCGACTACGACGGCGGCCAGGACGACTGCGACCACCACTACGAGCGCCACTACCACTACTACTGCTACTACTGCTACTACTACTACCACCACAACTACGACTACTACCACTACTACTACTACTACTACTACTACTACCACTACCACTACTACTACTACTACTACTACTACTACTACTACTACTACGACTACTACTACTACTACTACCACTACTACTACTACTACTACTACTACTACTACTACTACTACTACTACTACTACTACTACTAGCACGACTACGACCACGACTACTACCAATACACCCGTTGACTCGACTACTACCACTACGACCACTACTTCTTCTACTATCGTCAGTACTACTACTGCTACTAGGTCACTACGTCTACAACCACTACTTGAACTACATCTACCATTGCGACGGCGACTACGGTTAGTACTACTACCACGATTACTAACACGACTAGTTCTACCACGGCTACAGCTGGTACTACTACTGCTACTGCGACTAGTAGAAGTAGTAACACTACTACTTCAAATGCTACTATTACTACTACTACTACTACTACTACTACTACTACTACGTCTACTACTGCTACGACTACTACTACTGCAAATACAAGCGCTACTGCTGCGACGGCGACTGCCCCGACAACGACTACTACTACTACTACTACTACTACGCTTACTAGTACCACTACGAGTACTACGCCTACGACCGCTGCTACTGCCTCTGCTACTATTAGTACCACTACTACTGCTACTACTACTACTACTACTACTACGATTACCACTACTACTACTACTACTACTACTACTACGACTACTACTACTACGGCTATTACTACTACTAGTACTACTACGACGACCACTGCTACTACTACTGCCACTACTACAACTACCAGGGCTACCATGACTGCCACGACTACTGCTATCGCTACTGCTGCGACGACTATTACTACTACCACTACCACTACCACTACCACTACTACTACTACTACTACTACTACTACTACTACTATTGCTACTGCTACTACTACTACTACTACTACTACTACTACGACTACGACTACTACAAATATTGCTACTACTACTAATACTACCACTACTACTACTACTGCTGCTACTACTACTACTACCACTGCTGCTACTACTACTACTACTACGATTACTACTACTACTACTACTACTACTACTGCTACTACTACTACTACTACTTCTACTACTATTACTCCTGCCACTACTACCTGCTGCTGATCCTGCTGCTACTGCTACTGCTACTCCTACTACGACCCAATTACTACGAGTAGTACTGCTACTACTACCGCCACCACCACCACCACCATCACCACTACCACCACCACCACCACCGCCACCAAAACCACAACGACTACTACCACAACTACTACTGCCACCGTTACTGCTGCTACTACGACTACTACTACTACGTCTACGACCATTGCGGCTACAGCGACGAAGGCTTCTACTACTATCACTACTACTACTACTACTACTACTACTACTACTACGACTATTACGGCTACTACTACTACGACTACTACGCATTAAGAAACTCTTGCCGCTACTACTACTACTACTACTACTACGACTACTACTACTACTACTACTGCTATTACTACTACCCCTTCAAGTAGAAAGACTACCAATACTAATAATTACTACTACTACTGCTACTACTACTACTACTAGTAATACTACTACGGCTACTACAAATACTACTACCCCTACGACTACTACTACTACTACTACTACTACTACTACTACTGCTACTACACCTGCTACTACTGCTACTACTACTACGACTACTACAGGTACGACTGCGACTACGACTACCACTACAACGACAACGACAACTACGACTACGACTACTACTACTACTACTACGACTACTACTACTACGACTACTGCTACTACTACGACTACGACTACGGCTGCTGGTACTACGACGACGCCTACTACTACTACTACTACTACTACTACTACTACTACTACTACTACTACTACTACGACTACGACTACGACTACGACTACGACTACTACGACGACTGTTACTACTGCTACCACCACTACGACTACTACTACTACTACTACTACTGCTACTACTACGTTTGCTTGTGTTGCGACTACGACTACTACTACTACCACTACCACTACCACTACCACTACTACTACTACTACTACTACTACTACTACTACTACTACTACTACTACGACTACTTCTACTTCTACTACTACTACTACTCCTCCTGCTACTGCTACTACGACTACGACTACGACTACTGCTACGACTGCTACTACTACTACTACTATTACTACTACTACTACTACTACTACTACTACTACTACTACTACTACTACTACTACTACTACTACGACTTCTACTACTACTGCTACTACGAATGCCACTTCTGCTGATACTACCCCGCCTAGTTTTACGACGACAACCACCACGATCAGCACAACCACAACCACGACCACTATCACTATTACTGCGGCTACAACTCCTAGTGCGAAGACGGCGACGACGACGACGACTACGACTACAACTGCTCCCACTACCACTGCTACCACCACTGCTACAACGACTACCACTACTACGACTACGACTACGACTACGACAACGACTACTACAACTACTCCTGCTACTATTACTACCAGAGCTACTAATACGCATACCCCCTCTACTACTACTACTACTACTACTACTACTACTACTACTACTACTACTACTACCACTACCACTACTACTACTAACCACGACTAACTACACTACTACTCTACTACTACTACTACTACTACTACTAACTATTAACTACTACTACTACTACTACTACTACTACTACTAACTACTTACTGCTACTACTACAACTACAACTATCTACAACTATTACTAACCTACGCTTACCACTACTACTACTACTTATGTACTACTATTTAAGGACGACTAACGAACTACGAACTACTAACTGAACGACTACAACTACTACTACTACTACCACTACTACTATTACTACTACTACACTACTACTACTAACTACTATCTACTACTACTACTACCTAACTACTACTACTACTACTACTACTACTACTACTACTACTTTTACTTATACTTCTACGTCTACTTCTACTTCTACTTCTACTACTTCTAAAACTACTACGCCTACAACTACGACTACGACTACGACTAGTACTAGTACTAGTACTAGTACTAGTACTACTACTACTACTACTACTACTACTACTACTACTACTACTACTACTACTACTGCTACTGCTACTGCTGCTACTACTACTACTACTACTACTACTACTACTACTATCACGAATCGACGGCTGCCACTAATCCGCCGATCCGGCGTGTGAGTTCCAAGGAGTCTCAGCTACAGCCTCGAGGCTGAGCCTCAGCCTCTGGGGGGGTTGCCGGGGTGGCTCTGCCGGGGAAGGAGGGGTGGGGGGGGGGGGTGCGAGTTTCCGGCGGATGCGTTTTTTGACACCCCTCACAAGGATCGAGGCCTCCGAGGGGGCTCCGAACTCGAGTACCACCCCTCCCGCACCAAGGGGCTCCGAGGAGGCCTCCAAGAGGCCCCAAGGGGCGCAGAAGAGGCCCCCAAGAAGCCCCAAGAGGCTCCCAAGAGACCCCCAAGAGGCCCTCTAGTGGCCCCAAGAGGCCCAAGAGGCCCCCAAGAAGCCCCAAGAGGCGCCCAAGAGGCCCCCAGAAGTCCCAGCCAACCACGAGATCCCAACCAGCATCCATGAGGCCTCTGACCCACCACCCACGCACGGTGGCGGGATAGGCCGACGGCCACTGGATAAATGCTGAGTGAGAGGAGGGGAGGGAAAAAGAGAGGAGGGACGAGGGCGAAGAAGGATCACATCAGTCGGAGCGCCCCGGATCGGCGGCACTGGCCGAAGGCCACTACAATACAACCACTACTACGATTACTACGCATACGACTGCGATTACTACTTCTACTACTACTGCTACTTCTACTTCTACCAGAAATACGCTTACTTTTACTACTACTTCGACGACTACTGCCACTGCTGCCGCTGGGGCTGCGACTACTGCAACACATAATACGACTACCAAGACTACTACTACTA
>CAUYUJ010018428.1:0-17500 GCA_963575745.1 Prorocentrum cordatum
TAGTAGTAGTAGTAGTAGTAGCCGTAGTAGTAGTAGTAGTAGTAGTAGTAGTAGTAGTAGTAGTAGTAGTAGTAGTAGTAGTAGTAGTAGAAGAATTAGTGGAATTCGTAGAATCATTATGTTCCTCCTTCCTCCTCCGCCGCCACTCCCTCCGTCTTCTGTTCTTCTTCATGGCCCGCCTCCTCCTTACCTTCCTGCTCGTCGTGCCGCCGCTGCTCCTTCCTCCCGTGGCCTCCCGAGTCCTCTATCTGCTGCTCCATCCCCCCATCACCTTCTCCCAGGAGGAGAAGAGGAGGAGGGCGACGACGAGGGCGAGGACGAGGACGAGGGGGAACGGGAGGAGGAGCAGGGGAAGGGAGGAGGAGGAGGAAGAGGTCCTCCCCTCCGTCTGTTCACCCTCCTCCTCCTGCCCCTGCTGCTCCTGCTTCGGCTGCTTCCCCGGCTCCCCTCCCTCTTCCCGCTCCTCCTCTCCCTCCACTTCGCGCTTCCCCCCCCTCTCCTTCCCGGGCCTCGACGTCGCCCCCCCTCCCCCACCTCCAGCGGCGTTCGCTCCCCCTCCTCTTCCTCCCCCCATCTGCCTCCCGTCGCGAGCTCCCTCTCGCGTCGCGGTCTCCTCCCCCTCCTCCTCCTCCTGCTGGTTTCTGGCCCTTGATGGCACGAGAGATCTCCGATCGCTGCCCGCCCTCCTCCTGTTTCCCCCTCTCCCCGGCCCCGGTGCGCCTCGTCCTCCGAGCCGCTCCTCCGCGCCTCCTTCCCCTAGCGGCCCGCTCCCTTTCTCCTTCCTCCCGCCCTCCCTCCCTCGAGGACCGAGGATCGATGAGGAGCAGCCAGGATCGAGGAGGAGGATGGAGGATCGAGGAGGAGGATTCCGGATCGAGGATCGAGGAGGAGGGGCGAGGATCGAGGAACGAGGATGACCCTCGCCAGCCGATAGAATAGACAGCAGCGGCAATGGGAAGGGGTGGGTGGAAGGGTCGGACGTCAGATACGGCGCGAGCGCATCCAGCTTTTCTTCCTTCCCTCCCGTCCGATCGACCAGGACGGGATAACATCTCGCGATCTCCTAGAGCCTCTTGGGACCTCCTGGAGCCTCTGGGGGCTTCCTGGAGCCCCCGAGATAATGTACCGTCGTGGTCGTACGTACCCCTACCTCCCTCCCGCCATCCCTCTTCCCTCTCTCCCGAGAAGGAGGAGGAAGAAGAGGAGGAAGAGGAGGAGGAGGAGGCGGAGGAGGAGGAGGCGGAGGAGGAGGAGGCGGAGGACGACGACAAGGGGGTCGGGAGGAGGAGGGGAGGGGGAAGGAGGAGGAGGAGGAGGAGGAAGAGGAGGAGGGGGAAGAGGAGGAGGAGGAGGAGGATGCGAGGCGGAGGAGGAGGGGAAGGAGGAGGTAGGAGGAGGAGGAGAGGAGGAGCGGAGGGGCGGACGGAACTACGAGGACGAGGACGCGGACGAAGACTAGGACGAGGCGAGAACGAGGACGAGGACGAGGACGAGGGGGGGGCGGGAGGAGGATGGGAAGGAGGAGGAGGAGGGTGGAAGCACGACGACGAGGGGGGCGGGAGAGAGGGGAAGGGGGAGGAAGGCGGAGCGAGGAGGAGGAGGAGGTGGAGGAGGAGGGCAGGGAGGAGGAGGGAGGAGGGGAGGAAGGAGGAGGAGGAAGAGGAGGAGGAGGAGAAGGAGCAGAGGAGGAGGAGGAGGAGGAGGAGGACGCGGACGGAGGAGAACGACACGGAGGGGGTTGGGTCGGTAGGAGGATGGGAGGGGAAGGAGGAGGGGAGGAGGAGGAGGGAGGAGGAAGAGGAAAGGAGGAGAGGAGGAGAAGACCAGGAGGAGAGGGAGGAGGAGGACGAGGGACTGAGTACGAGGCCGAAAGCCGAGGCACGAGAGGGAGGACACGAGGACGAGACGAGGGACAAGGAGGGGCGGGAGGCGGATGGAAGGAGGAGGAGGAGGAGGAGGAGAGGAGGAGGAGGAGCACGACGACGAGGGGGGGGGGCGGGAGAGAGGGAGGGGGAGAGGAGGAGGAGGAGGAGGAGGTGGAGGAGGAGGAGGAGGAGAGGCGAAGAGGAGCAGCCGCGTAGGAGCAGCAGGAGAAGGAGGAGTCTCACAGTGTGGAGGAGGCGGTGGAGGCGGAGGAGGTCGAGGACGAGGACGAGGACGAGGGACCGAGGAGGGGCTGAGGAGAGGACGAGGGCAAGGACGAAGGTGGGCGGGAGGAGGAGGGCGAGGGTGAAGGGAGAAGGAGGAGGCAGGGGAGGAGGAGGAGGAGGAGGAGGCAGCAGGATGATGAGGAGGAGAGAGTCGGAGGAGGAGGCGGAGGAGGAGGAGGAGGGGAGAGGAAAGGGAGGGAGAGCAGCCTCCTCCCTGCTGGGAATGCTGGGAATGCTGCGGATGGCCCGGGGGTCCTGCCTCGCGGCGGCGGGGGCCCGTGCCAGGGCGCCCGCGTGGCTGAATTCGGAGCATCGTGCCAAGATCTTGGAATTCGTGGGCATCGCTTCCCGACCTGCGCGCGCAGCCGCCCCCCCCCCCCCGCCGCAGCCGTTGGGGGAGGAGGAGGAGGAGGAGGGAGGAAGAGGAGGAGGAGGAGGAGGAGGCTGGAGGAGGAGGAGGAGGAGGAGGAGGAGGACGAGGAGGCGAGGAGGACGAGGAGGAGGACGAGGAGGAGGCGAGGAGGAGGGAGGAGGAGGAGGAGGAGGAGGGAGGAGGAGGAGGAGGGGAGGAGGAGGAGGAGGAGGAGAGGAGGAGGAGGAGGAGGAGGAGGAGGAGGAGGAGGAGGAGGCAGGGGAGGAGGAGGAGGAGGAGGAGGACGAGGAGGAGCAAGAGGAGGAAGGCGAGAACGGCGACGACGTTGAGGACGACGCTGGCGACGACGACGATGACAGTGACGACGACGACGACGACGACGACGACGACGACGACGACGACCGCCACCACCACGACGACGCCGACGACGGCGACGATGAGGATTAGGAATCGGATCTGGATCTGGATCATGATCATGGCGATGCTGCTGATTATGATGTTGGCGATGGTTATGACGATGATGTTGATGATGATGGTGGTGGTGATGATGGTGGTGGTGGTGTTGATGATGATGATGCTGGTGATGATGATGATGATGATGATGATAATGATACTGATACTGATACTGATACTGATACTGATGCTGTTGATGATGATGACTACGTCGATGGTGGTGATCATGCTGCTGACGATGGTGATGATGACGATGGTAAAGGTGATGGTGATGGTGGCGGTGATGACGATGACGGTGGTACTGATGCTGATGGTGGTGATGATCATTATGGTGGTGATGGTGGTGATGATGATGTTGATGGCGGTGCAGATGCAGATGAAGATGCAGATGACCATGTGGGCTGACGGATGCTCGCTCGCTGATGATGATGGCGGCGACGGCGACGACGAGGACGACGAGGAGGGCGACGATAATAATAATAACGGTAGCAATAATACAAAAAACAAAGAGTATATATGTATATATATATATATGTATATATGCGAATCTGAATAATAATAGTAACACTGCTAGTAATACGAGTGCTGATAATAGTAATAGAACCGTAATGCTACAAGCACTAATGATACTGACGACGATGGTGATGCTGATGCTGATGATGGTTATGTTCATGGCGATGTTGTTGATGATGATTACGATGTTTATGATGGTCATGGTGATGCTGATGATGATGCTGTTAATGATGATGGTGATGATGACGATGATTGTGCTGGCGGTGATGATGACGATAATGCTGATTATGATGGTAGTGATGATGATGCTGATGATGATGCTGATTATGCTGATGATGATGATGATGATGATGATGATGATGATGATGATGATGATGATGGTGATAATGTCGAAGATGACGGCGATGGCGAAGATGAGGGTGATGTCGAGGAGGAGGGCTTGTGTTGTCGAATCGACGGCTGCGCCAGGGGTCGGGAGCATTGTTAGGTGTTGGGTGCCGCGTGACGTGATGCTTCCAGCCTCTGCGTCGAGCAAGCAGTGCATGGGCCAGAGCTTGATGGAAAACATGTCATTGTCGTTGTCGTCATCCTTTTTTTTTTCTCTCTCTCTCTCTCTTTCTCTGTCTGTACAGCGTTTGTATACCTATACACACAGGTATCATTATATTTCCCTCTCTCTCTTTCTCGCTCTCCCTCTCCCTCTCTCCCTCTCTCTCCACTCATTGTTATCAGTATCATGCTCTCTCTCTATATATATGTACATTCTCAATCTCTCTCTCTCTCTCTTTCTCAGTCTCTCCTTCTCTCTCACTCAGCCTGGGCTCGAGGACCCCCGTGTCCGAGCGCAGCCGCAGGTGCAGGTGCCCCCCCGAGGCTCCACTCAAGTCCTCCTCGCAGGCTGCATCTGCGTCCCCGGCGCAAGGCCGAACCTGCACCCCGTCCCGCCCCTTGGCCCCCCGCGTGCCACCCTCCCTGCAGCGACCGCCTGGACCAAGCCCACCGCGCCAGCGCTGCGGCGGGAGCGCATGAGAAGAGCGCCAGCCGCCTCGGTGGCAGCTCCACTCCTCCTCCTCCTCCTCCTCCTCCTGGTTCTCCTCCTCCTCCTCCCTACTCCTCCTCCCTCCTCCTCCTCCTCCTCCTCCTCCTCCTCCTCCTTTTCCTTCTCCTCCTCCCCCTCCTCCTCCTCCTCCTCCTCCTCCTCCTCCTCCTCTTCCTCTCAAGCCCATCTCGGCTCGAGCGCGCATTTTGCTGCAGCGAGCCGAGGCCTCTCGCGTCCACGTTCGCGCTTGGGGGGCAGCGGGCCGCTGGTGGCATATGCCAGCCGTGCTTATCTCATTCCTGCCGCTGGAGGCCGCCATTATAGCGGTGCGGCATTGGCAGTTTTTCGCCGCCGGGGGCCGCCCTTACGGCGGCGCGGTTGTGGACTGAGTCCTCATGGCAGTTTCTGTCGCTGGAGGCCGCCCATACGGCGGTGCGGACATGTGCTTCGTCTTCGTCTCGGCCGCTGGAGGCCGCCATTACGGTGGTGCGGCCCTTTCAGATCTCACCGTTGGAGGCCCCCCCTTGTGGCGGTGCGGACATGGACAAGAACACACTGCTTGGCCCCTTCTTCGTGTCTGCCGCTCGAGGCCGCCCCTGCAGCGGTGCGGCTCTTGCATCCTTCCCCGCTGGAGGCCGCCCTGACGACGGTGCGGGCGTGGACAAGGGCACCCGCTTGGCGTCTTCCTCGTGTCTGCCGCTGGAGGCCGCCCCTACGGCGGTGCGGTTCTTGCTTTTCCCGCCGCTTGAGGCCACCCCTACGGTTGTGCGGCTTTGCTGCTCCCCCGCTGGAGGCCGCCCCTACGGTTGTGCGGCAAGTGCTTCTTCCTCGTCTCCGCCGCTGGAGGCCGCCCCTAACGGCGGCGCGGCCTTGCTAGTCTCGCCGCTGGAGGCCGCCCCGACGGCGGTGCGGTCATGGACGGGGTCATCTTGGTAGTCGTTGTCCTCGGTTCTGCTGCTGGAGGCCGCCCGTACGGCGGTGCGGCCTTGGCTTTTCCGCCGCTGGAGGCCGCCCCTACGGCGGTGCCGCCAGGTACTCCTCAGTTGGCCAGCTCGTTTTTGTTTGGTTTGGTTGGGCTGGGGCGCCTTCCCGCACTTTTTCGCCACGGTCCATCCCAGGGGCGGAGGGCGTGGAGGTCCCGGCGGGATTTCCCACTCGAACCCTCCCCCCCGTTCTTGGGTGCACTATGTCAGTTTTTTCATGCCCTTCATCACTGTCCTGCACGTCCTTCTTGGCGCCGTTTGGTGGTGTTGGCCATGCGCCAGTCAGCGTTGTTGATCAAAGGAGAAGGTTGTCTTCGGAGTGTGCGATCCCAGTTTGGAGCTGTGCGTTCTGTACGGAAGTAGGGGTTGCTTCACGGTTGTTATGGTACGGCTTCACGCGTTTGCCTTCCCCGCACAGCCTGTATCTGTCTTGTCCCCGAGAGAGTGGGTGAACATGTCGCAGTGGAGGCACCCCTGGCGGTATCTTTCTCGTTCCGTCAAGCCTTGTCTGGCTCTACGGTATCAGGTCGTGCTCAATTTCTTCGTGCACTCGCTGCTCATCGAGTTCAGGGGGTGGCCGTTGTGCGACTATGGATATCACTAGATGATGGCGGAAACCCTCTTCCTCCTATCCTCGTCCTCCCCCTCCTCCTCCTCTTCCTCCTCCTCCTCCAGCTCCTCCTCCTCCTCCTCCTCTCCTCCTCCCTCCTCTCCTCCCCCTCCTCCTTCTCCTCCTCCTCCTCCTCCTCTTCCTCTTCCTCCTATCCCCTTCTCTCCTCTTCCTCCTCCTCCTCCTCCTTCCTCCTCCTCCTCCTCCTCCTCCTCCTCTCTCCTCCTCCTCCTCCCCCTCCCCCTCCCCCTCCCCCTCCCCTTCCCCTCCTCCCTCTCCTCCTCTTCCTCCTCCCTCTTCCCCCTTCCTCCTCCCCCTCCCCCTCCTCCGAGCTCGGGGGACCGCGCCGCTCTTCGACCCTGTTCCCGCTTCCCCATCCAAAGATCCTTGCGTTGAGCCGCGCTGCCCCAACGGGCGCACGCACCCTGTGGAGTCCCAGACGACGTCCGAGGCGACGTGCGCCTTGAGCAGGGCCTGGAGCCCCAGCGCCCAGGAGAATCACGCGAAGACGCCCCCGTGCCGTGTTTCTGCACGAGCTTCGGGCTGACCTCCATGCTCGCCGTGTGCGCACCCAGGCGTTCCTGCAGGAGCTCCGCACGGATCTGGAAGTTTCCAGTGTCGTCTCCGCCGCGACTCGCACTGCAGCTCGCGCCAGTCAGTCAGCCCCCTCCTTGTCTGGTTTGATTTTGGCCCGCCTGACCCGCACGCTGGGGCGCTGGGGCTTTCATGGCACTCCGCCTGCCAACAGGGACCAGGAAAACACGTGACAGGGCGGCGGGCCGCTCTGCGTGTGCTGCAGGCTTGCGCCGAACTCGCGAGACCACCTTCGAGGCAGCCCCCTTCTCTTGGGCCGCGTCCGCTTGCGTTGACGATCCAAACGAGCCGCCCGCGCCAGCTGCGATGCAGGCTTCGCCACATCCCTGGCCTACGGCATGCGGGGGTCTGCCGCCGGCGACGACGACGACGACGACGGACGAGGACGACGGACGACGACGACGACGACGACGACGACGACGACGACGACGACGACGACGACGACGACGACGACGACGACGACGACGACCTTCTCTCGCTCGCCCGCCCTCGCCACCCCAGCACGCGCGCCCAAGCGTCAGCTGCTGGTGTCGGCGTGCGCTGCGTGGGGGCGACCCTCGGCGGCCACCACGTGGTCTTTACGAGCTTCCCGCTTCCCTGGGCCGCCGCCCATCCCGTGCCGTCGCCGGCTGCTGCTGGCAGTGCCGCTCGCGTTGCGCTGTCGCTCCTGGCTGCGCTGGTCGTGCGCTGCGCTGCTGCTGCTGGTCGTGCGCTGCGCCAGTCGGTCGCCGTCGCCCGCTGCTGCTGGTCGTGCCGCACGCCGTGCGCTGTGCGAGCGTTCGTCGGTGCGTAGCTCCTCTGAGCCCTCAGGGGGCCGTCTTGGGGGCCTCTTGGGCCGTTCTGGGGACATCCTGGAGGCCTCTTGGGCGGTCTTGGGGCGATCTTTGGAGGCTCTTGGGCCGTCTCGGGCCGTCACAAGGCCGAAAAGAAGCAAATGCCAGAATCCTTCCAAAACCGCAGGGAAATCAATGATTTGGGTCGCCTTCCTGCAGGCCTTCTTGGAGGCCTCTAGGGCCGTCTTGGGCCGGCTTAGCAAAGCTTTTCCGTGAGGCTCCCGCACGCCGTCGCCCATGCCGTCGCCTCCAGCGGGGGCGCTCGTCCCAGTCCACAGCGGCAGGGGGCTGGGCTCCGTGCCCAGGCCCCCTCCCCCCCACAGCAGGAGGAGGAGGAGGAGGAGGAGGAGGAGGAGGAGGAGGAGGAGGAGGAGGAGGAGGAGGAGCTGGAGGAGGAGGAGGAGGAGGAGGGGGAGGAGGAGGAGGAGGAGGAGGAGGAGGAGGAGGAGAAAGGAGGAAGGAGGAGGAGGAATGGTGGTCTGCGGGGGGAGAGCTCCCCCAGGGCCTGGAAGACTACTGGAGGCCACAGGGGCTGACGCTGGCAGGGGCGCCGCTCGAAAAAAAATAAGCGATGCCAAGTACACGGCGCGAGCGACCTCCCGCCATCCCTCTTCCCTCTCTCCCGAGCAGGAGGAGGAAGAAAAGGAGGAAGAGGAGGATGAGCAGGCGGAGGAGGAGGAGGAGGAGGAGGAGGACGACGACGACGAGGGGGTCGGGAGGAGGAGGGGAGGGGAAGGAGGAGGAGGAGGAGGTGGAGGAGGAGGAGGAGGAGAGGAGGAGGAGGCGGAGGAGGAGGAGGAGAGAGGAAGAGGGGAGGAGGAGGAGAAGGAGGAGGAGGAGGAGGAGGAGGAGGACGAATACGAAGACGAGGACGAGGACGAAGACGAGGACGAGGACGAGAACGAGGACGAGGACGAGGACGAGGGGGGGGCGGGAGCGCGCTGCCGCCCTCTTGGAGACGCTTGCTGACCTGCCTGCGGAGGCGTCTCCGCACTTGCCCGCGAGACAGAGTGCCGCGCTGCTTTCCCGCCACTGCGGCAGCGGAACAGTCACCTCCTCTGGAGCACGCCGCCAACGAGCATTGCGGCCGCCGCTGTTGACTTCGACGAGGCCCTCCTCGCAGCCTACCAGAGGCTGACGCGCCTGGACTCGCTGACGGAGCCCCAGCGCGCACACTGCAGACTGCCGCTGCGCCTCGGCGGCAGGGGCCTCAGAAGCCAAAAGCAACTCGCGCCAGCGGCGTGGGTGGACTCCTGGGCGCAGGACCTGGCCGAGGTGCGATCTCGAACTGGCTTGGCTGCGCTCGATGACCTGGAGCAGGCCCAGCAGCCCTTGGAGGCCGCTTGCAGGTCCCCGCCCTTGCAGGCCGCCTGAGGCCTCGTCAGACTTCCAACTCCAGGTAGCCACCATCAATGGCAACTCTTGGGGCACTATCGGCAGGTACCTACAGTCCACTGAGGCCCATGTTGTGCTTGCCCAAGAACATCGTTTACAGACCTCCGAGGAGCTCGACTGTAAATCTCGGATCTGCAAGTCTTGGGGCTTTAAGACCTTATGGGCTCCTGGTGTGCCTGGAGAAGGTGGAGGCGCGAGTGCAGGAGTCTAGTTGCAGTCCGTGACGGACTCGGTTGCTTCGCGCGACGGAGACTGCGCTGGTGGAGGGGCGTGCGGTCGCCGCCGTGATCCACGTGCTTGGGCGCGCGCCGTTCGCGGTGGTCTCCCTCTACCTCTTTCGCTCGCAAGGTCTCTCAGAGGCTAACATGGAGGTATTGAGGATTGTCGGTTCTTTTTTGGAGGAGCAAGGTTGTGATTTCATTCTGGCGGGGGACTTCAATATGTCGCCTGCGGCGTTGTTTGAAACCAATTGTGCTGAGCTGCTCCATGGGGCTATAGTGTCTGCCGAGGGCCATGCTCACTTTCCCTCTGTCGGCCAACCCGATACCTTTGATTTTTTTGTGTGCTCGTCTGCGCTGGGCAGGTGTTTGCAGGAAGTGCGCGCCGTCGCAGAATCGGCGCTCTCTCCGCACAAGCCCTTTGCGATCACCTTTCGCAGGTCCCTGGCCTTGTTGCAGGCTCCTGCCTTCCGACGCCCCCCTGACCTGCCCGCCCAGGCCCCGCTGGGGCCTCAGCCTTGTCCTGGGGATTGGTCGCCGGCGCTGGAAGCCGCCCGAAACGCTCAGGAGGCCTTGTTGAGGAAGGATCTCGCTGCGGGGCGCATGCCCCTTACCCCTGGGCATCGTTCATGGGCCAATCAGGCTGAAGAGGACCTGTCACGCATCTTAGGAGTCGAATTGCCTGCCAAGGGCATGAGAGGCCAGCGGCCCAAGACGCAGCGGAAGTCAGTCTTGCGGGCCACTGGGAAAGAGAACGATCCCAGCCTTAGGTCCATCACTTGGCTGGCAGCGCAAGTTCGTGCTCTCCGGTGCTACCTGCCTCGTGGTGGAGCGGCTCTTTCAAAGGCAGGGCTGGGTGTTGCGCGGCCGCTTGTCCAGCCTCCTCTGGAAGTCGCCGCGCAGTCCGACTCGGAGTGGGGCGAGCTGTTTCAGGTTAGTGCGAGCTTAGCGGCTCGATGCATTGGGGCATTGCCCAGATCGCCCCCATGCATGGCGACGGGCTGCGAGAAATGCGGCCCAGGAACGCTCGGGTCGCGTCTTGACCGTGAGCAGGAGGTGCGCGGTCCCTTCGCCGGCGTTGAATTCGAAGGTTCGGTCGGCCTCCGATCTGAGATCGATGCCGTCCTTGAAGATATTGATCAGCGCTATTTGAAGGCCGAGGCCGCTGCCTCAGCTAAGGCTCGCGCGCCATGGCAGGACTGGGTCAGGAACGGGATCAATCGGGGAGGTAAGCGCGCTCAGATTGCCGTGAGAGATCCCCAGCCATGGGCGCCCGCGACTGCCCTGCTCGCTGGAGGCGCTGTTGTGGCTGATCCCTTGGCGCTGTTGGACGAGGAAGCTGGCAAGTTTTCGTCGATTTGGGGGCAGGGAGAGGGATTGGGAGTTGACGACTCTCAGCTTGAAGCTCTGCCTCTGTTTGACCCCGACCAGCTGCGAAGTCTGTCCAAGAAATATCGGTTTTCCAGTGCTGTGAGTGTGGGCGGTTTTCACTGCAGGCACTTCTCGCTGCTGCGCGATGAGGCGCCGTCGTGTTTGGCGCTGTGGTTTTGTGTCATGGAAGCCGCGGGGGCCCTGCCATTGCAGATATCCTGGGTCCTCGTGGCCCTTTTGGCCAAGCCCACTGGGGGGGTCCGTCCGATCGGCGTGTTTTTTTTTTGTTTTTTTCCGAGCTGGTACCGCTCTTGGGGGCGGGCCAGGCGGCCGTGGGCCCAGCGTTGGGAGTCGGCCCATCCTCGGAAGCATTGGGCGGCGGGGGCGAACCGCGGGGCGGCCGACGTTGTTTGGCGGCAGGCGCACCGCGCGGAGGAAGGTGTCGGTCGAGGGGGAGTGTCGGCCTCCATCTTCTGGGATCTCAGGGAATAGTATGAGCGCATCGAGCTTAGGTTTCTGTACGAGCAGTGTCGGAAACATGCGCTTCCGTTGTGTATTGCGCGTCTGGCCATTCGTTCTTTTTGCACTGCCAGGTTCGCGTCGTTGGGAGGGATTGCGAGAGGACCTTTTTCCTTGTCAGAGGCATTGTGGCGGGCTGCTCTTGTGCTACGAGCCTCATTCGAGTCTTTGCCATGGAATGCTTCGACCAGTTGCCTCGGCCTCTTGGGCTATATTTTGACGCCTATGTGGACGATCTAGGGCTTAGCTGCACGGGAACCGCTAAGGGCGCGGTGCGCTCCCTGCTGGCAGGGGCGAGATCGCTCCACCATGGCATTACGGAGGTGATCCACTGTAAGCTGGCCATGATCAAAGTGGGGATGGTTTCCTGTTCTAGCGAGGTTGCGTCGGCCCTTGTTAAAAGGCTGGGGCCTCTGGTGGGCCCGTCTCAAGTTTCGGATCGCGTGACCGATCTCGGGGTTGATTTCACGGCCGGCCGTGCCGCGGGAGCTCCTGGGCGCGGTCGCGCGGCCAAGTTGAAGTCCAGGATTGCGACAACGCTTAGAAAGACGAGACGCCTTCGGAGGTTGGAAGGAGCGATCGGCAGGAAAACCCTCAAGGTGTTCGCTGCGGGCCCTCACGCTGGGGGCTCGTATGGAGCGGACATCTTTGGGGTTTCGGATCGAGAGCTGCTTGGCCTGCGGAGGGCCTCGATGTCCTGCGCGAAGCCGAGGTCGCAAGGTCGATCCCTGTCTGTTTTATGTCTGTTAGACAAGGACCCGTGCTTGCGGGTTAGTGCGGCGCCGATCTTGCGTTATGCGAACGAGGTCTGGTTGCGCCACGCCAGAGCTTTCCCCTGGCGTCTTTCTTGGGCCGCTCTCCGTAGGAACTGGCGTCAAGTTTTTCAGGGGGGGATTGGTCTTGGGCCAAAGTCCATGGGCCCATGTCGGCGTTGAGGATGTGCGTGGACCGTCTGGGGTGGTCTATGCCCGATTTCACTTCTTTCAAAGGTGACCTAGGCAATGACGTTTCCATGACCCTCATTTCCCCCGCTCTGCTCAAGGCGTTGTGCCGTGAGGCGGTGTTCAGAAACCTTGAGCGGGAGTCTGGGGAGAAATATGGGGTGGACGGTCGTCTGTGCTGGGATGTTGTCAAGGAACAATTGGCCTCCTCTACAGTCCACTGTGAGGATGAATCTTCTAGCGGGCGCAGGCCACTAACGCCATCTGGACGGCCACGGACGCCGCTCGCGCTGGCTACGCGGTCTCGGGGGTCTGCCCGCTTTGCGAGCAAGGTGATGACAGTCTGCGCCATCGGCTTTTTGCGTGCTCAGCCTGCGCTGGGGAGAGAAGCGAGATCCTCCCGCCTTGGCTGATCGATGAGGCGCTCAACACGGACAGTAAGCAGTGTGAACGTACTCTTTTCTTGCACGGGGCACTTCCCCACCCTGGTGGTGCATTCCCGAGGGCTTTGTCTGTTGGTGGTGTATCCTTGGATAGGGCGGTTAACGAGCTCCCCTTCCCTCCCCCCGCCTGCTCCAAGGATTATGTGGCCCCCAGTGACTACGTGTGGGGCTACCTTTTCATGGGCGGCTCTTGTAGGCGGCATGTGATTAGGGAGCTGTCTAGGGCGGGCTGGGGGCTCTCAAGGGACCGCTTTGGGCCCCGTACCCGCAGACCCCACAAGCTGCTGAATTTGCAGCTTTTTCTTGGTCGGGGGCCTACGCCAGCGCCGCCACCATAGGCTTCTCTGACTGTCAGAACGTGGTAGATCATGTTGCCCTGGGGGGGGGGGGGGGGGGGCGCTGTCCAGCAAGCGACAGTGCTGTGGCCTCGTCCTCCAGGGCAAATTTGAGTTCGGCGCCAATCTTCACGCAATAGAGAACGTGGCAGCACATCGCTCCTTGGACGAAGAGGGCACTTCGGCGGAGGAGCGTTTTCGTAGGATTGGTAATTTCCATGCCGATCGTGCTGCCGAAGAGGGTGCTGATCTGCATCCATGTGTGCCTCTCCATCTGAGCTACAAGAGCTCGACGATCGGAAGATTCAGATCGCGCGGCTGGTCTTGAAGGCTGGTGCGCGGCTCCTACCGCTCTGGCCGAAGCTGGAGTTCAGGGGCACCAATCGATCTCTCCCTCCTTCCTGAGAGCCCCCTCGTCCTCGACATCGGGCATTCTTGGTGCAAGGTGGGAGTTTTTCTGGCGGTGTAGGGTCTGTCTCAAAGGGTCGAGGGCCAAGATGCCGCCCCCTGGGAGTTGCGCAGGCAGGTCTAAACTGGATCAGGGCGTGCTCCTGGGCTTGGGACACAGGGTCGTGGCCGTCCCATGCTCTGATAGATCCACGCTTTTTCTGTGCCTGTCTTGTAAGTTTTACAGCAGTGGCGCGCAGGTTCTGAAGCTGGGCAAAATGTTTGGCCCGCCTTCTGTCACATCGCGTCGCAACATGCGTCGCTTACGTCTGGGTTTGCACCCCGACCGTTCTCAGGTCAGTGTGGACTTGGACGATTTCTTCTTTTATTGTAGCTCGTCTCTGGTGCGCGCCGTTGCGCGTAAGTCGTCAGTGAGGAGCCTCTGGAGAGCCCATCCAGGCTGAAGTGGGGCATTGGCGCTGCTGCCAAAAAAGAGGAGGGGGAGGAGGGGGAGGAGGAGGGGGAGGAGGAGGAGGAGGAGGAGGAGGAGGTGGTGGAGGAAGAGGGACGAGAGGGAGGGAGGAGAAGGAGGAGGAGGAGGAGGAGGAGGAGGAAGAGGAGGAGGAGGAGGGGGAGCAGGAAGAGGAAGAGGAGGTCTGGGGCAGAATGCAGCGGGGAGCCGGGCGAGCATCTCGGCCGATGCGAAGGCGGCCGCAAGACCGCCAGAGGCCGACGGTGGGGGCATTCGTTAATGAATTCGCCCAGGAGGCGCTACGTCACCAGAAGACGCGCGATTTTGGCAGAGAAAATGGTGGAGGCCATTGCGATTTATGCCATTCAGGACATCCGGTGCCACGTCGGGAAACAGAGAGCTGTGCAGTGGGCGAAGGAGCGAGGAGAGCAGCTCCTATGGGTCGCTGTCAGAGATCTTTCGTACCTTGATGCTCCCTTTTTCAGATGAGGGCGGCAGTGGTATCCATGGCCAAGCCGCGATTCGATTCCCACCGGCTTTCAGACCCTGGATTCCTCATCGACTGGTTCGTGACCCGTTGCCCTCGCAGTGGCCTGATGCGTTCAGGACTTCGTAGAGCGGGGGGGGATCCGCGATTAGAGTTCCACCAGCTTCCAGACACTGGATTCCTCATCGACTCGTTCTTGGTCCATTGCCCCCACCGTGTCCCGGGGCGTTCGAGTCTTCGGATGTCTAGAGTCTGGGGGGGGGGGGGGACAGAAGGACGTGCGCGTGCATGAACCCACGTTGGTTCCGAGAGGTCGCGGGCTGTGGGGCCGCGTTCTTCATGCATGCGTGGGTGGGCGCGCACGTCCTCCGTGGGCTCCCTACAGAGCGGGGGGGCGGGGGCGCCGAGCTCTGAAGCTGGCTGCCGCCGTCGGGAAGATGCCGCGCCTGCCGCGGGGTGCCGCCTGGGCCGCCGTGCGCGCCCCACGGACCTCCTCCTCGCCCTGGTGTTCAGGAGGGAAAAATTACTCACTGCGTGGAGTTCCCCATATGTGCATCTCATGTTTTATGCCATGCCGTGGTGAGCGTCTGTTCATGAGCGGTCGACTACAATAGCGCGTCCACGTGGGCGACAGGGCCGACGAAGACGAGTGACCCCTAATGCGAGGGATTGCGTATGAGTCAGAGTGTGCTTTGAGTATGGTTGAATGCGAGCCTCTTCCTCTTCATCCCCCCTCCTCAGCTGCCAGGCCTTCCCCTTTTTCAACCCGCGGTAGCTTTGGAGCTTCCCACATGCGCATATGTTGTAGGGTAGTTGGCAGTGGGATATGTAAGACGAGCGTTTAGCCACACAAGGCCATCAGTGCATGTCATGTTGGAGGATAGTGCCACGGTGAGCATTTCCAACGATCCCCGCAGACAACCACAGCCCCCCCCTCGCATTCACCCCCGATGAATATATATATATATATATATATATATGTATGTCCTGGACTTCGGAACAAACGTTCTGCTCGCGTCAAGGACCTTCGAGCAAAGCGCCCTCTTCCTCCTCCTCCTCCTCCTCCTCCTGTTCCTCCGCCCCCTCCCTTCTCCCGCTCCTGCTCCTCCTCCTCATCCTCCTGCTACCCCTCCCCCTCCGCACCCCCGTGCCCTTTCTCACGATCCCCCGCCTCCTCCTCCCCCGCTCCCTACCTCGTCCGACCACGGTTTCTTCAAGCACAGGAGGAGGGAGGACGCAGCATTGGCAGTACTAGCGACGAGTTGGCGGGTCAGGCAGGCAGGCTGGACACATGCACTTACTCTTAAAGATATGGCTAACGCCTTCGGGAGCTCAGATTGGAATGAGGTCGACGAGACAGTTCGGTTGAGCGCCGCAGAGCACGACCAGGAGATCTGCCAGCAGAGATATAGGAACGCGGTCATTAATCTAGAAGCGCTGGAGGGGGACTTACTCGTCAAACCAGGGGTAGGCAACACTATGGGGGATCCGTTCGCAGTTAAGGCTTTCGTGGGCACGTTCTCCCGTCCCGTTCTTCAGTGGCAATATGACCAGCAGAGTGCAGATCCTCAATCCCGCCTCCTGCATGCGAGCTGGGAGAATCTTAGGGCAGATCTTTCTTTGTACAAGTACGCGGATGATATTAATAAGATTATTATTGCCAACTATGATATGTCCTTTTCTGAATTTATCCAGAAGCTCAATGACGTTGACCAGGGCCTCAACCAGAATCTACACGCCTACGGCTACGGTCAGAATGCAACCAAACAGGAGTTTTTGATGCACTTCTCGCGCAGAGGGTACTTATGCAAGCAACTCATTCGAGCTATGCGGCTTCCTGGATATCCTGATGCATGTCTGGAGGGGAAAGTTAAAGATGAAGTTCGTTACCTTGGGCCTTATCTGTCCATGAGCGAGTCTGCGCGTAGCGAAGTATATCGTCGATGTACGGCCGCACGAGGTGGCTTTGCCTCCCTGGGGGGTGCTTGGGGCCTTGGGGTCCCTTGGAGATGGAAGCGCAGTTTATTCATCGGATTTGTGCAGAACACGCTTTTGAGCTGCCTCGAGAGTTTCGTGCTTTCCAAGGCTGATACGGATATTCTTGATAGTTGCCTGGCTCGAATGGGGAGGGTCGTGATGATGGGGGCAGCAGCTGATCATGACGGTCCGCACGTTAAGACTCTCAGCAATAAGCAAGTCCTCGCAAAGCTGCGTCTTGTCCCCTCGGAGACGGAGTTGCTCATCCGCAGGCTAAAAATGTACCAAGGGTGGAGCCGCTCTCCTGGGGATCACGGTCAAGTGTTATGTGCTCTGTTCGGGAATACGGAAATTGACCGCTTCAAACCTCAGATCATTGCAGGACGGCCTAGTCAGTGGGCCTCGCCTTGGACTCGCCAGGTGACGGCAGATCTAGATATAGCCAGCACGCGTCTCCCATATGAAGGTGTACGTAGGGTTTCTGAGGACCTCCGCTTGCTGCTGGACCCAGACGCCTCTGAGGAATTCACGATTATTGACTTTACCGAGCTTAGGCAGGCCAATTTCTCGGTCCAGATTCCGCCATGGGAGGAGGTTCACAAAACCATGGGAGGAGGTCCACAAGATATACAAGACTATCCTAACGTTGAACTACCCTATGTCTGTGGGCTGGCCAAGGAGGGGGTCGTGTGCGGCTGTGCATATGCCTCGCGCAAGGGTTTACTTGAGCATATTCGTCATCATCATCATCTACGGAGTTTACTGCATATTCTAACTCCCACCAACATCTGCATTCACTGCCACCAGGTTTTCGCCACACGTATTACGGCTTCTAGGCACCTGGTGAGCTCGCTGTATCGGGGACATTGTGTTACTAGGGGTCCACATTCCCTGGCTACATTGCAGACACCATCCTCATATGCTTGCCCTCTCTGCGAATACGAAGGTTCCGACACACTCGCTCTCTGTCGCCACTTGGCCGAACACCTTCCTGCGCCTTTGCAACCATTCCAGCCCCGTGCCCTTCCAGATGCCTCCGTCCGCGATGGAAGCAGAGGCGACCGCACCTCCTCCGTCCTGGTTCAAGGGCCCCCCGGCTTCGAGCACCGCTCAACCCGTTACCGAACAGAACAAGGCCAAGCAGGCCAAGAAGGAGAAGGGCGCAGGCAAGGGCAAGGCAGGCGGCACCAAGATGTGGAACCCTCTGGTGCGCCTGGTGCTCAACAACTCGAGGGAGATCGCCGACCTCAGCGCGTCGGTGTACCTGCGCTTCGAGGTAGAGGCAGGACAGGGCTTCGTGGCCGCGGCAGCGGCCGCGGGCAAGGCGTACGACGAAGAGTCCAAGCAGATGCGCACGAAGGTATCGCAGGGCGAGAATGTGAATCACAAGATCCGCGGCCCCCCGCC
>CAUYUJ010018428.1:25000-60000 GCA_963575745.1 Prorocentrum cordatum
GGCCCCACGGAGCCCCCCGTCCTCCCTCCCCGGAGGGTCGAGGGCAGGATTTTCGCAGACGGCATCTTTAAACAAAAACACGCATATATATATATATATATATACAATCGCAGACGGCATCTGCACACCAAGCACCGCCACGGCCGTCCAGGACAGCCGTGGCTCCGAGGACGGTGCACGGGCCCCCCCTTGGCCTCGGCCAGGGGGGCCTGCAGCAGAGCCCAACAGAGGCCCCCCATAGGGAGGCCCTTAACGGAGCCCCCCCGGACAACCCTGGCCTCCTCCTCATCCTCCTCCTCCTCCTCCGCCTCCTCCTCCGCCTCCTCCTCCTCCTCCTCCTCCTCCTCCCTCCCCCGGAGGGTCGAGGGCAAGATCTTCGCAGGCGGCACCTGCACACCGAGCACCACCACGGCCGTCCAGGGCAGCCCGGGGCTCCGAGGACGGTGCACGGGCACCCAATTGGCCTCGGCCAGGGGGGCGTGTGCACCCTGCCGGGCCCCAGGCTGGCCTGGCCCTGGCCAGGCATGCTCGCTCTCGTCGTCGTCGTCGTCGCCGTCGCCGTCGCCGTCGCCGTCGTCGTCCTGTTCTCCTCCTTCCCGTTCTAGCCATCTTCCCGTTCTGCCTCTCCTCCTCCCCTTTCTTTTCCTCCTCCTCCTCCTCCGCGTCCTCCTCCTCCTCCTCCTCCTTCTTCTCCTCCTCCTCCTCCTCCTCCTCGCCTTATGTCTCTTCTACGGTCGGACCGAGGTGTCAGATCGAGGTCGGTTCGGGGAGGGTACCCTCATGTTCTTCGTGGTTATTGGATGTTCTTGTGTATCCCGGGGTAGGGTACCCCCGAATGCTCTTCAGTTTGGCCAGCGGAGGACCTCATAGTCTTGAAGGATGTTCTTCTGTCCTAGATCCAGCTGTAGGTGCCCCTCTGTGTATCTAGAGGGCTCGGGAGGCTTTGAAGGAATGTCGGGGATGCCCCATGACCTCCCCTCCTGGGTCCCGATGGTCGAGAGCCAAGCTTGCTCCACATGTCTGCGGCGAAATCTGAAGCCTACCCTCGCCGATCCACGATTCGGGCCACTCGATGGGCGGCGGAGGCAGGGTTCGAAATTAATCGAGCATGTGGAGCAATCCGAACCCTACCCCCGCCTCCCATCGGTTCAGGAGAATCGGTGGTCGGTGGGGTAGGGTCCAGAGTTCGCGACCTTGCACTGTGCAGTCAGCATCCCATCCATCCCACCCTGCCCGGTGACCCGTTGCGGCCCCGCCACGCGCGCCGAACCCAGCCCCGCGAGACCCCCCCCTCCCCCGCGCCCCGCGAAGGACAGGGGCTCCTTGCCCAGTCCCGCTGCCCAGTCCTGCTCCCTTCGCCCTCACGCCCTCACGCGCCCAATGTCAGCGTGTGAAGCGTCTTGGGATAAATACATAGTGCCCCGCAGGTTGCGGATACGCTGGGGGCGTTCGTTGAGGAATGTGCCAAGGAGGGTTCAGACCCTGGAGGATTGCTTATCCGATGTTGGCGGCGGTGCTAGCCATGGCCGATCCAAAGTCGGAGTTCCACTGGTTTTCGGACGCTGGATTCCTTATCTAAGGGTTCCTTATCCAATGCCCTCACCATGCCAGCGGGGGCGGCCTTCGAGGTGGTATGGGGCCTGCGGCGTCTGGCGCTGCCAGTCCGCGGAGGGTCAACGGCTAACAATTGATGATGGCCTCTTTGGAGATTGGCCCGGACGAGGTGATAGTTTATGGTTTGTACCAGTTGCTTCTTGTTCGCGCGTGCGCCTGGCATGGCGCGTGGCCTCAAGAAAGGCTGTCCTCCTGTGGCGGCTTCGAAGGGCTCGCGGCTTCAAGCCAGGAGCGACACCACGCAGGGCCGGCTTCCATCATCGGACAAGGGCTGCGCAAAAGGTGCCCATCGGTGCCCTGGCTGCGCCGCCCGCGGAAGCGAGGGCACGCTGGGCTACGGCGCCGGGGAGCGGGCTGCCGAGCCTTGGCCAGCATGGCGCCCCTGCGCCGCCTGCGCTTGCAGCTGCGGCCGCCGCCGGCCCCACGCAGCCGCCAGCGCCGCAGCCGGGCACGGTGGGCACGAGGCCCGGCGGGGTCGCGGGCGCCGCGGCGGGGAGGGCCGCGGAGCGGGTGGCCTTCGGCGCTGAGGCCGCCCAGCGCTGCCGCCCTGCGAGCGGCGGCGGGCTTCGCCGACCGGGCGGAGGCCGAGCAGCGCGGGCGAGCAGCCGTGGCGCGGCGTGCGGACGAGGCCCCTGCTGCCCAGGAGCCCTGAGCAGCCTGCGGTGCTCCCGTGGGTTTTTCGAGCGATTGATCCTTTTTATGGTTTCGTCTGCAAAAAACGGGCGCGGGGTGGGTCGCGGATGGGTCGCGGGGTGGGTCGCGGGTGGGTCGCGGGGCGGGTCGCGGGGGGCTCGCGAGCGAGGACGACGACAAAAACAACAACAGCAACAACAACCATTCTAAGACTGTTCGCTCTTACCTGCCCGCGTGTCGTTTTAAACGAGTTCCCCACACCCTCGATACCCGCCTGTTTTGTCTTCGAGCACACCCCCTTTGGGGGGATTATTTCTCTTTGCGGGGGGCGGCGGGCTTAGACAGGCGGGCAAACCTGAACGGGCGGACAATCCTTCGTGGGCGTACATGTGCCCGCCATTGGACTTGGTGTGGGCCCTGCAAAAAGGGGGGGAGAACGAGGGATAATGGGAGAAAGGGAGGGGGAGGGACGAAGGAACATGGAAAACGCCAGGAGAGAAGGAACGAAAAGGGGGGCGGTTGAGTAGAGAGTGAGAGAGAGAGAGAGAGAGAGAGAGAAACAAAAGAGAGAGAGAGAGAAACAACATATAAGAGAGGTAGAGAGGGGAAAGAGAGAGAGAGAGAGAGAGATAGAAAGAGAGAGAGAGAGAGAGAGAGAAAACAAAAAAAAGAAAGAGGGAGGGAGGAGGCAGGAGAGGGGAGGGAGAAGGGAGGAGGGAGAGGAGGGAGAGAGGAGAGGGCAGAGAGGCATAAGGAGGAGGGAAGAGAGGAGGGAGAGAGAAGGGAGGAGAGGAGGGAGGAGGGAGGAGGGAGGAGGAGCAGGAAGGTAAGAGCGTGAACGTTCGAGGAAGTCCTGGGCGAAGGCGCCGTTCCTGAAGGAAGTCTCGGGCGGGAGCCCACGATGGGCGGGCGATCCCCTGACGGGCGGGTCGGGCGGGTGGGACATTCAAGCGAAATGCCGGAGTATGGCGAGAACGCGATTACTAAGTAATTTGTAACGGCGTCCTTGGCGCAGCGTGTTTCCTGAGCGTCGAAAGCGCGATGTCTAAATACATCGCATGGGAGTCACAGGCGAGAGCGCAATTCCTAAATAATATGTGAAGGGTTCTCTGGCGGGAGCGGGGGTCTTGATTCAATTGCGAGGAAGTCTTGATTCAATTGCGAGGAAGTCTCAAGCGGGAACGCCGTTCCTGAGTAAATTGTGAGGAAGTTTCAGATGGGAGCGGGGGTCCTGACTAAATTGCGAGGAAGTCACAGGCGGGAACACCGATCTGGAGTAAATTGTGAGGAAATCTCAGGAGCGGGGGTCCTTAGAAAATTTTGAAGAAGTTTCAGGCGGGAGCCGTTGCTGTTGTAATCCAGGGGGCCAGGGGCCCAGTTTGAGCACCATGACTTTCCCTGTCAAAAAACAGGGTGCGAGCGTCGAGGGGCACACTTTGACCGAGAAAAAACAACATGCACCGGTGATGGGGGGATCAATCATAATTATTTTTTCAGAAGTGGGAGTTCAACAACAACAACAATAACAACACTACTAACAACAACAACAACAATCATTTTAAGACTGTTCGCTTACTGGCACGCATGTCTTACATTCTTTACACCCCGACCGTCGATACCCGCCCATTTCGTTTTCGATCGCACCCCCTTTCGGGGGGAATATCTTCCTTGTCGGCCATTGATTGAAGCGCGAGGAATCTCGAGCGACAGCGCCGTTCCTGAGTTCGGGGGCCTCGCTGGCCAGGCGCTCTCGGAATACAGATTGAGCAATATCAAACGGGATCCGTTGTCACCGTGGCAACAACAATCAAAACAACCACAATGATTCCAACATGATTCGCTGTGATATGCTAGCGTGTCAACCAACATGTATGTTCCAAACCTTCGACACCCGCTTTCTTCGTCTTTGACCATGCCCCCTGTGGGGGGGGATATCTTCCTTCCTTGCTACATGTAATTGGGGCAGCCCCTGAACCAGGAATAGTAAAACTAATGGAAAAGGCAGAGAGCGAGGAGGAAGGCAGAAGGGGAAGGGAGGGAGGAGGGGGCAAGAGGGAAAGAGAGATGGAGAACGATTGGGATTAGCAAGAGGGCGGAGCAAGAGGGGATCGCACGGAAGTCTAAGCGAGAGCGCGGCTCCTGAGAAAAGTATGAGGTAGTCCCGAACGAAAGCGCGATTCTAGAGCACCGAGAGAGCGATTTGTGAATCAGTTGGGAGTAATTCTTAGGCGAGAGCGCGATTCATGGATACATTGCATAGAAATTTCGACCGGGAGCGCGATTCTTCAATCACTTCTATGGGACATTTCACGCAGGAGCCGTTGTTGTTGTGGTTGTTGTGGTTGTTGTTGGTGTCGTTGTCATTGTCGTTGTTATTATGGTTGTTGTTGTTGTGGTTGTTGTTGTTGAATGGTTGAACTCCCATTTCTAAATCATATGTGTTGATGATCCCCCCTGTCCGGTAACCATTGCATGTTTCAATTGAAGTGCTTATCTTGGGGCTCGCACGTTGTTTTTTACAAGGGGAACTAAGATGACACCAAACTGTGTTGTTGGCCCCTGGTTTACAACAGCAGCAACGACAATCGTTGTAAGACTCTTTGCTCTTCCCTGCTCGCGTGCCACTCACCACGTACACGCCAAACCCTCGATATCCGCCCTCTTCGTTTTCGATCGTGCCCCCTTCGGGGTATATCTTTCTTACCTGCAACGCGTGCAGCCCCTACAGCAGGGAAAGAGAGGACGGATGGAAGAAAGGGACACGGGAAAGGGAGGAAGATGGAGCACGAGAGCAAATAGCAGGAGGGGGGTTAGGGGCAGAAAACACGTGGCAGGACCACAGGCAGATCGGGCGGGTTAGACCTCAACGGGCGAGTCGGGAAGGCTGGCCTGGACGGCCAGGTCGAGCAGGCAGGTTGCTCAAGCGTGCGTCCTGCATGAGTCGCGAGGACGTATCGCGCGATAGCGAGATTCCACAGTAAATCTGGAAGACATTTACAGCGAGAGTGTGATTACTGAGTGTCGAGGGCGTGGCGTCTGAATAAACTGCCAGGATGTCCCACGCGAAAGATTCCTGCATTCAATTATGAGGTCTTCCGCTAGAGCGCGATTTGGGAATACATTTTGGGGAAATATCAGGCGGGCGTCGTTGTTGTTGTTGTTGTTGTTGTTGTTGTTGTTGATGTTGTTGTTGTTGTTGTTGTTGTTGTTGTTGTTGTTGCTGCTGCTGTTGTTGTTGTTGTGCTTGTTGTTGTGAACCGGGGGCCGGGGGCACAATTTGAACAGGAAGACTTCCCCGGTAAAACAGCGAACCCCGGGAGGGGCAGTTCAATTGAAAAATAACAGGTATGTTACGCGAGTGCGTGAGTCCTGCGTAATTCACCAGGAAGTCGGGCGAGAACGCGATTCCTAGTAATTCATGTGGAAATTCCAGGCGAGAGCGCGATTCCTGAATGGCGAGGGCGTGGCGCCTGAATACATTGCGAGGAAGTCCCTGGCGAGAACGCGATTCGTGGATACATGTCAAGGAAGCCCCTAGCGACAGCGCGATTCCTCAGACATTGTGAGGAACTATCAGGCGGGAGCCGTTGTTGTTGTTGCTGTAGTAAACCGGGAACCCAGGGGCACAGTTTGAGGAGGAATGCTTTTCATTCTAATACATAGGGTGCGAGCCCCGGGAAAGGCATATCATTTGAAAAACACATGTCTCCCGAGGGGGATATTAACAACATAGATTCTGCAGTAGTGAGAGTTCAACAACAGCAGCAACAACCACAACAATATTTACAACAAGTACTCCGACGGTTAGACCAACATGACAATATATTGCCTCGCCCTGTTTTGCGCCTCCTCCTCATTCTCCCTATCTTCGCCGTCTCCTCCTCCTGCTCGCCCTCCTTGTCGAATTTCTCCTCTCCGTCTTCGTTTTTCTCCTTTTCCTCCTCCTCCTCCTTCTTTGCCTCCTCCTTCTCCCCCCTTCCCCTCATCTCCATCTCGCCTGTTGTCCTCATGCACCTCTCCTTCCTCTTGGCAGGGGGGCGCATGCAAATGTTCCTCGGCGCCCCCGCCGCCGCGCCCGGCAGGGGCACGTTCCCCGATGGCAAAATCGCGATGCCGTCGGGGCAACGGCCGTTGCGACAACCCCGCGAGCCGCTGGGACGCGACAGCAAGCCGCTGGGACAGCCCCCCCGAACACCGAGGTAGTTTGTCGCGGGCGCGCTCAGGCGGGAGGAAGCACGAAGCTCAGCTTTGCCGCGAGCTTCTCCGCCTCAGCCCTGGAGTCCACCGCTCTCTTGTTAAACTCCTCGAGCGCCTTCCGCAGGGACGCTGGCGGCCCGCGTTTCAGGAACTCTCCGCCTGGGCGGCCGCAGGGTCAGCATGTTCCGCATGCGCGTGGCGCGGGAGAACATGACGTAGAGGTGCAGCCACTACTGCTCGTCCGACATGACATGCCCGTGCCCACGCGCGAGGAACGCCTCGTGATGTGCCCCTTGGGGGTGCTCAGCTGCTATGCCTGGTAGAGTTTGCCGATGACTCGCTCGGATTACCAACGTGCGGTGCGGGCCCCACAGGCAGGGGGGCCTCGCTGGAGACTCCATCGCAATTCGCTCACAGACGAAGCTCCCTCCTGATACTTCCTCCATATTCAGTCCCGCGGAGCCGAACACGAGGACAGCTCCAGGTTTCCGATGACCCGCTCGGATTACCAACGCGAAGTGCGGATTCCATAGGTAGGGGGTGCTCGCCTGAGGTTCCCTCACAATTTATTCACAAACGAAGCTCCCGCCTGAGAATGGCTGAGTGGAGCCAAAACAGCGAGGACAGCTTGAGGTTTCCGATGACCTTCTCGGATTGCCAACGTGACCTGTTTTGCGCCTCCTCCTCATTCTCCCTATCTTCGCCGTCTCCTCCTCCTGCTCGCCCTCCTTGTCTAATTTCTCCTCTCCGTCTTCGTTGTTTTCCTTTTCCTCCTCCTCCTCCTTCTTTGCCTCCTCCTTCTCCCCCCTTCCCCTCATCTCCATCTCGCCTGTTGTCCTCATGCACCTCTCCTTCCTCTTGGCAGGGGGGCACATGCAAATGTTCCTCGGCGCCCCCGCCGCCGCGCCCGGCAGGGGCACGTTCCCCGATGGCAAAATCGCGATGCCGTCGGGGCAACGGCCGTTGCGACAACCCCGCGAGCCGCTGGGACGCGACAGCAAGCCGCTGGGACAGCCCCCCCGAACACCGAGGTAGTTTGTCGCGGGCGCGCTCAGGCGGGAGGAAGCACGAAGCTCAGCTTTGCCGCGAGCTTCTCCGCCTCAGCCCTGGAGTCCACCGCTCTCTGGTTGAACTCCTCGAGCGCCTTCCGCAGGGACGCTGGCGGCCCGCGTTTCAGGAACTCTCCGCCTGGGCGGCCGCAGGGTCAGCATGTTCCGCATGCGCGTGGCGCGGGAGAACATGACGTAGAGGTGCAGCCACTACTGCTCGTCCGACATGACATGCCCGTGCCCACGCGTGAGGAACGCCTCGTGATGTGCCCCTTGGGGGTGCTCAGCTGCTATGCCTGGTAGAGTTTGCCGATGACTCGCTCGGATTACCAACGTGCGGTGCGGGCCCCACAGGCGGGGGGGCCTCGCTGGAGAATCCATCGCAATTCGCTCACAGACGAAGCTCCCTCCTGATACTTCCTCCATATTCAGTCAGTCCCGCGGAGCCGAACACGAGGAGAGCTCCAGGTTTCCGATGACCCGCTCGGATTACCAACGTGAAGTGCGGATTCCATAGGTAGGGGGTGCTCGCCTGAGGTCCCCTCACAATTTATTCACAAACGAAGCTCCCGCCTGAGAGTGGCTGAGTGGAGCCAAAAAAGCGAGGACAGCTTGAGGTTTCCGATGACCTTCTCGGATTGCCAACGTGAGCTGCGGACCCCGTAGAAAAGAGGCTCCCGCCTGAGACTTCTTCGCCATTCACTCGCAGACGAGGTTCCCGTCTGAGACCTCCTCAATACCCAGGCTTGAGGAGCCCAAAAATGACGCCAATTACAGAAATCCGATGACCCGTTCAGATTGCCAACGTGAGCTGGACGCCATAGGGAGGGGGGTCCCGCCTGAGACTTCCACGCGAATCACTCACGGACGAGGCTCCCGCCTGATATGTTCTCAAAAGTCAGGCACGAGGAACCCAGGATTTCGATGACCCGCTCGGATTACCAACGTGAGCTACGGACCCTATATGGAGGCGGCTTCCGTTTGAGACCTCCTCGCAAGCCCCTGAGGGAGGGGGCTCCCGTTCGAGATTTCTTCGCGATTCATTCGCAGACTAACCCCCTTTGGTCGATGATCGTGATGGGATGGTGATAGTAATGACGATGGTGGTGTGTGCGGGTGATGATGGCGACGATGATGATGATGTCCGATGACTATGATTGGACCATGGCATGGTTATGACTGAGTGGTGGGAGCACGCAAATTAATGAGAGAATGAGTGGACGATGATGAGTGAGGGTGTAATGAAAATGGCACATGATGATGTATGTGGTGATTGCGATGATGATGATGACGGTTATGATGATTATGCGATGAGGATGATGCTGATGATGGTGATAATGACGATGGTGATGATGGTGTGTGATTGCGTGCGGAGGAGAATGGGGATGAGGATGAGGACTGCGCGGGGTGTCCGGACAAAATAATAACCCCATTTAGGAAGTAGGGAACAACACCAGCAGCAACAACAACAACAACAAAATAACAAAAACAACGACAACGGCTCCCGCCGGATACTTCCCCACAGTGTATTCCCAAATCGCGCTCTCGCGCGGGACGTCTTCACAATTTATACAGGAGTCGCGCTCTCGCGTGGGACTTTCTCGCCATTCCTTCCATCCGTCCTGTTTTCCCCTGCCTTAGGGGCTGCACGAAATACACGTTGCAGGTAAGAAAGATATAGCCCTGATAGCGGGTACGATCGAAAACGACGAGGGCGGGTATCGAGGGCTTGGGATATACGTGCTGCATGGCACGCGAGCAGATAGGAGCGAGCAGTCTTAAAATGATGGTTGCCGCGCCGTTACAAGATCAGGACGGAGGTTTCTCGCCGTTCTCAGCATGTGGAGGCCCTCGCCAGGCCCCGGGGCCCTCAAAGAACGACTCGGGATGGAACGCCAACCCCAGGGAGAGGATCGAGACGTCCGGTGACGCCGAATGGAAAAAATCAGGACGTCGCATGTTTGGGAACTGGTACAGAATAGCAGACAGACGTGCGGCAATGTTCGGGCGTCGTCGGCCCTGTCGACCTCCAGAGGAGCGACAGAGCCGCTGCATCCAGCACGCTGGGCCGCAAATCTGGAGGAGGGCGACGATGAGGACACGAGCACCGAGGGGGGAAACTAACGACGAGGCGACCGCTCGGAGTGGCCTCGGCTGATCCCAAACATACCTCTATAGTGTGTGTGTGTGCGCGTCGCCCCTAAGGGGACGACGCGCGCGCTCGGAAATCTTATAGCACATGCTCGGCGGCGGGCGCTCTCTGGCCATCCCGTTGGGGTATAACGGTGTACAATCGGATGGTCGTACCATAGGATCTGGTCGGACGCACGCCTCCAAGGCGGAAACCTAGTATCAGTATGCCCTCGTACGTCCCGTAGCCAGCTCGCAGAGCCAGGGCTGAGGCCCCAGGGGGGTTCGGCCTCTCGCTAGTCGGCTCCCTAGATCTCCGCCGACATGTTTTCGTTGTCGATCCCAGCGGCTTTCCCCTGGGCCATCATCGGGGCTCAAGGGGCGTGGGTCAATGCAAGCGGGGGTCAGCCAGGGCTCCGGATCTTGCCTGATCCTGCAGAGCCAGGGCTGCATCGACCCGGGCTTGCGCGCAGGATCCTGCAAGATGTTGTAGGAACCCGCAAAGTTTAACTGGATCAGTGCGTCCCCGACATCAGACATGGATCCCGAGCGAAAGGCAACCCCCCACGGAAGGGGTCGGGACATTTTGGGGCCGCAGAATGAAAAAATGAATCCAGTTCGACCCTAATGAGGAGACAATTTTCTTTTGCATGGGCGCAATGCTTGGCATTGCTTGGCATTGGTTGGCATTGCTTGGCGCCCGACGAACCCGAGGAACGAGGAACCCGAGGAAGCCGAGGAACCTGAGGAATCTCCGAGCAACGGGCAAAGTTGACACTAATCGTTAACCAAGTAAGAACCCCCGTTGGCGAGCCTAAGTGGGGAACGTGCAGGTGGAAGTCAGGGTACACGCAGGAGTGGCCCTTCGCCAGAGTGACCTCTGGTGCGCGGCTCTTGGGGGGGGGGGGGGCGCGGAGGAGAGGCAAGCCCTTGCACGCAAGGCGCCACACTGCCGCGCCGCACGCAGCGGCCGGCAAGACGCCGAGCACCGAACGGCCATTCTTTCTGGGCCTGGTCCGAGACATGTGTAAGTGGCTGATAGGGCAGAAACTGTCATCATGTTAAAACAATCAGAGTTTGGAAAAAAAGTTCAAGATCAACGGCACACGTGAGCGTCGCGTGCAGATGTCGTTCTCGTTGGTGCAGAAATCGCCTCTTTGTGGCATGCCCCGTGCTCGGCTGAGACACGTCCCGCGTGTAGTTGGTGGTCGCGTCGATGGTTGTCAGGACGTCGCATGTTTGGCAGACATGCGACGTCCTGATTTATTCCGCTCAGCACCCATCGTGTCCACCCCAAACGCCCGTGCTCTTTTTTCCGTATTTGAACAATCTGGAAAGACCGGCCTTAGGAGAGTTTTCCCATGCGCGGTCCCCGGAAGCCCCGGCCCTTTCCCCTGGACCGGTTTTTCATCCTGAGCCGTTCTTTTACGGCCCCGGGGCCTGGCGAGGGCCTCCAGAGGCCGAAAACGGCGACAAACCTCCGCCCTGACTCTTCCACGACGCGATCCTGTCTGGGGCGGCTTGCGGGCCACGGCTCGGGCCTCTGGCGGCCGCTCGGGACGCCCTGGGCACCCCCGGGAGCCCTCGCGGCGAGGCGCGGCGGCTGGACAAGCAACAAAAATGTCTAGCCACCTATGCTGTCCGGCACGCGGAGCGCGACAGGGGCGGCCCCGCAGGCGCCAGGCACCGAGCGCGCTCCACTGCTCGCAGAGTGCCTGTTCGCAAACGCCCAAAGGCCAGATGTTTGCCTCGATGTATGGAGTATGGAGCGTAAATCGCCCGCGCCCCTCCGTGAAGCAGGTTCTAAGAGCGTGAATTACCTCCCCCGCTTTCGCTTCCAGGAAAAACCAAGCCATACCACGCGCTTCCTCGTCAAGCGGCCTGACCAGTACAGGCTGCAATTTGGCATCGTTTGGTATCTCTTGGAAGCGAGGGTGGTCAAAAGCGAGGTAGGTTTGTTTGCCCCCTAGGTTCGGATGTTCGCACTGGGGGCGCCGGTGCCGCCGGGTCCCCCATGCTGGCCCAGCATGGGGGGCCCAGCGCCGACGCAAGGACTCCGCGCGGACCTCCGAGCGTTCGTGCTTGCGCCCTGTTTCAAGGGGCTCGAAGATCCCAGGTCCCAGACATGCTCGCGCCGTAAAATCGGGACGGAGGTTTCCGGCTATTTCCGGCCCTCCATGGGGGCCCTCGCCTGGCCTCGGGGCCGTCGACAAGAAGATTCGGGACGAAGGACCCGTCCCGGGGAAAGGGTCGGGACTTCAGTAGGGACGCCGCCCTGAGAACATCGGGACGGGACTTCCCGGGGGCGCCGCCCCGACAAAAGTCAGGGCGTCGCATGTCTGGGGTGGCCGCCGCCCTCTAGGGCTTGGCGGAGTGGGCAGGCCAAGTGCAGAACGTGCCGCGGTTCGCTGCGCGAGGCTGGCCAACAGTGCCGGTCGGCGGGCCGCGGGGGCGCACGGCTCCCCAGCCGCCCTGGGGCGTGCGCCCGCGACGGCGGAGGAGGCCGACTTCCCGCTGCCCTGCGCCCGCCGAGGGCAGCCTCTCCCCCCTCCTCCTCCCCCTCCTCCTCCTCCTCCCCCTCCCCCTCCTCCTCCCCCTCCTCCCCCTCCTCCTCCTCCTCCTCCTCCCTCCCCCCTCTCCCCTCCTCATCCTCCTCATCCTCCTCCTCCTCCTCCTCCTTCTCCTCCTCCTCCTCCCCCCTCCGCAGAGGCGGCCGCGGGGCGGGCCCGCATGGGCGCCGCGGCGTTCGCGTGCGTGCACGACTGCGTGCGCAGCGGCCACGAGGGCGCCGTCGAGGCCGCCGGCGCGCCCGGCCCGCCCAGGGCGGGACCTGCGCGGCGTTCTCGGTGATCTCGCGGGCCGCTGTCGTTTCGCCTGCGTCTGGCGGTGAATAGGGCGGGGTCGAGGCACGGGCGGGGGGAGACGAGAACAAGACGACAACGAAACACACCGGTTGGGTTCAGCCCCGTGGCCCGCCCCCCGGCGGCCCCTCAGGGCCGGCCTCGGAGGCCAGCTCTGAGGCTTCGGCCCGATGTGCGGGCCAAGCCGTCGGCGGCCCTCCGGCCGGCCCCATCGCGGCCTCCCCTGAGGCCCTGCGCGCTGCCACGCTGGTGCCTCTGTCAAGCAGTGGCGAAGCGTCCTGGCTCGCCTATAGGCCTGCCAAACAATGTTCTGAGAACCTTTTGTGGTTTCCACGCGATGTTCTTAGAACATTTCTGGCTGAGACCGTCTTGCTGTAACACATAGGGTTACTGTTCTAAGAACATTGCTTTTGTTTTTCGAGCATTTTGGGGTTCTAAGAACATTTCGTGGCAGGACTAAAGGAATGCCGGGACGGTCGGTCCCTGTTCAACTCTGGGCGTTGTCGCCCGGTTCCGGGCCCCATAGGGCCATCACGCATGTCGACCTGGCTCGGCGATGCTGCAGAAGGATGGGCTCTGGGGGCCTGGTCGTGATTTCGTCGCGATGCTCCCATGTCGACGCCGACGACGACAACCACGACGACGACGACGATGACGACGACGACGACGACGACGACGACGACGACGACGACGGCGGCGACGACGACGACGACGACGACGATGGAGACGACGATGGAGACGACGATGGCGACGACGACGACGACGACGACGATGGCGACGACGACGACGACGACGACGACGACGACGACGACGACGACGACGACGGTGGCGGCGACGACGACGACGACGACGACGACGATGGCGACGACGACGACGACGACGGGAAGCTCTGCTGCCGCTTCTGGCCTTGGGGGGCCTCCTCGCTTGGCCCTGGGAGCGTCTCGGGGGGCGGCAGGGATGGGGGTGACGACTAGGTTTATGATGCTCCAACCTAATGCGGGATGACGATTAATAAAAAATGGGAGAGAACGATTAAACAACTAGTTTTCTGCTATTTCTGCCTCATTTTCTGACTGGAGGAGAGCGATTAAAACATAGTTTTCCAGCCCGCGGCCAGTTTTGTCTAATCGTCATCCCGGGCGCCGCCGCGTGAACACGACCCCCGGTCATTTATTAATCGTCGTCCTCCATTACATTAGCCTTGATCACCAGGAAGAATTTCGAGCGCCCAAACAAGTACCGAAACTCAAAGGTTTTCACGTGTCGGGCCCTGAGAGACGCTCGCCCGACACTGTTTCGACACTGTTTCGACACTCTTTAAACACTTTTCCGGGTGCTCGAAATTATTTTTGGGATGCGGTCCTTAAGTAGGATGGGAACAACATAAGTCTAGGTGGGGGTAGATATGGCGCGGGCCATGAGATCTCCCCAGACTTCGTGACGCCTTTTCTTGTTTCATTACGTTCCTGGCCCCCCCCCCTGGGCCGCGCACATGCCGCTGGCCATGATTTGCCCCGGGAGTGCCTTGAAACGGCTCGGGATGAGGCGCCCGTGCACGGGGGAAGGGGGTCCCAGGCCTCCAGGGGGCCCACGCTGTGCAGCCACGGCGAGGCGCCTGTCCTGGCGCCTGGCCCGCATATCAGCCCAGAATCAGGAGGGGAAAAAACACACAGACACAACTAATCGTCGATCCCCAGGAAGATATGGAAAAATATGGGAAGTGGGGGGGAAGACAAAACCCCAGAAAATGTTAGAAAATATGGGGAATCCTTTTATTTGTGTATCTAGTTGTGTGTCACAGGGCCCCTTCACAAAAAGGGGTGTGCCCCGAGATCCTGGCGACGGGCGTGTTCGCAGATCGATCGGGCCCTGGGACCCTCACAGATCGATCGGGCCCGAAAAATGGCGCAGAAAGATGAGGTCCGGGGCTCCGGACGTGACCTTTTTTGCGATGTTGCAACTTTTCGCAAACGTCGGATCTCAGGGTGTGACCGACACAGGGATGTGGCCGAAAACGTGCCCGAAATTCTGACCGAAATGCAGTGTGACCGAAACTGGACATCGTATTGGCCTCGAGCCACACGTTTCGGCCACGCTCGGGCGTGTTTGGAGAAATTTCGGGCGCCAGTTTTGGTCACTCTCGGGCCGATTTTCGAGCACAGTTTCGGTCACGACGCCTCCCTGATACGGTGGTGGCGTTCGTTCAGGAATGTGTCCATGAGGCTGCAGACCCTGGAGGATTCCTTGTCTCATGAGGGCGGTGGTGATATCCATGGCCGATCCACGACTGGAGTTCCACCAGCTTCCAGACCCCAGACCCTGGATTCCCTATCTAAGGGTTCCTTGCCCAGTGCCCCCACGGTAGAGACGAGGCTACGTGACAAGGTGTGGACCCAGACGTGCGACGTCCTGACCTGTTCAACACGCGGTCCCAGGAAGTCTAGACTCTCTCCCCGGGATCGGTCTCTCCCTCCCGAGTCGCTCTTTGACGGCCCCGGGGCCCCGGCGAGGACCGGAAGGGAGGCCGAGCACGGCGAGAGACCTGCGCCCCGATTTCTTCTTCTGCGACCCGATCATCTCTGGGGGCGAGGCTACGCGTCTAGGCCTCCTAGATGGGGTCGGAGCAGATGGCGTCGAAGGAACGCGCCGCATGTCCGATGCATCGCCGAGACGTCGCCGATACATCGCCGAGGCATCGTCGATGCATCGGCGGCGTTCGCGATGCATCGGCGAGGCGTCTGCGTGGAGAGCGTCGGAGGCCACATCGAGCCGCACATCGCCGATGCATCGGCGGTGCAGCGCGATCCTCCGACCCCGGCTGCTCGGACCCCATCTGGGACCCAGGCATGCGACGTCCTGATTTTCTCCACACGCGGTCCCCGACCCTTTCCCCCGGGCCGGTTTGTTGTCCTGAGTCGTCTTTTGACGGCCCTGGGGCCCGGCGAAGGCCCCCAGGGGCCTGAAATGGCGAAAAACCCTCGTCCTTATTTTTGTTACGACGCGATCATGACTGGGGAGGCAAGGGCGCCCACGAGGGCGCGAAGTTATTCGCGCCTCGCGGTCCTCGCTCCTTCTCCCCCTGCTCCTCGTCCTCCCTTTCTCCCTTTGGGGGGGCGGCGCGAGAGCGCGAAGTGATTCGCGCTCTCGCGCTTCACGGAGCGCGCAGCGCGAAGTTGGGAGCCCCTAGGGGAGGCATCTACACCTTAGGCGATGCTTAAGAAAACCTAAGTTTTCGGCCAGAGTCTCGATTATTCTTAACGTTTCAATGTAAATCTTAAGATTTTAGCAGAAAGGTTGGGTTTTTTATTCAAGTTCTGAGACTATGAATTTCTTAACCCAGGATTTCTTAGGCATTTCGCAGGGTGTAGCGTGACACGCTGTGAAGCCAGGGCGTCATCTGTGCTCTGGGCCCAGCGGCCGCCGGTGGCCCCCCCCGGCGGGCCCTCAGCCCTGCCGCTGCTGGAGGCCGGGGCAGCGGCGCGGCGGTCGTCGTCGTCGCCGTCCTCCTCGTTGCCGGCGGCGGCGAGGGGGAGGAGGAGGAGGAGGAGGAGGAGGAGGAGGAGGAGGAGGAGGAGGAGGAGGAGGAGGAGGAGGAGGGGGACCCAGACATACTCGCGCCGTAAAAAATCAGCACGGACAGCGCTCGTCGTTTTCGGCCTCTCGGGGCCCTCGCTGGGCCCCGGGGCCGTCAGAAAACGACTCGGGAAGGAAGGCTGGTCCCAGAGGACCTCCGGGGACTCCAGGCGCCATATTGAGAAATTCAGGACGTCGGATGTCTGGGGAGGCCCCCTGCAGCAACGATCTGTCATGTTCTCCCTCGCCGCCTCTCATCTCCTCAGCCATGGCAGCATATTGCCACGACCGTGCTGTAATGCAGGAGTGTGCCGCCCTCAAGGCGAGAGATGCCTGCCACAGCTTCGGGCCGAGGTCTGGAGAGTGCAGGAGGCTGGCTGCAACGTGATGGACCGACCTGCCCTCGGGCTTCGGAGCCTTGGCCTCAGGTTCCACGCGCTGGAGCGCCTGGCATCGCTCGGGCGTGTGCATTTCTTCCCAGCGAGGGCCATCATGGACCATCTTTGCAAAAGGTAGATATGCGAGGATCATCATGGATCATCTTGGACCACCTTCTTCTCGGCGAGGATCATCTTGGATCACCTTGCGAAAGATATGCGCGCGACGCCGACGAGTTCACGGGGAACGGACGCCATAGCGATGGCAAGAGCGAGGTGATGCCGCTCTGGGCTCCAGCGACGGACGGGGTGCGGCCCCACCGCTGGGGTGCGGCCCCACCGCTGGGGTGCGGCTCCCAGCAGGCGCACCTCCCAGCAAACTCGTTCATTGCTGGTTTCGTGCTTTCGTTGCCGCGCCATCGACTGCTATCCGCATCCCTGAGATCAGCGCGTGCCATGTTCTTCGTTCCGGGTGCTTTCGCCTGGCTGTTCGGGCCCCAGGATCATCGCAGGTCGATCTATGTCTCGAAATTAGCAGCAGAAAGATGGGGTCTGGGGCTCGGGTCGTGATTTCTCGCGAGGTCTCACTTGTTTCGCAACGTCGGGTCTCCGGGATTGCCGTCGGTCCGCTGGAAAGAGCGCGGTGCGCTTGGGCCGCAGCCAGAGCATACGTACACATTTCCTTTGTGTATCTCGGTTGTCCAGAGCCCCCCATGCAGGTCCAGCTATGTCTGGAGAGTCGGATGCTCGCAGGCGTGGCCTCGCTGGTGCCGCGCTGCATGTCGACTGCGTAGCTGCGCGGGTTGCAGTGCCGACTGCCTCGCAGACTGCAATAGCGGTGGCTTCGTCGAAGGCCGCGCCGACAACGCGCCGAGGAGCTCGTCGAGGGCTGCGCCCGCAACGACGATGATCTCGGTACTAACGAAGGTATCGACTGTTTTTCGACGGCTGCGCCGGCTACGGCATCGGCAGCCTCACCGACGGCGACACCGATGGTCTTGCCGAGGGCTGCAGCTGCGCCGACCGCGGCACCAACGGAGGCAACGATCGTTTTTCCGACAGTTGGGCTGACTACGGCCCCGTCTGCCTCGCCGGCCGCGACGCTGGCGACCTCATCGTCGAGGGCTGCGCCGACAACGGCTTGGCTTCGAGCGCGGCACCCGCGAAGGCACCGAACGCTTCGTCGACAGCTGCGCCGACCACGGCACCGAGAGCCTCGCTGCATGTTGCACCGACGGGCTCGTCGATTGATTGCAAAAAAAACAAACGATTGCAAAAAAACAAACGATTGCAAAAAAAAACCCTTGCACGAAGGATTGCAAACAAAAACCAAAAAAAACAAACGGGTTTTTTTTGCAATCCTTCGTTACGCTGACACCTGACTCCGAGCGCAGCCCCAGCGATGGCCCCGACTGTTCCGCCGACAGCTGCGCTGGCCACGGCGCCGACAGCCTCGCCGAGTGCGACACCGTCGGCCTCGTCGAGGGATGCGCCGACAGCCTCGCCAATCGCGGCACCGAGGGGGGCACCGCCTGTTCCTTTCTCTTTGTCAGGCGCGCCATCTACAGCTTCGGCAGCTTCGCCGATCGCGGCACCGACCGACGACCTCGTCGACGGCCGCACCGACAGGGACGCCGAGATCGGCGCCAGCGAAAGAACTAACGGCTTCTCGGACCCTTCCGCGAACTCATGCTCCGACGGCATCGCCGACCGCGACACCGACCGCCTCGCCGAGGGCTGCGCCGGCGGACGCCGAGCGCGACGCCATCGAAGGCTGCGACCGCTTCGCCGGCAGCTGCGCCGCCCGCTGCTCCGACGGCCTTGCCGGGGGGGGGCTGCGCCGACAGCGGCGCCGACCCTGGCATGCGGGAAAGCACCGACCGCTTCCTCGGCAGCTCCGCCAGCTGCGCCATGGGCAGCCTCGCCAGCGGCGGCTGCGGCGGCCTCGACGGGGGCTGCGCCGGCAGCGACGTCGAGCGCGGCACCGACGGGGGCGCCGACGGATTCATCATCAGTTGCACAGGCTGCGGCACCGACGGCCTCGCCGACTGCGACGCCGACGGCCTCGTCGAGGGCTGCGCCGGCGTCGACGCCAGGCTGGGCGCGAGCGAGGGGACCCGCTGCCTTTTCGCCAGCTGCGCCGGCCATGGCGCCAACGGCCCAGTCGCAGCCTCGGCGACCCGGCCTGGTGATGGCCAGAGTTGTTTCGCCTCTCCTGGCCCCGGTGGTGTGGGGGCGTCCCTGCTCTCGTCGTCGGCTCCTCCGCAATTCTCGTGCCCGTCCTCCTTCTCCTGCCTGTCCTGCATCTGCCGAGCCTGCCTGGTGCCGGTGAGTGAAGGAAAAAGATGGGGACGACGACGACGTCGACGACGACGACGTCGACGACGGCGAAGACAACCGCAACGGCGTCGAAAACGACTGCGACACCGACGGCGACGACGACGACGATGGCGATGGCGACGGCGACGATGACGATGACGACGACGACGATGACGACGAAGACGGCGGTGGCGGCGGCGGCGGCGGTGGCAACGATGATGACGATGACGACGTAGATGACCATGACGACGATGCCGACGACGACGACGACGACGACGACGACGACGACGACGGAGGCGACGACGATAACGACGTCGACGACGACGTAGACGATGACGATGGCGACGGTGACGACGACGACGCCGACGACGACGACGAGGACGATGACGACGACGACGACGACGACGACGACGGAGACAGCGACAGCGGTGGAGACGTCGATCGCGACTGCGACGACGGCGACGGTGACGTCGACGGCGACGACGTAGACGACGGCGGTGACCCTCCACCCCCCTCTGTGCAGGTCGCGGGGACGCCCGGGAGGCCGTCGTCCTCCTCCGCGCCCGCTGGCGACGGCAGTGAGGTGCCCGCTCCCGGGGGGGGGCACCACAGGCTGGCGGCTGCAGCAGACCTCCTCCTCTCCTCCTCCTCCTCCTCGTCCTCCTCCTCCTCCTTCTCCTCCTCCTTTTCCTCCTCCCCCTCCTCCCCCTCCTTCCCCTCCTCCTCCTCCTCCCTCCTCCTCCTCTTCCTCCTCCTCCTCTGCTCCTCCTCCTCCTCCTCCTCCTCTCTTCCTTTTCCTCTTTTTTCTCCTCCTCCTTTTCCTCCTTCTCCTCCTCCTCCTCCACCTCCTCCTCCTTCTCCTCCTCCTCATCTTCCTCCTCCTCCTCCCCGACCCAGATCTGAGGAGCAGTCCGGCGATCCGCCGTGCTCTAGTTGTTGAGTTCTCGACGAGACGTAGGAGTGGCCCCCCCGCGGCCCCCAAGAGACCGCACACCAGAGGTCACTCTTGCCGAAGTTCGACTTGAATTTGTATCCGAAGTGTGCTCAACGATGGCGAAATCGCTTAAAGTAGCATTCGGAGTCAGTGGGGCGGATACGGTCCGGATCTTTTGATTCGCGTGTCGCGCCGCCCGTTCGGGCACACCACGCTTCGGGGCGACACGCAAACGACGTCCCAGTCCTCAAGAATTAACGTCCAGAGGTTTTCCCATTCTCCCGCTCCGCGGAGCGGAGCGACACGCTATGCGGAGAGCTCAGGGGGAAACATTTATGAGGGCGCGGGCCGAAATTTTGGTTGATCGAATTAAATTTCTAGACGCTTCGCGTAACCCCACCAGGGCCCTCCTCCGCCCCTTCCTCTGGCCCGCTTCACTCGGGTCGACTCGTCCGCTGGCATATGCCCAGTGGCTTCTGCATGTTAATTTTCTGGCATTGCCGTGCACTCCCTTCAGCGGCCTACGTGCCACTGCAGCCAATTATCTCGCTCTGTGCCCCAGAACGTTATTCCCGCTCGCTGGATCTGTCCTTCGAGCCGCCGAACAAAAAAAAAAAAAAAAGGAAAGGGAGAGCCCTGCCGCAGAGGAAAAGGTCAAGGCTTGGGGTAGGTGGCTGGTCAAAGAAGGAAGAGCCCATGGGCTCAGACCGCCTAGCGCAGACGAGAGGGCCCGGGCCACTGGCCTAGCGGGATATTACCGTGGGTTTGGAATAAACGGCAGGGCGCTATACGACGCTGTCGGCATACATTTCGGCCCGCGGTGCCTTCAGCGCAGGGTGGCAACTGCGATGCAAGCCTGGAGGGCGGGAGAACACAGTGCTATGGCCCGGACCACGGTCCCCACGGGCGCGCAGATAGCAAGAGCATGGGTAACAGCACTAACCTGTGCAGGGAGACAGTGCCCTTGGGCACAGCTCCGAAACCACCCATTCCCAGACGACATCGCAGAGCAGATGAGACGCGAGGAAGTCCTTCTCCCAGAGATGCCGCGCCCCTAGACTCTACCAGGGATCCCAATACGCTCCACAGAGCGTTGGGGTCCCCTCCCCAGCACCTGCGAGTTCCGGGAATTCGCACACGCGCCTGGGACCAGGCACGTCGCGCTTTCAACGAGGCACTGGAGGAAAGGTGTCACCACAAGATTCGCGCTCCACGGAGCCTATGGGCACTGTTGCACCGTGTGCCCTGGACGCACCCCACATGGGACGACTTGTGCGGCGCCCTCTCCCTTGACGATGTGATGCGCGCTCTGAGCGCCACCCCCCATACCTGCCTCCCCAGGTTTTCCAGCTGGAATGTTAGGTACCTCAGAAGCTGCACCGCCAACAAGAACCAGGTCAAGCACGCCCTGTTAACGCAGGTCACGATGAACAACAGGATCGCCTTCACTCAGGGAACCCATTGGTCCGAACATGAGACCGAGGTGTGGAAGACCATGTTCCCGGCACGAAAGGTTGCCTCCCCAGGATTCCTCGGGCTTGCGGGAGGACTGGCTGGTGGGGTAGGGATCCTCCTCCCCCACGGAACCCCCCTCCTGGATCAGCAAGACATGGTTCCGGGCTGCGCAGTAGCCGCGGTAGTGCAGCAGGGCGAAAGGAGAATTCGCCTTGTGTCCATCTACCTCCCTCCCACCAGGAAGGAAGAGACCCTTGCGGAGATAGCCTCGGCGTCTGAACAGTGGGGGCCACTAGACACCTACTGGGGCGGAGACGTCAACCTGCAGCTTCAACACCCGAGAGACGGAGAGGTAGAAGCTGCCGCCCTGCTTCAGGACATCCTTACCAGCTCCAGCTCCGTTGCCATTCACATGCGCGGCCCAACCAGGATTGATAAGGACAGTGAGTCCCAAATCGACATGTGTGCCTGCCCCGTCAGCCACATCCACGCTTATGACCCCCGGAAATTGTGGAGGCTCACCCCGTCAGATCATGCCCTCATTTCCCTTGATCCCCAGGGCGCAAGGAGAGCTAGAAGGGACGACACCATGAAGGCGGCTGATCTGAGGAACCTTCCAACCGCTGCGCACGTGGAGCTTCGTCGGATCTACGCACATCTAGAGACCCTCTTCGGCGTGCCAACCGTGAACCTCAGCGGCCTGATCCAGCCCTCAGACTGGATTAGGCCGGCCCGCCCAGGCGGGTTCCCCGACCATCATCCGGACAACAGCGGTGGCGACGCCTCTCGCTTGCCCAGCGACCCGGCTCCAGTACCGAGAGGGCCAGATGACCTGACGCTCATCCCCCCAGTACTCCCCACCCCCATGAGGTTTGGGAGGCACGCCCTCTCCTCGGCCCTACAGGACTGGTGGAAAAAGTGAAAGTCGCACAGAACGCGGTCCTCCCCGGGGCTGCTGCTGGCGGCAGCCAGTCAGAGACAAGAAGTCACACGCCCGGTGGGGGCCCTGGCAGCCTGCTTGCATGAGCACGGATGGGGCGGACACGACCTAACTCCAAAGCAAGCAGGGCTCTGGCTCAAGACCTGGGGCGCCGAAGTCACGCAGAGAAGGGCGGCGCGCCTATCCCCTGTCCAGCGAGGCCCAGGAGCAGAACGTCCCCCCCTCGCAGCCCATTACCGGACTAGGCGGGAAAAATATAAAAAGACCCATGCCATCCTAGGCGTGAGGGACCACAACGGCGCCTGGCATGACAGGCCCAACCAAGTGGATAGAGTGCTGTGGGACAGCCGCAGCTCGATTTTGCATTCCGCCCCCCCTCTGCCTAGCTCGGCTGGCCGGCTCCTTGACCAATGCTTTTCGGGGCACCCTGGCACTGACATCCCCAGCCGGCCCACGCCCGGGTGGGCAAAGCTTGCGGCCACCGTCCCCGCCCCCAGCGGGAGCGCTCCAGGGGTTGACGGAATTCCTTGCGAAGCCTTTCACCCTGGCGCAAGGTTCGTCGCCTGCCTCCTTGCCCAGGCATGGTGCGCAGCGGATCTCGTCCCCACCCCCATCGAGGAGGCACTGGGGCCCTCAGTAGACCTTCTGGTCTGGATCGGGAAGAAACCGGGCGCAGAAGGGCCCAGCGACGTGAGGCCACTTCAACTCCCCACCTGCATTTGGCGTCTCTACGGCGCGTCCTTGGCCGACCTACTGGGCCCAGTCGTCGAACCACTCCCAAGCCCCAATCCTGCGGCCAAGAGAGGGGGACAGCGTGCCCCAACATCACCAAGGTCACGCAGCACTTGAGTGCTACCCCCAAGCCACCAACAGCACTGGGTCCTGGGTGGGCCGCGCTTCTCGGTCAGCATCACGCGGTAGTGGAGGGCTACATCGAGCGTACTGCGACCGGGTTGGGCGAGGCCCCCTGCACCGCCGTGATCTTCTGCGACCAGAACAAAGCATTCGAAAGGACTTCGCTTCAATGGGTAGGCGCCATCCTACGGAGGTGGGGGCTCCCCACGTGGTTACTCAACGCCCTAAATGCTTCGGTGATCGAGCGGAAGGTGAAGACGTGTAAGGGAAAGTACAAAGACCCAGAGCGCCGCCTACTTAGGTCTGTCGGCATGGGGGGCACCGCCTCCCCCCTCCTGTGGAGTTTGGGATATGACCCACTCATAAGCACCATTTCATCCATCACAGGTGATGATCGTGGCCCCATCCGGTGCACACACTACCGGCGCGTCTGCAATTGCGCGTTCAAGACGGCGCTCGTACCCGCAGGAAACCAAGGATGGTGGCGCACACTCATGGATCATAGCCCCTTTGGAGGGTCGGCGGTGAGGGAGCAATGGCCGTGCCTGGGGGCAGTAGTAGTATCCCGCGCAGCAGAAGGCGACGAACCCCCGCGGAGCGGAGGCCTCACCAAGGAACAAGAAGAGGTCCTACGCAAGGGCACGTGGAACCGCCCCCCCCCCCCCCCCAGAATTAGGGAGAGATCCCTTGCGCTTCACCTTGCCAAAATGTCCCCATCCAAGACGGCCGCTGCGTGGGGCGCCTACCTGATTTCCCTGGCCCCGTACGCTGCGCACTACGCCCCCCCGGGCGCGGCGCAGGAGCGTGAACTATGTGCCCAACTGAGAACTGCCCTCGGGCTGGCCAGGGCCTCATGGGTCCCTGACATAGTCCTGACCGGGCTCGGCATGCGCTTCCAAGTGCAGGGCGCCCCCAGGTGCCCGGCAGCAACAGCTCGCGCTGTCGCCGCAAGAGCGTTCGCCCTCGGGGACTTCTGGGGGCCCTGCACACTCCGGAAGCGGGCCAGCATCAGATGGAACAAACTGTTGAATTGGAGTGTCCTGGCAGCCCGGGACCCAGAGGCGCACCCCCCGCGGCCGAAGATGATCACCGAGCGAAAGGCTGCCCAGGCCTTACTCGCTGCGAGACAACGACCCCTCCTACTGCAGGGCAGGCAATGTGGCAGGATTACCTACGCGGCGGCCTGGGTCCAGATGAACAGTCATCATTTCACCACTTGGCTCCAAACAACTAGCCGAGGGAGAAGATGGCAGCCATTTGTGGGGGAGGAGTGGCAGGTACTGCGGTACTGCGCCACCTTCACCTGTGCGTACCACGTGCTAAGGGTGCTCAGCAACGGCCTCCCAGGCCCGGCAAGGCGCAGGGGGAACGACGAAATAATACCCCACAGATGTCCCTGCGGGGCGCCGGCCATCAGAGTGTGGATCACAGCCGTCCCAAGCGACGCGGGGGCTGCCTGGTGTGTCAGATGCATCGGCAACGGCCCTCACGCCCTCGCCCTCTGGCAGACGCTTCCCCGTGAGTCCCTCCCCCATTCGCTGAGAGCACAAGCGTGCGCCTACGCTAGCTCAGGTGGGCTCTTGATCAGGCCTCCGATCAGGGAAGGGCCTTGCGGTCGTTGCCCGCTCTGTGGGCTGGGAGAGGCCACGACCGAACACGTCTGGCACTGGTGCCCGGCGGCCGCTCTCGTCTGGGACACTGTGCGCGGGCCCGACGACCCGCCAGCCCTGGCCCAGGCCATCACCAACGAGGGCTTGCACCAACCGCTACTGGCCAAAGTGCTACACCAGATCTCCTTCCGCTACTGCGTCAACCTTACTGCCTCCCCCCTTGAAGCCAGTGATGCGGCTACTCTCATCCTGCGCGGGCTGGCCACCCCAGACACGAACCCCCACGAAGAGAGCGATGAATTGGAGCAGATCGATAACACCTCCCCCAGGGTTGGCAGACACGACGAGACGGCAGTGTGGACCGTGCGGCGTGACCACTGCCACACGTGCAACCCGTCTCCCCCTCCCGTCGGGGCAGTTTGCGGGGCGGCCGGACCCCGCGCACAAAGGCACGCAGACAGAGCAGGAGGCGAAATCCGCAGGCTCCCGGTTGCCAGCAGACGCTGCAACCCAGATGACAGGCTGGTAGTGCTACAGTCCTCACATGTCCGAGCGGCGTGGATGACTCCCGGCAGAGGCTGGTTCCCATGCCCAAGGACTGACAATTCCCCCACTGCGTGCTGGTCGTCGATCTTCTGCCGAGAACGTCGGCTGCACACCACTACTCTCGCGGCCAAAGCCGGACTCGAGCCCGGCGACGAGATAACCGTTCGCGACTCTCCCTTCCCTGACTCTGACTCCACCCAGTGGCCATACGAAGTCACCTTCGATGGAGGGGCAAGACCCATTGGAGAAGGCGAGAAGGTCTCAGGGGCCGGGGCCATACTCTGGCACCACAACCCCAACACCGGGGCACCCCGGGTGCTCGCTATCGCCATAGTCGCCCCCCCAGACTGCAGCAACGCACAAATGGCCGAGGTTGCAGGCTGCCGTGCTGGGCTGGCACTGCTCCCCCACATAAACAGCCCTATCCGCACGGCGCGGATTGTTGGCGACAACTTAGCCGCGGTAAGGTACGGTGCTGGCACAGCCAGATACCGGAGGCTACACTTAGCTCAGCAGATGGAGGATGCTTTGGGGCAAGTCGAAGGGGCAGGCTGGGTACTCACTTGGCAGGCTGTCAGGCGCAGGCTCAACAAGGCGGCTGACAGTCTGGCCACCATTGGGGTGTATTGGGCAGATGCCCTCCGTAGGGAAGGCGTTACGGCTGTCACCTCTCGCACTCAGTGGAACGGCACCGACCCTCCCATTCCCGCCCACTTTCCCTGCGCCCCCCCCCCGTGGGGCCAGCCTGTGCGACCCCATCGTGGCCGCTGAAGCTGCCCATTCGCTCGCGCAGCCCCCTCCTGCCCCCCCCCCCCTGGCCCCCCTCACTCGGGCCGGCTTTCGTCTGGTCGTCGCAGCATCTGACCCCTCGCCGCCTTGGCTCAAGCTTCGCCCCTCGCGCATTCTTTCAGCATCCGCAGCTATCGGCCGCACTTCCCCCCATTACACAGCCGCTGGATGGTAAAGCGGAAGAGCAACAATGGGCCCCTGGCCAGATGGCAGTCCCCGATCGTGCACTGCGAGCGTGGCCCCAGTGCAGAAGGCACAGTCAAGCCCTTCCGGGCCCGCGAATGCCCCTGGATGAGGTGGGCGCACTTCAACCAAGAGTGGTGCTGGTGGTGCGAGGTCTGTCAGAGATACTGCGACGGCAAGCTACATCTCCTGAGTGACGATCACTACAAAGAAGCTGAGAAGCAGAAGGGGCACGGGTGGCCGGACCCCAGGATCTATACCCAGCCAGGCAACCTCTGGGCCAGGACCCAAGGGTCGACCAGAGACTGCGTCACGAATCTCCAAATCGAGAGGCGCGCGTGGCCAGGGTGGGAGCTCCCCTGCCCGGTCATGGAAGAGGGCCGCGTGCACCTTCCTGGCTGGACGTTCCCGGAGGACTGGGATCACGCACCGGTTGACTTTCCCTTTCGGGACGACGGGTTCGGCTTTATCACTCCCGCCGACACTGTCCCGTCTGCCAACCTGCGGCCGCCAGACCGATGCCGACGTGGTAGGTGGGGGAACCCGTGGCTCAGCGCAAGGACCTGGGGAGGTACCGGCCCGCCTCCCCCCTGCGCCAGCGCAGACGAGCTGCTCGCCCCCCCCAACCAGAACGACAGGCTGGCCGGGCCCAGCAGGACATCGTCACAAGACCCCACCGATCGGGGCGGATCGCTGCGGGGGGAGGACACCAGCTGGACCAGCGGCCTCCACCCCCTCGCCTTGCCAACGGCCCCAGACCCCCCAACTGATACCGCAGCCAAGGCGATTATGCAGCTGTTCTCCGTGCCAGCAGACCGCCCTGGGGCACAGTTCCGGCTGCGCCCCCCCCTGGGGAAGATCGCAGAAGGAGTTAACCTGCCAAAACACTGGGAGCAGGACCTGCGACAGAGGGGTATCATCCTGTCCAGATCGGCATGGACGGAAACCATGCCCCCCACGGAAACGACATGGAACGGCTCAGCAAAGGCCAGAACATATCTGGTACGCAAGAAGAGTTGCGCCCTGGAAGTGGCGATCACCCCCATACACGAGCTTTCGCGTTGCCCCATTCTCCAAAAATATAGGCTTCGCCACGCGTTCCCCCCCCAGGATGGGAAGACACTCCTACACCTGCAATGGCCAAGTGAAGTCAGGCTGATGCTCAAGGGAATGGACGGGGGACAGGACGCACAGTCGCGGGCACTGCTCCTCAGCCTCACCAATCCGACAGAGGATCATGTCGCCTCCCTCAGGCTCGCGTGGCCCCCTGACTTTGGTGGCCACATCCCCCGCAACGAATGCGAGGTAATGGAGCTTAGGGGGGGCTCGAGGTACCCCTCCAATCAAGCTTTGGCATGGTGCGACTCCAAGCAAGCAGAGGAGCTTCAGTCTCTCGGCAAGGATGCAAACACAGAGAGCGAGGGAGAGGTCCTGTTCCGATTGGACAGAGCGCCGTCGAAACTGCAGTACTGGCGGATCTACCAGGCCAACAGTGAGATCTACAGGCTGCAGCAGGCATCGGACGACCTGGCGGGCGCCCCACTGGATGCGATTACGTTCTTCCTCAATCAGCGGGCAATCGACCGGAGAGACAGGCTAAGGGCCAACGAAGTGGATAATACGAGGGCATGCAGCAATTCCCTCCTGGCCAGGGCGAGGGCCACTATTGAAAGCAGAGCGCAGTGCCTACCGGGCGCAGCAGCGGTGGACGACATGAGTTTGCAGCACAACAAGGCGCAAACCGTCGCACCATTCACAGACGATGAGGTTGAAGGGAATATCGGACAGGTACTCCAGCGGGTTCGCACCCCCCCCCCCCGTCGCCAACCTCAACGGCGCCGCCCGACGGCACCGACTCTACGAGAACGCTGCCAAGGCGCTGACCGCCACCATCCAACACCACGTGGCGGTGGTACATGGGCCCCCAGGGACTGGCAAGACACTGTTCACAGTGGCCACCATGGACGCATGGGCTAGCTCGCTTCCTGCGAGGCAATCTGTTGCCCTCACGGCGGGATCGAACACAGCAGCCGACCAGCCTGCCATCGGTCTCGGCGTGGCGCGCGAGGAGGGTAGGCTGGCTGGCGAGACCTGCTTCCCCAACAGGTGTGTCAGGCTCGCAAAGGACGCCCGGGTGGCGCCTAAGATCGCGCCCCTGACTCCGGTGGGACATTTCCAGAGGACCCATAACCGCCCCCCCCGCCAGAGCGGGCCATCCAAGGAGCTCCTGTCCTTCCGCTCGCAGTTACTAAGCGACGCCAAGGTGATTATCGCTACCCACGAGGCGGCGGAGTCGCTCAAGCTGGCCTCACCGGCAGCTCTTCTCATCATTGACGAGGCGGGACAGGCCCACGAGCTCATGGCGGCGATGTCCCTCGTCAATGTCATACGCTCTGGAGGACACTTACTATTGGTCGGCGACCCCAGGCAGCTACCCCCCACTGTCCTCTCCAGGAAGGCGGTTGATAGGGGCCCGTGTCTCTCTATATTCGACCGGCTGCACAGTGCGCTGGGTGGGGACACCCCTGCTGTGGTACAACTGGACCTATGCTACCGTATGCATCCTCTTCTCCTGTCTTGGCCGAACGTGGCCTTCTACAACAAGGCTATTCGGTCAGGGCTCACCAATCCACTCACTGACGGAGAGACCGCTAGTGGAAGGATTGTCGCGGCAGCAGGTGCTACCCAGGGACAGAGGAAGGCTCGCTGCACTGGCTGAATCCGCCAAGACCACCACGGAAGACATGGAGACGTTGCTACGGGACCTTCAGCCCCCACCACAGCACCCGGACGAAAGGCACCGGTTGCTCCTGGTCGACAACCCCTCAGTCGAGGTCACATCCAACCTGCATTCTGGCTACGCGAATATCCCAGAGGCCGCGCAGACGGTGGTGAGGGTCCTCATGCCTGCCATGGAAAAAGGTACCACAGCCCTGGTCGTGGTAGGCTACCAGCTGCAGTGTGCTGTGCTCGAAAAAGGTTGGCCCCAGTCAGGGCGCAGCATCACCGGCTCCCTTGGGCAGGCTAGGAACAAGGATAATAAGGGTGCTGGCAAAGGCGAGCTTATTGGACCAAGCGACCCCCCGTGACCACCGGGGCCACGAACACGTGTTTGAGCAGTGGAGCTCACCACTTAACGGCATCGAACTGCACTTCCAGGGGATAGGTCAGGTAGCCGGGAAATACCTGGCCAACGGCAGGCTCAACATCTCCACCATCGACTCCAGCCAAGGCGGCGAGGCAGACATCGTGATCTACCTGACCACGCAGTCCAACTACTGCCACGACTGGGGTTTCATGGACCATTCCAATAGAGTGAATGTTGCTATCACGCGTGCCACGTCGCACGTTGTCATAAACGGGGGTGGAAGAATGTTCAGCACCGCCGCGGGATCACACCGCAGGGAGCTCTCGGAATACGGGAGGATGGCCAGACTCTGGGTCCGCTTCCAGGGGGGCGACATGGGCAACCGTACCGCCCTACACTGTGACCAGGGATTCGACCCCATCAAGGACCTGGAGTCGTGGATCCCCGCCGCCCCCACACACACTGGGGATGACAGTGTAAAAGGCCTGGGTGATGCCATCAGGAAGGCCAAGGCCAAACTGGAGAGCTCCTTCACGGACCGCATCGCGGCACCACTCGAGGATCAGTTTTCGTGGGCGAAGCTTGGGGCCGCCCTCTCAGACAGCATCCAGGAGCTGGTCGACGACCCGCTCATGGGCATTCTGCTGTACACAGTCTCCGGACTACACCCCAGCCAGTGGCAGATGGGGGCCACGCCCAGGCAACCAGGCAGCCTAGACAGGAAGGCATGGAGCCACCTGGGTCACTGCCTTGACGTGGAGATTGGGATCGACGCGAGCAACCTCGTGTACAACCTCACGTGGGCGGCCATTGTCTGGTTCCTCGGGCTCGGTGCGCCATGGAACGACAAGCAGCCAGGCGTCGCGTATGAATCGCCCCCGCCACTACCTCACATGGTGGGCTCCAACCGGGCCCCCAAGAAGAACAGTCGCTGCACCCCCCGAGACACGCTCCAGCAGTTTCCAGCAGCATGGAGCAGTACCACCTGCCGGTGTCGTCGGCACAGGGTGCACCCAGGGATGGAGAACCTGCACGCCCTACTCAAGCCCGAGGGGATCAACACGAAGCCCACAGGCGCACTAACTGGTGCTGACGGACAGCCGCTTTTCCCCCCAGGCGCTCAGGGTACTGCTGGTTGTCATGATGCTGCAGTTGCGTGAGCCTCGTGCCACGCTATGGCCCTTCCCAAACCCTGAGGTCACTGGTGACATATTCGAGGCAATGATGGGCCTTTGCCTCCCGTGGCAGGAAGCGCACAAAGGGTTCCGCGCACAGTATGCAGCGAGGTGGGGTTACCAGCTGGCGGACCTCGAGACTCTCCACACCAAACTTGCCAAGGTCATACGTCACACGAGTACCCTGGCCACTTACGCCCACCACCACGAGATTGCTGGCAAATGTGGCTGTCCGAAAACGTGGGCGGGGATGGAGACACACGACTTCACGTCGGAAGCCCCCCTTCGCGTACTGGAAGCTATTGTGCGGCCAGCGGACGTGAAGCGGTTGCATGCCGGGGAGTGCTCCATCTGCCTGCTTCACACTGCCATGACAGGGTCGGAGATAGGGCTGGGATGCCCACGGACCATGGGCGACTTACAATACATTGGCGGAGGAAAGGCCATCTCCGACCATCGCCTCGACGAAGACATCCCCGCCTCACCGGCCCCAGGTACACCGCTGGTTCCCCCCGTCGTGCACGATGGGCGCTTCAGCAGACTACAGAAGGAGGCCTTCTGCAACTGCGACGGGTGCCACAGTGTGGGGCTCCACGGTTCCGCAGGCACCTGGGAGGACGATTACACCCGGGAGTTGCTTGCCCAGAACCGGCCGCAGGCGTACGCAGAGGGGAAGAACTGCAGGTGGCTCTGCGAACGCTGTTGGATCGTCTCATTGGGAAGGCAAGGCATTCCCCTCCCCGGGCCCGACCCCGCGGAGCGCATCAACAAGAAGTCCATGCAGTGGTTACTACAGGAGCATAAACGCAGGCTACAAGTCAACCGTGAGCAGAAGAGGGCGAAGACCCTCCCATCCCTGTCCAGGCTACCACTGGGGCATCAGGAACCTAAGGATACAGCAGCCCCGACCTCCCTCAAGGGGCTCCTTCTTCGTGCGCCGCGCCGCTACCGCCCCACCAGCGTAGGCGCCACGCTACCGCTGCAAAAGCTATCAGACGGCAGGTTTGGAACAGAGGCGCACCGTAGCAATTGCTACTCGGCTAAGTGCGATTTCTGTCCCCCATACTCCCCATGTCTCGAATGGACCGCAGGCGCACCCGCCGCGGGGTGCTTCATATGGCGCCCAGAGGAAGGAGCTGAGTGCAGTGATCGCACAGGTCTCCCAGAATGGGAGGCAATGCCGTCTTTGTGGATCAAAAGGAAGTGGAACGCCAGCTGGGCCTGCAGGAGATGCCTGGTGCACATCTGGGACATTGCACCCAGCGCACTCTACAAGGTGCTGGACTCATCCTCGAACGAGATATATCCCCCCAGCCCCATCAAGAGGCCAGCGAATAGCGAAGGCACTGAGGATTGGGACATCTACGACATGTCAGCGCACCTCTCCCCTGTCCGCCCAGCGACGGACGAGGGCTCCACCCCAGGCAGCCTCCCCGGGCACGGCTCGCGGTCAGTGAGGATCTCCGACGACGGGGCTACGTGCAGGTGCGCCCTTGCAGCACTTCCACCACCCAACGCACCCCAGCTGCCCACGTACTCTACCTTCGGTCTGGAGGGAGAGCAGTCGCACAGCCCAGTCCGCGAACTTGTGAAGTTCCTGATGGAATGGAACCACGAGGTCTACATCCGCTGGGCGACCTTCGGGGGGAATATGGACGGAGACAGAGTGGGTGAAGACAGCGATGAATCGGAATGGTCCCGCAGTCAACTGTTGCGCTTCTTGGAATCCATCTACGGGGTTCAGATCCCCAAGAACGGACATCCCCCTCTCATCCCGTGGGGCGGGCAGAGAGCTGCTGCGGCCAACGCCATCGCGCAGCTGGTTGGGAGGAATCAGAAGTACCAGGAAGCCTGTCACTCCTTCTCCGACACGCTCAGCAGACAAAGAGGACAATGCCCCCAACGACAGTCGTTGGACACGCTGCACCGCTTCTTATCCCAAATGAAGGACGACCTCGCAGGGGGAACTTTGGAGTTCCTCGCCGGCGAACCCAACGTCGGGAAGAGCAGCAGCGGCATGGGAGATCAGTCCCCCGCCGCCTTCTGGAGCGAACCCCCAGCAGCCTCAAACGACAGCGCCCTCGGTGATGGCCTCCGCCAGCAACCTCCGGTAGCTACAGAGGCGGGCAAAGAAGTACAAGAGGAGCCGTCCCCGCGCAGGGACATCTACGGCAAAGCCGAAAGCGAGGTATATTGGGATGAAGACAACCCGCCAGACAGGACCGTCTCCATGGTCGGCAGTCCCTCACAGCAAGCCGAGGAGACCGAAGCCCACGACCCCAGCGACAGAGATGGCCCCCACAGGCGGACAGTGCTGTGGACAGACCCCCCGTCAAAGGAGGAGGCGGCAACCTGGGCGCCGTGCGCCGCGGCCCGCTCCCGGGAGGACATGGAAAAGATCCGGGACGGCAGGGGCTTAAGAGGAACGGGGAGCAAGGCAGACTGCCGTCAGGAGTCTATTCCCGAGCACGCCGCGTCTGAGCATGAGACCCGTCTGCCGCCCAGCCCCCGGCAGGACAGCAGCCCTGACAGACGGCCCGGTCCACAGGCAGATCCATTCCCACCTCCGCATCGAGACGACCCCTTGGGCGGGCTTCTCATGTACATGAAGTCAATCTACGAGGCCGACATTCTGAGAGACGAGCCAGCCCCAGACAAGGTCATCAGACTGCAGAAGACGCTCGGTGGCGCATTCAACGGGACATGGACGGCGTGGGTCCGCAGGGCAGGCAACGGGCAAGGTCTGCCTTGGGTCTGCATCCATTCGGACCCCAAGAAGAAGTCACTTCAGCTTTGCAAAGAATTTCTCCGGGCATGGGAAGCAGCGGGCTATGACGCCTACGAGATGGCGAGGGACCACCAGCTCCGAGTGGACTGGCCAAAAGTCACTGAGAAGTATCGCGGCCTGCTACAGCGCAGCGCAATAACACGCACACCCAAGGGACAAGGTAGCGATGGCCGCCCATGCCCTTGGGCTGCCAACAGCAGGACCGTGCCCACTCCTCCGGCCCCACCCGACAGGACCAGCGGCTACGCGCAGGCCTCTTCCTTTCGCACACACAGCGAAGCTGACCAGCGGCACCCGTGGAGCAAGCCCAGAGCGGACACAGCTGCCCCGCCGGCGTATACCGACAACAGGGAGACCACCCGGTCGGGAGCACCCAGCTCTGGAGCCCCATGGCGCCCAAGGCCGCCCTGGGAAGGGTGGGGCCGCCAGGAGAGCTCATGGAGAGGCGCTGACTGGGGTGCCAGGGAGAAAAGGGCCGCCCCGAAAGGTGACGCGCAATATGCCGACGAGCGACAGCGAGGAAGGGATCTCGAACGCTGGTAACGCGGCGACAGGTCTGACAAGAGTTTCCTACCCGCAGCAGGACTGACACAGCCCAGAGCACCCAAGGCGCACGGCCTATAGGGCTGCACGGACAAGGAGCGCCCCCTTCATGAAGGCTGGCCGCACCCGTGCACTGCGGATGCCCCCCTAGAGATGTGGCGCGCCCTCCTCTTTGGGCGTCTCCACCACTGCCAAGCGTCCTGCGGCTATCGGCTGCCCTCCTCCTCTCCCCCCTGATGCTTACAAGTCCTGCGGCTATCGGCCGCTTCCCCCCTTTTCCTCGTCGCCACAGCTACACAAGTCCGCGGCGATCGGCTGCTACCCCTCATTTCCTCGTCGCCAGAGCACAGTGCCTGAGAGGCGCGGCTATCATGGGTGCCGCTTCACGCCGGCAGTGTCGGTCGGGGCGGGCCCCAGTGCCGAAGGTTTCCCACTGGGCGGCCATGTTCCTGACGGCCCACCCAGTGAGTGGGTTCGTTTCACCGCAGTGGCAGGCCGCGGCCTCGGTTCCCGCGTTGCCTCCTGGGAGTGAGGTATACCCCCCACGCTGCGCTAGACACCCACGGCCCCCGTGGGCTCGTAGCCCGTGAGGTCGGCTGAAATAACCCCGCCCACGGTTTGGGTCGGGATACCGGCCCGAGGAGGACCTGGTCGTCTCTCTGAAGGCGTTTCCCCATCTGCCCCGCTTCCACTTCGGTTCTTTGCCCGCGCCGAGCGCGGGCCGTGGCGCAGAGGACGCTGGTCTGGCCCCCCTCGCGCTCCACCACTTGAAGTCCAGCTGTATGCGAGTGGCTTCCCCCCCTCGTCGCCGTTGGGGGTGATCGTCTCTGAGTTAGACTCCCACGGCCTCGTGGGTTGTAGCCCGTGCGGTCGGCTGAGATAACCCCACCCACGGTTTTGGCCGCGTTGACGGCCCGCGGAGATCCGGGTCGACTGGCTGAAGGCGTCGCCCCATCGGCCCCTGCATGCAGCGGATGGCTCTGGCCACGGATTGTGCCACCTCCCGGATTCGAGGGGCACTTCACTGCACTTTGGTACCTGCGGCATCCCGTGGGTTCCTTGCCTGCGGCTGGCTGAAATAACCCCACCCAGGCCTTTGCCCGTTTGAGTCCGGGCCGTGGTGCTGAGGCAACTGCATGGCTGAAGGCCCCTCATCGCTTCACCGTTTGAAGTCCTGCTGTGCGCCAGTGGCCTCCCCCCCATCGTCTATGTCGGGAGTGATCGTCTCTCTCGGTGGTGGATATGCACTGGGTGCTACGTGAGTGAGTCAGCCGCTCTAGGCCTTCTGCGCTCCGTGGCTGCTTGGGTACAGGCTCTGCGCTCGTTTTCGCCTGTTTGCGA
>CAUYUJ010018428.1:65000-67500 GCA_963575745.1 Prorocentrum cordatum
TCGGCACACCCCTCACACGTTTCGTGGCCCCACAGGGAGCTCCACCGAAGGCCCCAGTGCTGCCGTCCGCATGCGTCCCGCACACCAGGTGTGTGGCGTGCCGACATGGGCGTCGCGGCGCGCGGGCGCTGCCGTCGGGGTTCCCAGGGAAGCCCCCTGCAGAGGCGACGCTCAGAGTCACGAGTACCGAGAGTCACGCAGACCCAAACTGTTCACAGTCGTATACATACATTTACACTGGGCGTATCCATGCACGCATTCATGCGAATAGAATCAATCGCGCGCAGATTCATTCATAATCAGACTCGCTCGCGATCCGACTCGCACGCGCTCAAGCTTTCATATTCGGACCTATCGTCTTCGTTCGTGTTGTGTACACTGCCACGCATTTCGGCACACCCCTCATACGGCTCGTGGCCCCATAGGGAGCGCCACCGAAGAAGATATTCACAATTGCGGTACTCTCAACTGCATATGGTTGGGTCCTTCGCCAGGCTAATTTGCAATCCTTCTTTTTTTGCAATCCTTCGTTTTTTTTGCAATCCTTCGTGAAAGAGAGAGACGAAGGCCGCGCGGGGAGCGGGGGCCGCACTCGGAACGTCTAGTCCTCGTGCGGGTGCCGGAAGCGCACGATGAGGTGCAGGGCGTGGAGAACAAGCAGTGACTGCAAAAAAACCGAAGGATTGCAAACAAGCAGTGATTGCAGTGGTTTTGTTGCAATCCTTCGTGCAAGGTTTTTTTGCAATCCAGGTTTTTTTTTTTTGCAATCCTGGGCTTTTTTGCAATCGCATGATCTTTTGGAGGTCCGCCCCGCGGGCCGCACCGACTGCTCACGGCGGACGTCTTCCGCCTCTGAGTGCTCGCCCTCCCCCCCGCCCGCGGCCGTCCTGTCCTTCTTCTCCCCTCCCCCCGCATGCCGGCCACTTCGCTTTGTCGTGCCCCTGCATCGCCGCCACGCTGGAGCGGATGGCCCCGCCGCGCCGCCGACGGAAAATAATTGGAGGCCCGCGCGGCTTCCTTGGGTCCGCGCTGGACCCCCCCCCTCCCCGGCCCGCGAAGCGCGCCAGGGGGCGGCGCCGGAGGCGCTGCCCCGGCGGGCCCGGCGCCGATGCGAGAGCTCCGCGCGGGCCTCCGGAAGTTCACGCAGATGTCGTCGCATGTTCCTCTAATCGAGGGCCTCGGGGCCCGTGCGGGGTCAGGAGCAGGTCCACTACGCGATGTCTATGCACCCACCACGCAGTCGCAGATGTCGGCCCAAGCACAGTGTCAATGAATGTTGTTCCGCACCTGTCGCCCGGAGAAGTGGCCCCCATAAAATCTACACAAGATGGTGTCCCGTGGCGTTTCTGCGTACTCCTCTTCCTATATTTTTGCCAGCCCAGGCGGGCGGACCCCCCCTCCAAAAAAAAACGGACTCCCGGGACCTGGGGCTTTGGGACCATCTGGACGGGCCTCGAAGCGGTCCCCAGGCCTCGCAGGGTGTTTTGCCAAGCTTTCCCAGCACACCTAGGGCGATCAGGGGGGTCATCGGAGACGTCGCAGAGACCCCCAAGACAAGACAGCACAAGAGCGCTCCAAGAGTGACCGACGTAACCTCAAGATGGTTCAAGAGGCCTCCAGGACGGCCCCAAAGAGGCCTCCAAGAGCACTCCCAAGAAGGCCCCCAGAGGCAACCGTAGCCATTTTGGCTCAAGACATTGTGGCAACTCTTCAGGAATAGGGAACATTTGGTTTGCGCCTATTGCTGCCAAGCCCCTGTTACTCCGCCGTTGCCGCAATGAACGTCGTGGTGCTTGCGGGAGCGTTCGCCATCCTGCTCGTCGGCCGCGGCTGCGTTGCCGCCGATGACGTAGCCAAGACCTCGGAGGAACGCTGCCTGATGGAGGACGATTCGCACAACTGCGACGCCACGAACGAGGCCGACGGCGTGGGGCTACTCCAGTCACGGGCGTCGGGCCCCAGCGAACCGCAAATCGCGAACATTTGGAAGGACGAGACGCCGGACCACAAACAATATGAGGAGGCGAGAGTGGAGGATACACCGATCGATGTCCAGAACCTCAACTCTACCATGCATCGCCAGCATAAACATCCTGGCGACGTGCATCTCCGTTCCTCGGAGGAGTGTAAGAAGAAGTGCCCTCAAAACACTCATTGCTGCGTCCAGCTCTTCGAGTCGTCTACCACTTGCTGTGTGGATGGTAGTGGTGACATTGCTCCAGGATATAGGTGCGCATGGGGACAGATAAACGCGTGCACAAAGGGGTATTGTTGTAGCTTTCACAGTAAATGTGTCCCGTGCTAGCTCAATTGTCCTCTTCTGAATCCCGCTCGGTTTGACGTCCTGCCCGCTCGTATAATAACCTGCGCGCTCATTTCAAAGTCGCGGTCGCCGGGTCTGTCCGCCCGGCGCGACCCCAGCGAAGCGAGATTGTCACGCCTTTCTGCTCACGCCCCAGCACGCATGGCAGCTATTTCGCCATCGAGCCGTGCTTGTTAT
>CAUYUJ010018428.1:72500-152500 GCA_963575745.1 Prorocentrum cordatum
CGTCGCTCGTTGTTCGTCGCTCATCGTCGTCGTGCGCGCGGGCGCGGCTGTGATGTCGGAGCCACACGGCGGGGGGGGGCGTTGCGTCATACCCCCCCCTTCGCCCCCCCCCTCCCCATGACGCCCCCCATCGCCGAAAATAAAGAAACGCCTCTGGACAAGGGTCCGCCTGTTCCTCCTCCTCCTCCTCCTCCTTCTCCTTTTCCTTTTCCTCCTCCACCTCCTCTTTTCCTCCTCCTTCTCTTTTCCTCCTCCTCCTCCTCCTCTTCCTCCTCCTCCTCTTCCTCTTCCTCCTCCTCCTCCTCCTCCTCCTCCTCCTCCTCCTCCTCCTCCTCCTCCTCCCCCTTCAGACGGAGTTTGCTTGAATTGGCAGTCAGAGTTCCTCTCGGCCCCAGGGAGGTTCGAGAGGTCGGGAGCTGGTGTCTCGAACAGACGTCGAGATGCCGGATGTCTGGGGACGGGGAAGTGGCAGGAGGCAGTCTTTCCCAGAAGGCGGGGGGTCTTGTCAGACGCCCTCCGGCCCTCTGGGAAGCCCCCATGCGGCTTCGGAGAGGGCTCGGAACGCTTCGGAGGCCTCCCGAGCCTTCTAAGAAGGCCCGCTCCAGGTGCCTTCTCCCCTTTGGGCGCGCCGCCGAGAAAAGGAGGGGGCTTGTTCGTGACCCGCACCGCCAGCGCCTCCAGCGGGCAGCGGCGCCGACGCCCAGAGAGCGGGGCCAACCGGTCCGGGCGCAGCGGAGAACCACAGCCACAGCCAAGTGGATTCTTCTGGTATACCAGCCTGGGACATATCCCTATCCCTATGCTGGGCACCTCCTCATCACGATGCCAATCTTTGGGATTTCCTTATTTTTTGAGGGCGAATCCCTAAGATTGTCATCGCCTTTTGGCGTGTCAATCTTAGGGATACGGATACGTTCGAGGCTGGTAATTCTGGGGGGCCCCTCGGGGGAGAAGCCGCCGACCTCGACGTGCTCACTTCGGTTGTGGTTGTCGTCGATCTGGCCGCCCCAGGGCGTCACATCGACCACAGCCGGTACTGAGCTGGTCCGGGTGTGCTGACGAACGTTGGCATGCGCAAGACACCCTCCCCAGAGGGCGTTTTTGAATGTGGTCGTGGCCGCCTGCTGTCCCCGCAGACTGGGCCGACAGCTGTCCGCGCAGGCTGCCCGCGCGAGGCCGCGCACGGGCGCGCCCCTCCTCTCCTCGCGAGCTGCCGCGCGGGCGGCCCGCGTGAGGCGTCGCGTGCCGTCTCGCAGGCGGCGCGCGCGGCTGGCCCATCGCATCGGCCACGCGCAGAGGGGGGGTACACGTTGCTCGTTAGTATATACAGATTTTCGAAAGTTCTTGGATTTTCGGGGGGGCAAGATCCTTTCATTTCTAATTGTTCTGTCCTGGGCCTCTTCCTGGCCACTAGGGGGCCAGGAACAATCAGAACCGAGCACAATTAGAGATGAGCACGATTAGAAATGAACGACGGATAGGGTGAGGGGGGAAGGTCTGCTTACAGGGAGGCTGCTGCTGTGAAGGCGCGGGTCTTGTCCGTAAATGTGAGGCCCACGCCTTCTGAGAAGCAGCCTCCTTCTAAGAAGCCTCCCCCCCCTCCCTGCCCTCCTCTGCGCGCCGCCCAGGGCAAGCTGCGTCAGTCGATCGGCACGAGCACGCAGGCTGCCGGTGCCGCATCGCACTCCGCGAACGGCAAGCCGCGCGCCGAAGGCCACGTCTTTCTCGGCGCCACTGCTGCGTGTGCCCAGAACTCCAGCGTCGTGCTTATTGTTGGGCAACGTGGACCCTGGAGTTCTGGATCCTTGCTCCAGGACCGGCTTCCCATCCCGAGCCGTTCTTTGACGGTCCTGCGGCTTGGCAAGGGCCCTCAGGGGCGGGGAACTGCCAAACTCTTCCCGTCGTGATCCTTCCACGACGAGAGGAGGTGGGGGGCGGCGTCTTAGGAGCCTCTTGAGGTGCCTCTTGGAGCTTCGGGCGGCCCGAGGGGCGCTTCCTGGGGGCCTGCTGGCTTTGTCGGGGCCGCTCTTTGGGCTTCTGTTGAGGCCCCGTGAGCCTTGCCAAAAACTCCCCGCCGCTCTTTTGTCACGGCGAGAGGCTGCAAGGTTTTCTACGACCACGTCGAGGTTTCTAGGGGGCCACATGCGAACTACCCCTACCCCCCACGATTTCTGAGGGGGAGGGTGGGGTTCACTTCACTCCCCACCCTCCCCCTCAGAAATCGTGGGGGGTAGGGGCCGGGTTCGCATGTGGCCCCCTAGTTTCCGCCCACTTGGAGTCACTGGAGTGGGCCCGTCGCAACGTGTTCACGTCGAGGCGGGGGCCTTGCGGAAAGGCCGAGCCGCGACGCGGCCCGCGGCCGCCCCCCCGCCCCCCCGGCAGCGGAGGACAGCGCCCGCGGCCGCGGCCCCAGCCCCGCGGGCTCGGCGCGGCTCGAGGAGGCCTCGGCCCGGGGCTCTGGACCCGCTCCGCCCCCTCACTGCTGCTGCTGCTGCTGCTGCTGCTGCTGCTGCTGCTGCTGCTGCTGCTCCTCCTCCTCCTCCTCCTCCTCCTCCTCCTCCTCCTCCTCCCTCCTCTCCTCCTCCCCCCTCCTCCTCCTCCTCCCCCCTCCTCCTCCTCCTCCTCCTCCCTCCTCCTCCTCTCCTCCTCCTCCTCCTCCTCCTCCTCCTCCTCCTCCCCCGCCTCCTCCTCCTTCTCCTTCTCCTCCTCCTCCTCCTCCTCCTCCTCCTCCCCTTTCTCCTCCATTAGCCGTTCTGGCACAATCCATTTTTGTGCATGCGATCACCGATCTTCAGAACGGCTGGGTGTTCGCGGGCCAGAGTGGCTCGGACCCCCCTTTCCCTCACGGCGGCGCTGCGATGGCTTTTGGTGGCAAGCCTCGTAGCGGCTACGACACAACCAAGAAGTGGACTTGCGGGCATTGCGGCTGCCGCAAAAACATGGGTCACTACTTGTGGTGCAAGCACTGCGGCAAGAAGTGGACTGAGCCCGTTCCAGGAGACGGGCAGGCCAGAGGAGGAGGAGTTCCCCGTGGAGCGGCTGCTGCTGAAGTCCGTCGTGCTGCAGCAGACGCAGTGTCGGGAAAGACTCCACCCGTGCGGCCTGCCACCGTCCCGATTGCGACCAAGACGGAGTTGCAGCAGCTGGTGGAGCTCAGCGCCAAGGTGGGGGACGCCTCCCTGCTCTCCTTGGCGCAAGAGAAGGTGGCCCAGTTGGAACAAGCCCCTCTGCCCCCGCAGCAACGGGCAGATGCGGCTTTCAAGGAGATCCAGAGGCTCGAGAAGAAGCTGGATCGCGACCTGGACCACGTCCACGGCCTCGAGCGGAAGCTGGCTCAGCAGCGCGCAGACCTGGAGGCCACGCTGCAGGAGCTGGAGCGCTACGATGAGGAATACAAGTCGGCCATCTCAGAGTTGCACCTGTCGGTCACGCTCCACCCGTCGCAGCCACAGGAGGGCCCAGCCGCCCCAGTGTTGCGCCTGCAGGACATCCTGGATGGCAAGGTGTCCTCGCTCGTGCTGGACGATGGCGACATGTTCGGTTTGGCGGAGTTTCAGGACGTCACTCCTGAAGATCTGCGCGAAGCCCAGTCTCGGAAGGAGCAGCTGTCGGAGAGCATCAAGAGTCTCACGGCGGCCCTGTTCGGGGAGGTTCAGTCGAAGTGCGTTGAGCTCAAGAAGAACCACCAGGAGCAGGCCAAGCGGCTCGAGAAGAAGCGGAAGACGGATGCCGAACCTGCTGCTGCGGGTGTACCTGCAGGAGGTGCTGCGGCCGCCGCCGCCTCTGAGGCATCGGGAGCGTCGGCCTCTGCTGGTAGCAAGGCCACCCCAGCGCCGCCTGTCGCCCCTGGTGCCCCGCCTTCTAAGCCTGGCGCCTCTGTCCGTGCCCAGGCTCGTGAGGCTATCAGCAGGGCACCGTCCAAGGCGCCCCCCGCTGTCCCAGACGGGAAGGCGCCGCCACCAGCGGGCCCCCCAGCCAAGGGCGCGGCTCGTTCCTAGCCAGACCTGTGCCGTGCCATCACCCTTCTCCTACCCTAGACTCCCTACCTCCTGCCCAGTTTTGGATGCCCCGCGAAACTCGTGTATGCATCGACCTTGGGACCAAGGAGATTTTGTTGCTGCTCAGGAGTCTATTGAACTGGAGATAGTGACGGCTAACGGCACCGCTTGTAGCTCGCTCAAGCAGTTTTTGGGTATTACCTCTGCCCACATCGTGCTCGCCCAGGAGCACAAGCTCACTAGCGCTGAGGACATCAGGAAGGCTTCGGCCTGGTGTGTGCGAAACGGGTGGAAAGCCAGCTTCGAACTTGGAACCCTGGGGCCTGGGGGAGGCCCCTCGGCTGGGGTCGGGGTCCTGGTCAGGTCCTTCCTTGGGTTGCACCACCCCGATTTTGGTCCCACGATTCGGCCCCACAGGGCCCTCGGAGCGCTCGTCCACCTCCCAGGTCAGGCCTCTTTCTACATTGTTAGTGTCTACCTGCAGGATTGTGTTGGACTTAGTGATCAATCAGGATATTCTTGCTGGAGTGGCGGCGCGAGCAAAGAGCATTACTGTGCCGTTCGTTGTCGGAGCTGACTTCAACGTGGAGCCCGCCGCGCTGGCAGGCTCGTCTATTCACAGAAGGATGGGAGCTGACATTGTGTACCCCCCTGGAGCTGTAGGCACCTGTCGTAGCACTGGGGGCGTGAAGATGTTCGATTTCTTCCTCTGTTGTTCCCGCCTTGCGCAGGCGATCAATGGCGTGAAGGTAGTGAGTGATTCGGAGTTAGCGACGCATGACCCTGTCTCCCTCACCTTCCACCCCTCCCTCGCGTCTCTCAAGGCTTTGACCTTTCCACGTCCCCCACCCTTGCCCACCATCAGGCCCGCGGGGCCGTGCCCCGAGCCCCCTTCCGAGTGGGGAGTTTTGGATCGGCTGGCCTCGCGAGCCCTGGTGTTGGCTGAGAGTGGGGAGACTGATGTGACCCAGTATCATCTGGACACCATCTAAAAACATTGGGCCAACACGGCTGAAAAAGGAGCTCGAAGGGGTATTTCAGCGCCGTCTCTCGCACCACGGTAGTCGTGGTCGCCAAGCGGAGCTGCACTGGGTCTGCGTGTTGCAGTCGGGCACGGCCTCGATGGAAGGTGTTTCGTCGACGTCGCAGTTGGCCTCGCAGCTCCGCTGGCCCAGCAATCGCTTTCGGATTTGGTTGCAGCTGTACGCCTTAGGAGCGTCGACGGCTGCGCCCGAGCCCCCCTCCTCCCCGCGTTTTGCTCGTAGCAGTTTAATCGAAAAAAAAAAACAGCCTCAGGGCGCGCCGAGCACAGCTCGGCACGCAGCAGCCATCTTTGTGCCACGGCTGCTGAGCTTTTCAATCCCCCTGTCAGGCTGGGAGAGTGGAGCGGCCACGCGGCCGCGCTGCTTCAGCGTTGCAGGGATGTCGTCACCCACAGCCCTCCTGGTCAGCCCGTCGTCTATGGGGAACCCGAGTATGCCCTGGATGCGGTCTCCCAGGCCCAAGTTGTGGCTGAGAGTGAACATCGTAATGCTGAGAACCGTAAGTGGGTGTCTTGGCTTAAGACCAGTATTGAGTCTGGGGCTCGGCACGCCCATGGGGTTGTTCGAGGGGCCCCAGCGTGGACCCCCACCACCGCCCTCCTTGAGTCTGAATGTGCTAAGTTTCTGATCTGTGGCATGCCGAAGACCAGCAGGTTTCCCCGTCGACTGGTGCCAGGTTCGAGGCGCTCGAACCCCTGCCCGAGTTGACCCCAGCTGACCTTCGCCGTGTCTCTAGGTCTTTCCCGAAGCACACGGCCACCTCGGTCGACGGTTTCCATGTTAGCCACTTCCAGCACCTCTCGGATCAGGCCCTTGTCGTCCTCTCCCGCCTCATCGCCACGTTCGAGAAGCCAGGGCACTTGCCAATGCAGATGCGCGTTCTGTTGCTCATCATGCTTGCCAAGCCAGACGGAGGGCACAGACCGATAGGATTATTCGTGTCAGTTTATCGTCTTTGGGCCCGTGCTCGTCGTGAGTATGCTCGCAGGTGGGAAGTGGCTAACGGCAGGGACTTCTTCGCCGCGGGCTCTTTTGCATCGAGCGTGGACACTGTCTGGCGGCAATGCGTTCGAAGTGAGAAAACTGTTTCGTCCGATTTATGTTCCAGTTCGGCGCTCTGGGACCTTCTCAAGTTTTATGAGTCGGTCGACTTGGATCTGTTATTGCAGCGTTGCCGTCAGCACGGTTCCCCCATGCAGATTGCGAGGAGTTTGTGATGTTGCTTACCGCGCTTGCCGCTACATCGCCATGAACAGCAGGGTCATCGGGCCCAAGTTCGCATGGCGAGGGCTAGTGGCAGGCTGCGGCTTCGCGACCACTTTAATCCGTGTCTTCAGCATAGCCGCCTTAGATGGGCTTAGCTTGCCAAGATCGGTCTCGTTGAAGATATATACCGATGATTACACCCTGTCTTGCCAAGGGACCGCCTCGACGGTCGTTAATGACCTCCTGGAGGGGGCCATTAAATTGCAGGTTGTCATCGAGGGCGATCTTGGCTGCGCGATCGCTGTCAAGAAGGCGGCAGTGCTCGCCTCTCATTCTGCAGTTGCTAAGGCCGTGCGCCAAGGTCTCGGCACGGTAGGCGGAGCGCCGTGTGACTCCGCTGTCAACCTCGGCATCGACGATGCTGCTGGCAGGCCCCGTCGTGTCGCTCATCGTGGTGGAAGGTTTAAAGTTAGTAAAACCTTGTTTTCGGCCAAGGTTGCTCGTTTGGCTCGACATAAGAGAACCCTCGGTCGTCACCCGCGTCGGGTTTTCACGACAGGGCCCCTTGCCAGCCGAACCTACGGTTGCGAGGTGCACGGCACCTCGGACCATGAGCTTTTCACCCTGCGGAGAGCCATGGGTCGTTTCTTGCAACCCTCCGCTGGAGGGAGATCTCTCACGGCAGCTTTGCTGTTTGCCGCCGACCCCACCTGGTACGTGTCCGTCGCGCCCATTGTGAGGTGGTCTAAGGAGGTCTGGGCTTGCCTGGTGGGGGCCTACCAGTTCGGCCTCAGCTTGGCCGAGCTCCGCGGTGCCTGGGCTGCGGGTTTCTCGGGGCCGCTTCAGCCGTGGCGTCGTGTGCGCGGTCCTGTGGGGGCCCTGCGGCTCTCGGTGGAGCGTATTGGGTGAAAGATGCTTAGTTTCAGCATGCTGGTCGACGACCTGGGGGTGGAAGTCTCCCTTGCCCTGGTTTCGCCTTGCCTCCTGAAACGTCTCCTCCGTGCTGCTGTTTTGGGGAATCTGGAACGTGAGTATGGGCGGTCCCTGGGCCTGGATCGTCGCGTGTGTTTCGACGTGGCCGTTGCGGCCATGAGTTCTTCAAAATTCACTCCCTTCGAGAAAGGGTGCATAAGAGGTCTTGTCTGCCAGGCGCCCTGGACCAAGGCGCGAGCCGAGGACCACGGCTACATCATGCCTGACACGTTGCGCCCGCTGTGCGAAGTGGCAAGGGACACCATTTTCCACAGGTTGTGGTGCTGCCAGCACGAGTCGGTCGCCCAGGCCCGAGAGGACATCCTCGGAGATGGGTTCCAGTTTCGGCCGATGGAGTACGACTCGTTGTCGGATGCTGACAAGATAATGTACACGTTGGGTTTGTTTACCCACCCTGGTGACTTCTTCCCTCCCCCGTCGAAGTGCGAGCTTATATTTCAGCATTTTGATGATCCTGGGAGAGACGATTATACTGTTTCGGGGAATATCTTCATGGATGGATCTTGTATACGTTCGGTCGTTAGAGAATTATCGAGAACGGGGTGGAGTTATGTCTCGGTTTCGGATTCTGGGCAGGAACTGGGTCATGTCTATGCCCCCCTCCCTTACCCCATTCCCCAAACGGCTCAGGCTGGTGAATTTGCTGCCTGCACTGCTGCTTGCCAAAATGCGGTCACTCCAGCTGTGGGTTATAGCGATTGCCAGAATGTTGTGGCCCTTTGGGCCCTCCCCCGTAGTGAACACTTGTCGTACAAGCGAGTGCACTCGGGCATGTTTGTTTGGACCGCAGACAGTCAAATGGGGCCCATCCACAAAGTGAAAGGCCACATGACGGACGAGCAGGTGGGTAACGATGCCTATCTGAAGTTCTGTAAGATTGGGAATGACCTTGCCGACCACTATGCTAAGCTAGGGGCCCTAGCTCACGAGATACCGAGCCCCGAGCAGCTAGATTGGCTTGAGAAATGTTTGTCGGTCGTTCGCAAGGTTTTTGTTCTGGCTGCCCGTATTTTGCCTCTCTGGCCTCCGCTCGACTTGTCTTTGGCCACTCGTGCGCCCGTCGAGCCGAAGCCAGTGCCAATCATAGTGCCTCATCTCTGGAAGAAGGTGGGAACCTTCTGGCAGTGTAATCTTTGCCTCGCGGTGTGCCGCGGGGTTTTCCCGAGGAATAATTCGAGTTGCTTAAAGAAGCATAAGCTCCAGTATGACGTCCTCCAGCAGCTGGAGCATAATTGTCTGGGTTTAGCGTGTTCGGACGGCGGCATTGTCTGTGTTTGTGTCCGTTGCAAAGCGTTTTCCACTGGCAATTACGTGCGCTACCTGGCTAAACCATGCCCAGGTAGGCCACACAATTTTAGGTGTTCAAAATATTATTGGGACAGAATTTCGGCTGGCAAGCACCCCGAGCTCTCGGACGTCTGGCTTGATGCGGATGCTAACAGTGTCGTTCGTCTCTTTAATACCACCTAGGCCTGTGTCTGGCCCAGCCTCCCGTTCTCGTGGCGTGGGGGCGTGGCCCTGATATAAGGTTTTCATGGCATGTATGACTTGTCTGTGCCATTTAAGGGCCGTGCTCGACGGCCGCCTGGCGCCCAGTGCCAGGCCGACTGCGGGATGCCGTGGAGAGCAGCGTAGCGGTAATCCCCTTTCTCCTCCTCCTCCTCCTCCTCCTCCTCTTCCTCCTCCTCCTCCTCCTCCTCCTGCTCCTCCTCCTCCTGCTCCCCTTTCTCCTCCTCCTCCTCCTCCTCCCCTTTCTCCTCCTCCTCCTCTTCCTCCCCTTTCTCCTCATCCTCCTCCTCCCCCTCCTCCTCCTCCTCCTCCTCCTCCTCCTTCTCCTCCTCAACCTCCTTCTCCTTCTCCTTCTCCTTCTCCTTCTCCTTCTCCTTCTCCTTCTCCTTCTTCTTCTCCTCCTTAGGGCGTGAGCCGCGCTGCCAGGCGCAGGGCGTGTCGACGAAGGCGCTGCGGCGCAAGGCCTCGCCGATCGCCCGCCGACGGGGCGAGGCCGACGAGGTGCTCGCTCACGGGCCAGATCTTCTCACGGGCGCTGCTGGAGGGCGTCGCCGAGGTCAATGCCTTCCCTGGCGAGCTGGGGCAGCGGTCCGAGGTGGCGGCGTGGTGCAGCGCGGCGGAGGGCGGCCGGCAGGCGGCGAGGCGCCTTGCCAAGGCAAGGCCGCGGAACAGTGGCGACCGCCGCTGCAGTGGCCGCCGAGGTTTGGGGCTGAGGTCTGGGGCCGTGGCGGGCGTGGTCGGCGGGCTGATGCCGCGGGCAGCCGAGGTTGGCGTGGGCGCGGTGGCGGCCCACGTGCGCAGGGGCTCCCGCGGTGCCGCGAGCCGCTGCCAGGCCCGCCGGGCGCCAGCGGAGCGCGGCTCAGAAGAGTGGGCCGTGGCGGTGCGCACAGCCCGCGGTGCGCCGGTGGGCGCCCACGGCCGCCGGGCGGAGAGGATGCCTTGGCGCGGCGGGCGTGGCCCAGCCTCCGCTGGTCACAGGGGCGCGCTGGTGGGGCAAGGCCGCTGCCCAGGTCCTGCGCGGCGGCGCCCGACGCCCTGTCCGGCGCGGGGCGGGAGGAGCAGAGCGGCGCGGAGGACGACCACGCGGAGGGGACGGAGGTGGTCCCAGCGGTGCTGGCGGCCGAGGGCGGCGCCCTCCCCGAGCGGCTGGGCGTGGGCTGGCGGCTGGCCAGGTGGGCGAGCAGGAGCCCTCCCCGAGCTCCCCCACTGTCCGCGCAGACGGTGGCGGCTATGCGGTCGAGGCCGAGGCCGCCGTCCGGGGCGAGCTTGTGCAGGGGCCTTCCCGGTGGTGCGGGGGCGCGGCGCGGCCGTGGAGAGCACGCCGAGCGAGGGCACGCGGCGAGCGGCGGCCGCCCTCGTCGTGCGCTGGTGGCACCTCGCACGCATCTGGGCCCCGAGAGGGCCGCGCTCCCGAGCGGAGCTGGCGCAGGAGGCGGCGAGGAAGCGCCCCGCCTGGCTCGCCCAGCTGCGTGGAGGGCCCACGTCTGAGCTGGGTGGCGTGGCTGGGCCTGGATACGCTCGGAAACTCTCGAGTGCTCAGTCGCGTACTGTGGGAGGCTGCTGCGGCCTGGTTCCGTTTGCCAGGGGGCAGTCTCTTCTGGCAAGGTGCCAAGCAAAGTCAGATTCATCCTCAGATTCACGCGCGCTCGGACCCACTGACGCTCAGACTCGCTGACGCCCAGACACGCCAACATGCAGACTCATTGACATTCAGGCTCAATCACACACAGTCCACTCATTCAGGTCCACTCCTGGTCACTCAAATTTTTATCACACCACCCACGCTATGACCGTTCACATTCAGACTCACGCATACTCAGAGCCACATTGAGATCTACCCATACTCTGATACTCACATGCAGACCCAGTTATATTCGTTTTGTAGAGTCAGGCTCCCTGATGTTCGTCGAACTGCAGCAGGCATGGCCCTCGGGCGTCCCAAGAGGGAGCCGCCAGGGGCGGTTGCAGTCACCCGTTCGCGGCCAGATGGGGGGGTCGTCTCAGGCGGCTCGCCTGTTTCCGAGCTCAGACTCATCTCCGCCCAGGGCCACATGCCCACCCCGATCTAGCAGGTGTAGCAGCGCTTGCGCATCCCAAAGAGGAGTCGCCAGGTGCGGTTGCGGTCGCCCGTTCGCGCCCGTTCGTTCGAAGCATCCCAGGGAAGAACCGCCAGGGGCGGCTGCACGAGTACGAGTGTAGCAGGCATAGCACTTGGACACCCCAAGGGGGAACCGGCAGGGAGTGGGACACTCGCCCATTCGCGGCCAGACTGTGGGGATACTTCGAGCGAGGGCTCGCTTGGCATCTCCGACTCCTTTGCCTTCAGAGCAGGGTGTGAGGATGTCTCGCGAGAGACGGTTGTTTTAGCACCCCACGGGGGGGCCGCCAGGGTGTGTTGCAGCCAGATTGCGAGATGTCTCGAGCGAGGCGTTCGTTCTGCACCCCCAGCCTCTCTGCATTCAGAACCCCATGATCATCGCCATGTTGCAGGCTAATGATCTCTCACGTTCTGTCGCTCACAGTGGGAAGCGCCAGGAAATTGAATGCACGTACGGGGACCTCCGCATGGATCATTCTGATTAACGCCTGTCCGTTGAACAAACGTTGAGAGGAACATCCATAGTATGTACGGTGGCGCTGCTTCATCAAGGGTACCCTCGCATCCTTGCTTCTTCGGCCCATCCTGAGCCAATGTTGACGTCCAGGGAGCTCTCAATGCTCAGTGGGGCTCCAAAGGGTCGTGCATCCGTACCTCGGTGGCGAGCGAAAGGGGGAAGAGAGAAGTAGAAGGCCTTCTCAGAAGGCGACGGGGCGTCTCAGAAGCCCCCCAGCCTTCTGAGACGTTTTTTTCGTTGTTCGCGTGTGCGTGTGTGTCCCCTGGGAAGGCTCAGAAAACTTTTAAGACGGCCGGGGAACTTCCGAGGCTTGTGAGAAGGCCCGCCCCTTCTCGCGTCCCCGCCAGGCTCGCCGCCGACTACCTGGTGTCATTACCATGGGTTTTGGCTGCGCCAGGGAAGAATCGGGCCAGATGAAAGCGTAGGATACGGAGAGGGGGGATTGCGAAATCTGCTGCGTGCAGCCGGGTTGGGCCCCGCCGCCAGGCCCACCCCTCGATACATGGGCGCCTCCCGGCGCCAGGAGGCGCCAGGAAACCAGCTACGTGAGCTGATTCTCTACCCTGCCCTTTGCTATCCTACCCTTTCGCTCTTCCCAAACAATTTCGGGAGGGGAAAAAGCACACAGACACACAGAGATGCGTCCATCCCCCGGAACAGATGGGAACATGTGGGAAGTGGATGGGGAAGATGAAAACCCAGAAAACTTGCGAAGTTTTCGGAAATCCGGGGATTACGATAACAACGATAACAACGATAACAACGATAGCAACGACAACGATCACATCGATCATAATGGCAACGACAACGACCGCAACGACAACGACAACAACGACCTCAACGACAACGATCACAGCGACAACGACAGAAAACAACGACGACGACGACAGCGACAACGACAACGACAGCGACAAGGACGACAGCGATCACAGCGACAAACGATCACAGCGATAAACGATAACTGCGATGACGACAGGGCATCCTGGGACCTGCCTCTGCCTGTGCGCGCCCCCCCCCCCCCGAGCGCCAGCGCGGCCCCCGCAGGAGGCGCGCCCTCGGCGAGGCCCGGCGAGGAGGCGCAGCGCGGCGGGGCCGCCGAGGTCTCCTACGAGGGCGGCTACCTGGGCGCGCTGAGGCGCCCGGGGGCCCCGCCCCTCCCGGGGGGGTCGCGGCGGGAGCGACGTCGGCGAGGGCGACCCGGCAGCGATCGCGGCGAGGGCCGCGAGGACCGCGAGAGCGATCGCGGCGATCGCGGCGAGGTCGACCGGAGCGGCAGCGGCCACGGCGATCACGACGCTCGGCGGCAGCGGCCGCCTACTGTGGCGAGCACAGCGATCACGATCGTCACGATCACAAGGATCACAGCTATCGGCGATAGCGATCACAGCGATCACGATAACGACCACAACGGTAACAACGGTAAGGAACAACGACAGCGACCACAGCGAGAACGACAGCAACGATCACGACGAAGACAATGCGCCCGAGCCCGCCCGCGCCGCCCCTCCCACGCCCCGACGTCGTTGCGCCTTCTTCGAAGAAGACGAAAAAACGCCATGAACACATACTTTTGGCGCTCCGCGTGGATCTCTTGGATCCGCGCCCGGGCACCCCCCCAGGGGCGCCTCCGGCGCCGCCCCCTGGCGAGCGCCCCGCGCGCCCCGAGGACTCTGGCCCAGGCCGATCAGAGATCCGAGCCGGCACGGTTGGTGCGAGGTTAAACCTGGGGTGGCGCGGAGGTGCAGGAAGCGTTTCGGTGCGATTTTTCGGGGAGGACCGCCCGATGACGGCCTCCCCGCGGCCACCAGAAGGCCCCGCGGAGCGGAGCAGCGTGGCCACGAGTCAGGCGTGTCTCTGGTTCACGATGAGGCGTGCCTGCCCCTGGTCTTCGGTCCGCATGGCGGCGCCTACTCCGGTAAACGCTGCGTGCATGGCGCTGGGAACTGCCCGCCTGAGATTCCCGGGGGCGGGCGGCAGCGACGCACAGGAGCACTCAGAGTCACCGCCACCGGCTGTCAAGAGGCCGTCCAGTCGCGCCTCGCTGGGGCTGACTGCGCGAGCGAGTCGGAGCCGGCTCGCGCCGGGCTGTGCGCCAGCGCTGCAGTGCGGGGGCGCCGCGGCTCAGAGGAGGAGGAGGAGGAGGAGGAGGAGGAGGAGGAGGAGGAGGAGGAGGAGGGGAGGGGGAGGGGGAGGAGGAGGAGGAGGAAGAGGAGGAGGAGGCGGCTCTCCTGCGGACACCGGGACGGGCCGACGGAGAAGCGCGGGCCAGGCAGGCCCTGCGTCGTATATGCGCCGCGAGTGGGGCAGCGGCGGGGCCCGCGCGTCGCCCGCGGGGCCCGCCCGCGGTCTGCGGCGGCGGCCGGCCAGCTCGAGAGCCATGGCTCGTGACGACCCCGGGGGTGCTCGCGCTCGCCGGGTGCGTCAAGGCGCTGGGGGCAGGCGGCCAGAGCCTCCTGCTGCGGAGTGCTGCTGCTGCTTTTCCTTCTGCGTTCTGCCTTGGGGGCCCCCGAGGAAGTCCTCCTCCTCCTCCTCCTCCTCCTCCTCCTCCTCCTCTTCCTCTTCCCCCCCTCTTGCCTTGGGCGGGCATTCGGGCGGTATCCCAGGGGACATATTCAGCGCCTGCACGTTAGCTTGCGCCGCACAGGATGGGAGTCGACGTCGGCTCTGACTTCTCGGGGCGATGGAGGGAAGGAGACTCACGAAGGGTACACCTCCCCCGCCATGCTCGCTCACCTATCTGACCTTGCCACCCAGCGTTATCACGAAAGGATGCTAGCTGCGAGCGCCCTTGGTTTTCAAGGGGCCCGCGTTTGTGTGGACCCCCCACGGCCTTCGAAAAGACCGTGGGACCCCGGGGAAATTCTTCAGCCCTAGGGAACAGCATGTGGCTCTCATGTTTTTTTGAGACATGTGGACACGCGCCACGGCCCGCTCATGCGGATACCAGGCGAACCCAGCGCGCCCTCTTCGCGGACAGCCAGTCACCGCGTCTGGCAGCGCATGCATGCTGAAACTGCTCGGGTTCGCGCTGCAGCGCTCGAGGACGTGGCGCCAGACTGGCACGGCGAAGCGCTTGATAGTAATGTCAGGCTGTTTTTTGACGAGGTGAAGTGGGACCACCCTGAAATTATGCCCCCTTCCCTCCAGGAATCTTAACCCGACGCTGCATGATGTTGCTAGTGCATTCGTGCCGTGAGATTATGTGGACTTGCGGGGGTTTGATGTTTGCGAGGGTGGTTCTGCGGCCCCTCACTGTATCCGTGAGCCCTCGCGGGCTTCCTTCTCCTGGATGTTCTCGGGGCCTGGTTTGGATAAGACGGTTGCTAGCGCTCGCGGCACGGTGTTGGACACCTTACCACACATGTCTGAAGTTGCAGGCCATCAGGCCACGGCCATTCTTCCTATGCGCCAGGAGCTCGGAGGGAGCAGGTTCGGAAACATCGTGACGGTGGCAGAGCTATTTGCTGCAGATCCTCCGCGCCACGCTTCTAGGAAGCATCGGTACGCTGGCGTGCGCCGCGCAGCGCTGATGCACGAAATGGACGGCCGTGTGGCCCCCTGTCTTGCACAGAATAGCGCGCAGAGCGAAGTGTTATCGATGCCTTGTCCTGCTGCTGAGCGACGTTTTGGAGCCGGGAATTGGAACGCAGATGCCCAGGCCAAACAAGCAATCCTCGGCCACGCTCAACCTTTCCCGTTGGAAATAGAGCATGTGGACAGGGGGTGTAACCTGTTCCGCATCATTGTGCGTGCTGTTGGCAAAGTTGCGTTTACTTTTTCCCGCCGGAACAATTCGAACGTTCGAGTGTGGGTCCTGGGTCAAATGTTTTGATTCGAATGGGTGGCACGCGTGGCAGGAGTTGGAGTCAGGTGGGTCCGGATGCCTCCGCTGCCTGACTCTCTGGACCGATCCCTCTTCCAACCTCATTTTCGGTTTCAAAGATATGAGCCTGACCTGGAGGAATGCTTTCGGTTTGTCGCTCCAGGCATCCGCTAGCTCATTGCAGAGTGCTCAAGGTACAGTTTAAATGCTTGTTGTTGTTTTTTGTCTGCACGGTGTGCGGACAGTACACCTCGAGTCGATGCCATAAGTTGGTCAAGGAGTGCTTTCAACATAGGTTTGCAGGGGTTCCCACGAGTCGTCGCAGGCTTTATGACGGCTGGTGTCATCATTATCGTGATGAATCAGTGGTGGTAACGGCCACTTCGCGTCGAGGGTCTGCTTACCCTTGTTTCGTTGCTGCGCAACCGCCTGCCCGCGAGGCGGCGCCTGGGCAGCCTGGCCTGTCCTGAGCTCGCTCCCAGGCAGAGGCGGCAAAGAACGCTGGCTCCTCCCAGTCAGCAGGCGCATGATAGCCTGCCACCCAACGGTTCGGCCCTCACTGGATCTCTGACGGGAGTGCTCTACTCCTCCTCCTCCTCATGCTGGTTCAGGGACTGGAAAGTTTGCCATTCAACCTTCGCGAGCACCTCAACAGGGTTATGCCTATCCTCAAGAGCATTGGCACTGCACTGCAATCTCCCTTTCCTTCTCCTCCTCTTTCTCCTCCTCCTCCTCCTCTTTCCTGCCTCCCTTCCCCCCCCTCCCCCCCCCTCCTCCTCGCCCTATTGTTTTCCTTATTCTTCTTATTCCTCCTCCTCCGTCCTCCTCATCTCCTCCTCCTCCTCCTCCTCCTCCTCCTCTCCTCCTCCTCCTCCTCCTCCTCCTCCTCCTCCTCCTCCTCCTCCTCCCTCCTCCTCCTCCTCCTCCTCCTCCTCCTCCTCCTCCTCCTCCTCTCCTCCCCCTCCTCCTCATCCTCATCCTCTTCCTCCTCCTCCTATTCCTACTCCTCCTCCTCCTCCTCCCTCTCCTCGTCCTTATCCTCCTCCCCCTCTTTCTCCTCCTCCTCCTCTTCCTCTTCCTCCTCCACCTGCTCCTCCTTCTCTTCCAAATTGTGGTGGGGAGGGTCAGGATGTCACATGTGGCGTGAGCGCACCTAGCTTGTCCTCCTCCCCCCTCCCCCCCTCCTCCCTCTTTCCCTCCCTCCCTCCTTGTTCCCTCCCTCCCGCCAGGGACCAGCGTGTCACAGCAGGTCGCAGTCGCTCCAGCTCGGCAGTAGGGAGGAGGAGGGGGAACAGGAGGAGGAGCCGGACCTGAGGAGACGGCGGAGGAGAAGAGGAGGAAAACGAGGATGAGGAGGGGCGGGAGGAGGAGAAGAAGGCAGAGGAGGAGGAGGAGGAGGAGGAGGAGGAGGAGGAGAAGGAGGTGGAGGTGGACCAGTGCAACCCCAAGAGTCATCAACGATGTTGGAGTAAACCCTCCCTCCAAGCCACCCCTCCATAGGCCCCTGCAACGGTTCATTTCCACTGATGGAGCTGCCTTGTCGGAAGACCACCGGTTAAAGACTCTGTAGCATGCCAAAGTATTGCTCTCGGGAGTCCAACGCCACGGATCAACCTGACTGTTGCATCTTGACGATCCTGAATCGTGCCAGAGCGCCATGCCTGGGACTTCAAAACCGCGAGTCTACGTAACTGTTGCGCCCTCATAATCCTGAATCTTTCCAACACACCACTTCTGGTACGCTGATCATAGGAATCCGCGAAACGCTCGTAACATTTATATACGAATGTGCTCCGCGCTGAGGCGAGCCACATTTTGAAAACCACCCGCCCTCAATCCGCGAAACTCTTGCAACTTTGTGAAGCGAATGTGCGCGGCGCTGAGGCGAGAGCCACATTTTGAAAACCACCCGCCCTCTATCCATTAAGTTTTTTGTTGGTTTAAGAATGCGCGCGGCGCTAAGGCGAGAGCCACATTCAAAAAAACATCCGCCCTCAGTCCGTGAAATGTGCGTGGCGCGAAGGCGAGAGCCACATTTTGAAAACGCTCCGCCCTCAATCAGCGAAACTCTTGCAAGTTGTGAAGAAGAATGCGCGCTGCGCTAAGGCGAGAACCACATTAAAAAAACACCCGCCCTTCATCTGTGACACGGTTGCCAATGTTTAAGCGTCAGGGTCAGAAATGGTGAGGAAATCTGAGGCGAAACGCCCGACCCGTCCTAAAATCTGGCCTCGGGGTGCGGCAGGGGAGACGTTCTTTATAAGGAGAAGGAATGGAGGAGGCGGAGGCGACGGAGGGGATGTATGATGAGGTGGCGGAGGGGGAGGAGCGGAAAATTACGGGGGAGGACACGCGAGATGATGATGGTGGTGACCATGATTAGGATCACGATCATGTTGCTGCGATTGGTGATCCTGGTGGTGATGATCAAGGTTGTGAGGGTGATGATGATGGTGATGATGAAGATGTTGAGGATTGTGCTGTTGATGGTGATGATGATGCTAGAACTAATGACGATGATGGTGTCTGTAGTGATGATGGTGACGCTAATTCTGACGACCATGAGGATGACGATGGCGGTGATAATGTTGATATGGTGATGATGGTGGTACTGCTGATGATAATGATGGCGACGATGACGATGCTGATGCTGATGCTGATGATGATGGCGATGCTGATGATGCTGACGATTGTTGACGGTAATGGTGGTACCGATGCGGATCACGATCATGATGAAGAGGGTGATGTTGACGACGATGATGTTGATGATGATGGTGATTGATGGTGATGAGGATGTTGATGATGATGTTGATGCTGATGCTGATGATGATGATGCTGATGATGAGGATGAGGATGATGATGATGATGATGATGATGATGATGATGATGATGCTGATGATGATGATGATGATGATGCTGCTGCTGCTGCTGCTGATGATGATGATGATGATGATGATGATGATGATGATGATGATGATGATGATGATGATGATGATGTTGCTCATGACGATGACGATGGCGGTGATGCTTGTGATGCGTATTGGCGATGATGGTGGTGGTTATGGTGAGAATGCTGATGTTGCTCGCGATCATGACGATGGTGGTGATGGTGATGATGATGATGATGATGATGAGGAGGAGGAGGAGGAGGAGGAGGAGGAGGAGGAGGAGGAGGAGGATGAATGGGGAGGAGGGGGGAGGCGGAGGAGGAGGATAACAAAACATTGGGAGGGGGAGGAGGTGAGGAGGAGGAGGAGGAGGAGAAGGGCGAGGTGGAGGGGACATGCGGAGGAGGAGAAGGAGGAGTAGGAGGAGGAGGATGAGGAGGAGGAGGAGATGAACAGGAACACGAAGGAGGAGGAGGAGGAGGAGGAGGAGGAGGAGGAGGAGGAGGAGGAGGAGGAGGAGGAGGGGGAGGAAAAACGAAGAGGAGGGCAGCTGTAATAGCAATGGCAGTGGCACTAGCAGTGGCAGTCTCATCCGCAACTGCAGCAGCACATAGCAGCGAATACAATATTGATGTGTAGCAGTAGCTACGCCGAGAGGGGGAGGATGAGGAGGAGAAGCAGGAGGTACGATCTCCCGAGGGAGTCTGCCGACCGACCGACTGCGTGACCGCGCCCCCCTTCAACCCGCCTGTGAATCCCTCCGACCACTCCCATTGTCGCCGCCCCCTCCCTTCCCTCATCAGACACGGCACGGGTGTCCTCAAGATGGTCGGCAGCACTTACGACGGCGAGTTCGCCAGCAACATGAAGCACGGCAACGGGGTGCTCACCTGGGACGGCCAGCGCGGGCAGGAGGAGGCGGTATATGATTGTGAGCAGGGCAGGAGTGGGAGGACGAGAATGAGGAGTAGGAAGATGCGAAGGTTGTCGAGGAGGAGGATGGAGTGAGGCGGAGGGGAGGCGGAGGAGGTGGTGGTGGAGGAGGAAGGCGCTGGCAGCGTTAAGCGGTTTGTCGCTGTGGGCGCAGGGCTGGGCCACGGGCTCTCGGCATTGGCGGCGCAGCGAGGCGGTCAACGGCTGCGTGGCGCAGAGCGAGGGAGTTGGTCCCTTATTGGAGGCGCGGATTGCGACAGCTCGCAAGGGAAGACGGAGAAGGAGATTGCGGATTTCTGGTGGTGTCTGAGGCCCTTAAGGGCAGGCGTGGCCCTGCTGGAAGGGTTCCCGGAGCGGCCCACCTTTAACACCGCGGTGCTTGAAGTAAGGCTGCCGCCTGTCTGACGTAAGGAGCTTGTGGTCTGGATGGCGAACGATCGCCATACGGGTGTGGTGGACCTAGTGCGTGGGCCAGGGTAACAAACGATGCATTGGTGCACACAAGCGGATCTATGTGATTGCAGTTACCATTACCCTTGGATCGGATGGGCCGATTTTCCACCACCACTATCATAGGTAGGAGGAGGAGGAGGAGGAGGAGGAGGAGGAGGAGGAGGAGGAGGAAAGGAGGGAGGAGGAGGAGCAGAAGGAGGAGGAGGAGCAGAAGGATGAGGAGGAGGAGGAGGAGAAGGAGGAGGAGGAGGAGGAGGAAACCCTCCCAATCCTCCCTTCCCCCCCGTCATAATTATGGTTGTGGTGGTGAAAATTTGGCTCATCATGGATGGGCACAGCGGACAAGGAGTCCCATCCAGGAAGCAAGCTCATCCAGACAGCGCCCCTCCCGCTTTGCGTCTCGTGGTCTGCGCCAGGGCGGCCGCCCGTGTGTTCGCGGGGGCGGCGCGAGGGCCACCACGGGGCGCGGAGATCTTCTCGCGCACCGCGGGGCCCGAGGCGCGAAGCTGGTCGACCCGGGAACCGGAGGCGCCCCGCCGACGAGCATCCGCATCCAAAGCATCTCGTCTCGAGTGTTCACGCCGCCGCCCAGTGTGGAGGGTTGGGCGGGTCATCTTGCTGAAGTCAGACGGGCGGCGTTCGCCCTCGTCGAGCTCACCAGGCCTCCTGTCTCTGTATAGGCTCCTGGTGGACCCCGTGTGGACTCCTCCGATTACGAGCGACATCCAAAGCATCTCGAGTCCCGGCCCAGGTCCCCGGGGTTATGATGTTCCAACCCGCTTTAGCTTTGACCACCAGGAGCAATTTCGAGCGCACCCCCAAAGCTCGAGGGTTTTCACGTGCCGGGCCCTGGGAGACACTCGCCCGACATTGTTTCGATACTCTTTTGACTCTTCTGGGTGCTCGAAATTATCTCTGGGATGTGTGTGGTCCTCGAGTAGGGTGGGAACAACACAGGTGCAGGTACACAGGCCTCCAGTTCTACCTGAACACGGCCGCACCTGGGACAACGTGTCCCGCGTCCCTCCACTGGACCCCATCCCGGACCACAGGAGGAGTGTGCAAGACTAGCCATGGCAGGGGTGAGGGGGAGCCACTGACCGAGGCGGGTCGGTAGCCCCCACTCTAACCTGCGGGATTGGCTAGTCCTTCACCCTCGCCGCTGTTGTGCTGGGTCACGGGTCTTCGTGTGCTTGGACTTTCGCGGTCAAGGGGTAGGGTTTGGTGGAGGGGGGACACGGCTAACCCATGCCCCTCCGGGGGCGCCCCCTCTTGAGCCTTCGGTGGTGTTAGGTTCGTTGCTATTGTTTTGGGTCACTGGCCACTGGCACTTGCGAGCCTATCACTGGACACATTTGATTGTTCGGGGGCGGGAGTGTACAACCCACTTCGTCCAAACACCTATCAGGGGCGGTTGGGTCTCCGGACCTTTCCCCTGATGGTGGGCGGGGTGGCAGGACGGCGACGCCCTTGGTCTAGGCGCACCGTCAAATGGGTGTGCACATGTCGTTCGGCGGTGGTTTCGGCCATGGTCGGGCGGGGTGTGCAGTCCCTGGGCGCCGGTCTCACTCGGCGGTGGTTTCGGCCATGGTCGGGCGGGGTGGGCGTCCTAAAACGACCCATCGAAACCAGAAGGTGGTAATAAGGGCCAACATAGATGGGAGCGCGGAGTGAACAGGATAGGGAAGCTATGAAGAGGGCGAGAGCTTGGTAACGGAATGCGAGGTCCATGTACACGAAGCGTCTGGGGACACGAGCGCCACACAACAAGTTTCGGATTTTGGCTGCGCTGCCCGTGTTGGTGTTTCTACACCGCACGCTGTCGATGGCGGGTTCCCCCGACCATCTGGGGGCGGCACAAGGAAGGGCTTGCCCCATCCATCTGCGCCAGGTCGCCGGTTTCCACCGAGTGGCCAGCCGCCCCCTGCCCCACGCGGCCGGGGAGAAACGTGTGGCGTGTTTTTGAGTGAAATTGTTTTGTGGGTGATGTTTCCGTGAATCTCGTCTCTCGGGCGCTCTCTTTAGGACGAACGTCTGGATCGTCACGCTCCCCCCGTGGGTGGGGTCCCAGGGGGCGGGGTCTCCCCTTCGGGCCTCCTGGGGCCTGGACCCAGGGTGGAGCGTCATACAGCCCGGCAGTTCTGGGCCTCTTGGCGCGTCGGCCCCCCAAAAGGGGTCGGTATGACTAAATGCATCAAGTGGGGCCACTGTGCGTGGTGCTCACCGCTGTTGCGGCCACCTCCATGGGGGACTGGGTCGGGCGCACCCCTTTCTCGATGTGCCTCCGCTATTGTGTTGCGCGCCTCGGGCGGTCGTTGTGTGGGCTGGTGCGGGTTTTGTTGCGGGGCTGTACACGCGATCGAGACGCGACGGTCTTCCCTCTTCCCATGGTTGCCACCCCCCCGCCACTCTCTGGTCGGGCTCCCCTCCCCCCCTCCCCTTCCCCTTCCTCGGGCCCCCTGGTTCTCGTCCTGGTTTCTTCGGTCTCCCTGGTTCCTCTTCTGGCCTCTCCTGGGCTCCTGCTCCCCGCGTCCCCCCCCTGGGGGCAGACTGGAGAAGGGCGGCAGGGGGGCCAGCCGCTGTGGGCTTCCCCATCCTTCAGGTTGTACATAGAGGTTATACCGCCTGCTGGTCCGGGAGTCGCGCAGCGGCTACACCCCAGAGACGTGGACGTGGACGTGGGTGGGAACAACACAACCCTGGGGAGCCGTTGGGCGTGGGCGCCCGCCCGCCCACAGGGACGGGTGGCCGTCCGCAGCCGCCGCTCGTCCGCCCGCCCGCCTGGGCCCTCGGCCTCCCACGCGTGCGCGGGCGTCGTCGTCTGCTCGTCCCCTCGCTGCCTCGCTCCCTCCCCCCCCCGCCGGCTGCCCTGCGGCGGGCTGCCCCGAGGGCGCGCGCCCTGGCCAGGCCGGGCCAGGCCGCCCCGCCGTGGCCCCCGCGCTGCGGCCCCACTCGGTGCCACGAGCGCTTGTGGGCGCGCGCTGCCCCGCGCTGCGCCGCAGCTCCGGGCGCCTGCTCCCGGGGAGGAAACCGTTCCCTCCCCCGCCCTCCGCCGCCGTGGGGTGCCCGGGGCCGGCGGATCGGGTGGAGACCCCACGAGGCCCCGCGGTTCGGCGGCGGAGCCTCCTCCGCGAGGTGCCCGGAGGCGCGGCGCCTTGGGAGCCCCTTGGCGGCCTCTCGGGGGCCTCTCTTGGGGGTCTCGTGGGATTTCCCCGGGGGGGGGCCTCGTGGGGATCTCTTGGGGGCTTCTGGGGGTCTCTTGGGGGTCTCTTGGAGCCTCCTGGGAGCCTCTCGGGGGACGAGGGCTCGAAATGTGTGTTCGGGTTCCCTGTCTGGGCACCCCTTTGGAGCCGTCTTGGGAGCTTAGGCCGTTTCTGAGGCCTCTTGGGTTGTCTTGAAACCCTCTTGGGTCGTTTTGGGTCCCTCTTCGCTGCGTCTTGGGCCGTCTTGGGGCGACCGTGGGGGCCGCTTGGGCCGTGTTGGAGCGTCGGGAAGCCCAACAGGCGAGAAAGCCCAAATCTGTCAACAACTTCACGGACATGAATGAAGTTTGCCTCTTGGGGCTTTCTTGGGCTTGGAGGTTTCTTGAGGGCCTCTTGGTCGTCTGGAGACTATCCGGGCGTCTTGGCCTGGCGATCTGGGACACTCGGGGGCCGTTTGGGAGCCTCTTGTGGCACTCTTGGCCCGTCTTGGATCCACTTGGGCCTCCGAGCCCCCCCGAGGGGGATGGCAGTCGGACCCGGGACCCCCCAGGACCTCCACGCCCCCCCATCACCCCCCCCCGCTGGGACACCCCCCTTGGCGGACAAGGGATCGAAGGCAAAAGGCTCTCGTTCTACATCACTACGACGTATCTCAATTTCGCTGTTGCTGGCGCGCTCGAGGAGGGCCGAGGGAAAAGGGGGGGGGGAGCGGCGACGGCGACGACGACGACGAGTCTAACGAAAGAGCGTCTCACACACGCTGACAGGGCCAGTGGATTTTCACTGCGGGAAGTGGCCCGTCAGAAGACAACCGTCAGAGAATCCTCGATCGCGCCAAAATGCGATTCTTTAGGCTTACGCCACACCGCTGACCCCTTGTTTTTTTATTGAGGCAATCTTGGACGTCTTGGGGGCGTCATGGCCCGACTTTATCCCCCGAACCAGTACGACTCGAAAGATGCGGGGGAGAGGCTTTGCAGGGCGTGCGCCCGCAACGAGAAGGGTGGGCGGAACGAGAAGGCGGATGCAGAGAATCGCAAGCGGAAAGCAAAGGCGGACGCGAAGCCGCTGACGTGCGCGGCGTGCAAAGGCGCGTTCTCGGACACGAAACATTTGAAGCAGAAGCAAATGGAACATCATCGAGCGGCGAAAGGAGCTAAAGTGGTGTGCAGAAGCTGCGAGGAAGTCGGGTTCACAGCGCGCAGTTGCCAGGCTTATCACTGCAGCGGCGCGTGCAAGAGAGGACTACCAAAGTCGGCGTTCCCCGACCCGCACAATTTCCCGCGCGACGCAAAGAAGGGCACCCTAAAGTGCAAGACGTGCAAATGATGCCCATTCGGTTGCGCGTACTGGGCAGAAAAGGGAGGACGGGAAGAGGAGGATGGGGGGTGAGGCGGAAAATGGGGGGGAGAAGCATCGGTGAGGATGAGCTGAAGCGGGGCAGGAAGAGGAGGAGGGGAACGAGGAGGAAGTGTAGGAGGAGGAGGAAGAGGAGGAGGAGGGGGACACTGAGATGAGGCTCCGGGTTATGGGGCTGGGCGCGACTCGAAAAACCGGTGTGTTCGGAGATATCCGTTGGGATCTTGCGGGGGGGCTTCTTGCGGGCCTCTTGGAACAGTTTCGAAGGCTTTTGGGGGCCGTTTTGGGGCCTCTTTGTGGCTTCTTGGGCGCCTCTTGGAACGTCTTGGGGGCCTTTTGGGGGGTTCTTGGGGCCTCTTTGGGGCCTCTTGGGGCCTCCTGGGGGCTTTTGGGGCGTAAGGCTGGGTTTTCCGGTGCGTGGTCTCTCTCTGGAGCCCCTCTCGGGCCCGTCTCCGGGAGGTTTTTGGGCCGTCTTGGGCGGCTCTTGGGCCGTCAGGGGGCTCTCTTGGGCCGCCTTAGGCGGCTCTTGGGCCGTCTGGGGGCTCTCCTGGGCCGTCTTGGGGGCGTCGTGGAGGCCTCTTGTGCCGTCTTGGAGCAGTCTTGGGAGCATCTTGGGCTGTCTTGGAGCGTCGGAAGGCCGAAAAGAGGAAAATGACGAAAACATAAAAGAACCAATGAAAATCAACGATTTTGGCCTCTTGGGGCGCTCCTCGGGGGCCTCTTGGAGGTCTCTTGGGGCGTCTTGGAGCCCTCGTGGGGCGTCTTGGAAGCCTCTTGGGGCCTCTTGGGCGCTTCTTAGGGCGTCTAGGCGGTCTCTTGGGGCGTCTGGGGGCCTCTTGGAACGTCTGGGAGGCCTCTTGGGGCTTTCTTGGCCCGTATTTGGGCCCTTTTGGGCCCGGAAGAGCGTCGTGAGTCGCTCGTCGTGGGCACCCCCCCCCCCCTCCAAATCGACCGGACCGGGTTCCCGGGGGAGGGGTTTGGGGAGGGGGAAGCATCTCACACGCCGATGACCCAAGGGGTCGGCGGATTTCTAGGACGTCAACGGTGCAGATCAACGTGACTGTTGCGCCCTGACAATCCGAAGGTGCGCCAGAACACCATTCCTGGGACTTCAACGCCGCGGACCAACGTGACTGTTGCAACTTGATTCGTGCCAGAGCACCGTTTGTGGGATCTCAGCACCGCGAAGTAAAGTGCTTGTTCCACCCTAACAACTCTAAATTGTGCCGGAACGCCGTTTTTGGGACCTCTACCATACGAACCCTTAAAACTGTTGCAAGCTTTTACATAGAATGTGCGCGGCACTCAGGCGAGAGCCACACATTCCAACAAACCGCCCTCCATGAACCTGCTGCCATATCTTAAGCCGAGTGCGGCGCGGCGATTAGGCGAGAACCACATTTTGAAAGCCGCCCGCCCTCCGATTGAAACTGGGAGGGGAAGGGGAAGGGGGATTTGGGGATTTCGGCGAGTCTGTCAGCAGAGGGCGGCGCGCAACTCGCAGAGTATGAGTGAGATAATTAACAACTTTGCTGGGGCACCCAGGTTACGCGAAGCAGCCAGACAGTACCAGCTGGGCAGTGAAGTCGACTGCCTTGAAGCGCAGCCGACCTTAGTGTCCGTTCGTAGTACCTGAATGGGCCAGGCATGCGACGTCCTGATTGTTTCAGTGCGGCGTCCCCGCAGTCCTGACCCTTTCCCCAGGACCGGCTTTTCATCCTGAGTCGTTTTTTAACGGTCCAGGGGCCCGGCGAGGGCCTCCCGAAACCGAAAACGGCAAAACAACGTCCGTCCGTCCTGATCATGTTTGGGGTTTTCGCTCGAAGTACTTGAGTGGGAAGAGGGAGGGAGGGAGGGGAGGGAGGGAGGAGGGGAGGGAGAGGGAGGGAGGGGAGGGGAGGGAGGGAAGGGGAGGGAGGGGGAGGTGGAGAGGAGGGGGAGGGGAGGGGGAGGGAGGGGGAGGGAGCGAGGGAGGCAGGGGGAGGGAGGGGGAGGGAGGGGGAGGGGGAGGGGGAGGGAGGGGGTGGGAGGGAGGGAGGGGGAGAGGGCGAGGACGACCAGCGGCAGTACCGCGGGCAGTTCGAGGAGGACCGGTTCCACGGCTTCGCCGTGATGACCTGGCCGGACGGGCGCAGGCGGCCCCGCCGCCCGGCGCAGCTCCTTCGGCCGTCGCCGCGGGCTCCCCCCCTCCGGCGAGGATGGTGCACCCTGCTGCCCCAGTCCAGTGGGCCCGGCCGGATCTGGCGCTGCTATCTGGTGGGCCCGGTGGGTCCGGCGAGTCCAGTGAGTCCGGCGGGTCCGGGGAGTCCGGTGAGTCCGGCGAGTCCGGTGGGTCCAGCGGGTCCTGTGAGTCCGGCGCCTCCTCCGCTGGTGTCAGTGGGTCCGGTGAGTCCGGTGAGTCCAGTCAGTCTGGCGAGTCCGATGAGGCCATATGGAAGCTGTTTTAGGGCCCTGGGATCGTTGGAACTCGGTCGGGGACGCGCTCAAACTCCAGATTCAAGGCCCTCACTCAGTCTCCCCCGCACTCGCACTCACTCATACCTCATACTCAGACTCATCCGCACTCAGACTCAGTCACACCCAGACTCAAGCACAATCAAACTCAATAGCACATAGACCCATGCAAACACACACAGACCACTCCTGGCTCAAGTGCCCGCGCACAGGGCGCATTCTGGTCTCAAGCTTCCGGGCCCGACCGCTTTCGGCCGCCATGCTCTGCTCGACGCACGGGCCGGCTGCTGCCCCAGCTGCTGCCTTGGCTGCTGCCCGGGCTGCTGCCCCAGACGCTGACGCCACGGGCCCCGACATCAGCGACTCGGAGAAGGAGGAGGAGACCCCCCACCCGAACGGCTCATCATGGAGGGTATCACGATGCAGAACGGCAGCGTTGACCAGCTGGGGATCAGCGACCACCTGGACATTGGGGACTTGGTGGAGATCAACGGCTCCCAGGACATCGGCGACCCCCTGGAGCTCATCGACCACCTGGACTTCGGCGACCCCCTGGCGGTCCACAACCACCAGGGCTTCGGAGACCAGCTGAAGATCCTTGACCACGTGGACGTCGAAGAGCAGCTGGAGGTCACCAAGAGCGACCTCCAGAACCTCAGGGGCCAGGATCTCGCTGGTGAGCAGGCTGGGGCCATCACCTACGCCAACACTCACGCCAGCGCTCACGCCAGCGGCCAGGGCAGCTCCGACGTCAGCAACAACGCCAGCACTCACGACACCCACGACAACTACGTCACCAACGACAACCACGTCAGCTACGACGCCCACGGCGAGCATGAGGACCACGGCTCCGACGCCGGCACCGACTACGGCACCGACGCCAGCCGCACCGATGCCAGCTGTATGAAGGTCTATGTGAAGATGCTCACGGGGAAAACCATATTGCTCAAGGTGGAGGCTGACTACACGATCTGCGACGTAAAAATGGTCATCCAGGACACTGAGCGCATCCCTCCCGACCAGCAACGCTTGTTTTTTGGAAGTGAACAGCTGGAGGACAGCCGTACGCTCACGGACTACAACATCCAGAAGTACGCCACGATGCATTTGGTACTCCGCCTACGCGGTGGAGGCCCAGAAGCCCTGCTTACCGCGCCCTTCTCCTGCCAACACAGTGCGTGCCCACTCTTTGGGGCTCCGGCTCCAGGCGCGGGCAGATGCCCGTCCTGCAACTTGGAACGGCAACCTCAGCCCCCAGCACTGCCGCCACCTGGACAAGCAGAGGGCGCTGGATCTGGAGGGGACGCCGCCGCACCGCTAGCACCCGTGGGTCACGCCAGCGACGCGGCCACGATGCAGGTGGATGACGGTAGCACGCAATCCGGCCTCTCCCAAGGCCTAGGGGAGGTCAACATTGGCTCACAGAGGGCAACTGCGGCCAGCGTAACCTCCGTCACCCCCCCTCCTGGCCTACCCTGCCATGGGCCCCTACCCGACGCGGCACTCAGGGATTTCGTGGAGGACGAAATCACCCGGCACGTGGAGCTTGCGCAGGCCAGCAGCTGCACACAGCGGCCTGCCCGACATCACGTCGAAGTCAAGATCCCCTCCACATGGTCCGACCTCCACTCCACCCTCCTCAAGCTCGCCTTCAACCCCAAGGCTGCCGACCCCTGGCACATCCTGAGGCTCGGCCCACTCGACGGCCCCGAGCCCACGGAGCATCTCATAGCATCCCGCGCAAGAGCGGCGACCACCCTATGCTCCCTGGGCAAGAGCGCCGACTGGCACCTCTCGGAAACTGGGCTCGCGGAGGCAGCTGCTGCGACATTCCGGACGGCTGCTGAGCGCTGCGAGGAGCAGTTGCCTGAAGTCCTCCGCCAGCGACGGCGAGTACGCCCTTCGCAGCTCCCCCGGTGGAAGGAGCTCGGCGCCTCGGCCATGCAAGCAGTGAGAGGCATTCCCGCATGCAACGGCGCGGAGATGGCCACCCAGTGGTCCAAGCTGCTGGACGACACGGGCGCCGACCACAGCACCACCGTCAAGCAACACCGAGACCTCGCCGCTCTCCTCGAGAAGGGCGACAGCCGGGCACTGCATGCCATGGGTGGTCGACACATCGTGGCCTGGGCTCCGACGGACACTGGCGCTCTGATGAGGCTACTTTCCGACTTACTTCGACAACGTGATGTTGCTCTTCGCCCGCGCTGCTTGTCGCTTCTGGCGCCCCTCCCGAACTACCCCAGAGTTGACACCCCAGCCAAGGTATTCGACCTATGGTGGCATCCCCTTCTCGGCGACGCCGCTGCAGTCATAGCCCTGGTGAAGCACGTCGACTTGATTCTCCAGCCAGTGGAGTATATCCTACCTGGCCATGCGGCTCCTCGCCACGTGCGTCAAGGTCTGGCATGCTTCACCATCTGCATGGAGGCCCAGCGGTCCGTCCCGACGGTGCACAAGCCCTTGACCCCGCTACTTGCCATCCCAGCGGTGAACTCTGTTTGGATCGACCTTTCCACGGACTCCCTCCAGGCCTTGATGCGCAACCTCTACAGCACAGAGGTTGAGAGCTATGCTTTGACAATCCTCCCAAGAGGGACCTCGCGTAGCCCTGGTAGCTCCCCGGCGGTTCGCCGCAGCATGGTCGAGGTGCTCTTGCCGAGCGCCGCGTCGGAAGCCAGCGTCGTTCTGGCCATCCGATTTCTGCGGCGGTCTGTGTTGACGTCGAGCATGTGCATTGGACGTCGCGACCTGCACGCGTCCCCGGACGCGCAGATTATGGAATGTAATGGCCCTCTGGCGCTCTACAAAGCTTGGCCTCTGTGCTCTCAGGCACTATTCCTGTCAACTGACCGCATGCTTATTCTGTCGGTGGCCTCGGCGGAGTCCTGGCAGCCCATCCTGGACGAGTCTCTCCTGGAGGACGCCGAGCAGGCGATCGCCAAGATCAAGTGGAAGCCCAGCCGCTGTGGCGGCCGCCCGTGGGCTTGGCCATCCGACACTGCCAATGCTCTCGGCGCTTCCCGGCGTCGACGCGGGCGGCCGCAGCGGCAGGGAGACATGACAGAGTACATCACTGAGGTCACCATCGCTGGCGAGACCAGGGACAACGGGCAGGTGGTGCTGGGCTCCTTGATGAACCATGTCACCTCGGCCACGGGGCTGGCCATCAGCTTAGCTGCGGCTGGGCAGGCCCCTCTACCGGGCCAGTGGATCCACGTACCAGCCGCCGATGCCGCGGCCCCTCGCGAGCGCGCGCGGCTCTACCTGCAGTCCGCAGAGGAGGTCCAGAAAGTCTACCGCGCACTCCATGAACAAGTACTCCAGGTCGGTACCGACCACCTGAGCATCACGGTGTCCAACGACGTGGCTGCCTCCCGCGGCTTGCTGGGAAACGGGCGGCTGGGGGGGCCGGGGGCCGCCTCCCCCGCTCTCATCTAGCAGCTAGCATCTTTCACCACGGCTCCGGCCGCATTGGGAATTCAATACTATACCAGTGGTGGCACCTCCTGTTGGATCGTGGACGTCGCCTTCTCGCTCCTCCCGCCGGCTGGCGGGCCGGGCGTCTCGTGCCGCGCCCCCCCCAGCGCTGGTGGGTACGCTGCTGGTTCGAATTCGTGTTCTTCTTCTCCCATGGCTTCGACTTCTCGGACCCTGCCGGTTGCAGGCTCGATTGATTCCGCTTCATCTTCTTCTTCGGCTCGTCTGTCCAGCTCGACTTTGACTACCGGCGCTTCTACGCGATTGCCAAGGTTTTCACCATGCGGGGAACGCTCTTCCAGCAGCCCCGTGCCGCGCCTTCCTTCCATGCCGCTGCATCTTCTTCTGCCTGATGCCGGCGCAGGTTACGACGCCAACGGCGACTCTACGGATGTCCCTTCATCATTGAGATTGCAGCGCCCGCTTCGGGCGGCCCTCGGCGCCGGCCCCCCCGCTCCTGGGGATCCATCGCCGCCGACCCCCGCGCCAGCTGCTGGGCCCAGGCGGCCACGCGGGGCGAGCCGGAGCCCCTACTTGGACGCCGTCTCGGTGGTGACATGGAACTGCCAGGCCTTCTTTGCTGCCGACCCCCAGCGCCACCGCAAGAAATCTCAGCACGTTTTCCGCCTCATGCGCACGCGCGACGTCGGCCTCTGGACGGAGACGCACGGCACGCAGGGCAGCGGAGACGTCTGGCGCAATCCCCCAGGCTGCACCTCATGGTGGTCTCCCGGGCACGTTGCAGGTAGCGCAGGGGTTGGCATAACGGTCAAGAACACGTTCCTGCAGCACTTCACCGACCATCCGCGGTGGAAGATCCTCCTTCGAGGTCGAGCGGCGGTTTTGCAACTCCGTGGACCTGGAGGAGCTCTTGACCTCGTGGTCACCTACTTCCACACGGGCGCCACCGTCGCGCAGCATGATGTGGATGCCGCTGGCCTTGGACATCTACACCGCACGCCATCATCAGCGGAGCTACGCGAGGCACTTCGACGACGGCTCGCCCAGCACATTGCCCTCCAAGATGTGGCTCTCACCATTCTCGGAGGCGATTTCAACTACGTTACGGAGGCGGGCGACCGCCGCTGAACCACCACAGGGGCGACCACGGGCGGCCGCGACCGATGCGACGAGGTCAGCTGGCAGCGTCATCTTGCACAACCTCATGGGCTACATGAGCTCCATCAGCCCGACATGTCTTACGCCTCTCCTACCTCTCGCTCGCGCCTCGACCGGCTCTACACTAACCAGTGCGCGGTAGAGGGCCTCGATAGGGCGAGGACTTGCGCTGCCCTCACATGGTGTCCAGAGCTATCCCGGCACCGGGCAATCAGCTTTCGCCGCCAGGTTCCTCAACGCACGCCGGATATGCGTGCGCCCCTCCCGGACCAGGTGGTCGAACACCCTGAATGGCCGCGGCTGGTGTGCTTGGCCTGGCAGGATTTGTTGAAGGACGAGCCCGAGGCCTCCCCGATGCGGCAGCAGCTCCTCCTGAAGGCCGCCATGCGCCGCGCTGCCCGCAGCTTGGACTTTAACTCCGGTGCCGTCGCGGACTCTGGCACGCATGAGGATAGGCTCGGGGTGACCATGAAATTCTTCCGTTCGTCGGAGCGCGGCTCCGCCACGGGAGTGAGCCAGTGCACGCTCCAATGCCCCGTTCTTAAGGACCTTGTCGACAATCCCTACGACTTCACGTCCAATCCGGGCCGGCGCCTGCGGCTGGTCCGACAGCATGCCATTGATTTGGCCCGCTCCCATGCCATCGACGAGCTCAGCCAGCTGCGCAACGACCTGCACAACCTTACGCCAGACCAGGCTTCCCGACGTCGGCAGCGCAACCACCGCCTACTCACCCGTCTGGACCCCGGCCGTGGGTGCGCGAATTACGCCGTCGGCGACAGCGCCGGCCACGTGAGCACCGACCCCTCCCACATCGCCCAGGCACTCCGGCACCATTGGTCGCGAGTTTTCAGCCGCAAGGGTACGGGCCAGACGCTGCGGCAGCGGTGGCTTGCGGACGAAACGGCGCACTTCCCCGCAGCGGACAGGCAGCACGTCCCGGGCGAGGTCGCGCCGTTCGAATGCTTCCAACGCGCTATCCGGCGCGCGAAGAACAGCTCTCCAGGCTCCGACGGCATTCCATTCCGGGCGTGGCGGTATCTGGGAGAGTTTGCCGCCCGTGCTCTGTATAATGCTTTCCTGGACATGGTGAGCACCGACGGTTTGAGCCGCCTAGAGACGGACTGGGACGACTTCAACGAGAGCTCCATGGTGTTCTTACCAAAGAAACCTAGTGGCACCACCCCGGGCGGCATGGACTTTTACGCGCCTTCCAGCGCGCGGTCCCTCAACATCACCAACGCGGACAACAGGATCATCGCCAGCGCGGTGCGCCTGTGGATCGAGCCGGCGGTCGCCCCGGGAATCTCCGACTCCCAGCGTGGCTTCTTACAGGGCCGCCCCATGTTGGCGAACCTCGTGGACATCGACGAGACCATGCTGCATTTCTCCTTGGACTACGATGACGCGGCGGCCATCTTCTTCGACTTCGAGGCCGCCTTCCCCAGTGTCAGCCACTGGGATGGCCGAGGGAGATGTTGTAGTTGATATGACTTATAAGTAGCAGCATCCATATCTATAAGAGCAGCATCCCTACTTATATGTCGGAGGAAGTGCACATTATCATTGTGCTACCTTATAGCTGTTGACATGCTCAGAACATCATCCAGTAGATCAAGTAAGAGATACCTACGGTGATATACCTCACATACGATCTCATATACCAACGTTACAAATGTGCCACATAACTACATTAAGTTAGCAAGCCTCCGAAAGACACTGGAGAGGCCCACGCGTGGAACAACAACTCGCGGCAATGAGAAAATAGGAGGGGTTGGGAACAGAGGAGGGGAGGAAAGCGAAGAAGGGGAAGAGGGGCGGGAAAACGACGCACGTGGCGGCTCATCCGCTAGCGGGCGTTTTTCCCCCCATCGAGCAGGGGGCAGGAGCGACGGTGATGATGATGACGGTGGTGCTGATGATGATGATGATGATGGTGATGAGGAGGACGGGCGGGTAATCCGCTGCAGCGGCTGATCAGCTTTTTTTTCCAGATGATTTTCTCCGCGCTCAATGGATCACCGCAAGCGTGGTGTCGCTCTTGAGGAAACAGCCAGTCGCCTTGCGCGTCCCCTCGGGCAAAAGGAGCTTGGTCTGTCCCGTTTTAGCCCAGATAGAATACCCGCCGAGAGGCTCACGGCGCACCAGCGCAAGAGTTCCCACGATCAGCGCTAGAACGCCACCTACGGACGCGCACGCTTGAATCTCAACTGCCGCGTTTTGAACGAAAACCACGATGCCAACTCTGAGCAGCAAGCCCCGCCACCTCATCTGCTTGGACACGACGCAAAGCTGGCCACACTTGTCGGACAGCGGCTGGCTCACAGCCACAGGCTCGCACAATTCGGTCATCCTGACCTTGTTCATCGATGGGAACACCTTGACGAGAAGCTGCTGGACCGAACTCTTCTCGAACGCTGCCGTGTTTGCGATGTGAGTCATTGACTGCTTCACGATATTGTTCTTCCTTTCGTGAACAAAGCAATCGAGAAATATATCGTCCTCCTGGTCTGACACAACGTGCCACTGATAATGGTGTTTTGGGGCGATGGCATCGACGTGGCACGCGGCCTTGTGCGCGTCAAGAAAACGGCCGACTGCACGCTGCATGGTATCTTTCATAGCCAACGGCGTGGAATAATGCTTTGCCTCGGTGATGCTGCCCATCACTTCGCACGGACGAAAGTAGCTCTGGCGCTCAAGCTGGACCTTATGCACGGGGGCGTGCTCAGCGAGAAAATATCGGATGAACGGGTATGCAGACAATAGTTCAGATGCCCCCGCGCGAAACGCACCACCTGATTTCCACGCCTTCTCCCGAGACTCGTTGAATAGCTCGGCGAACTCGCTCCTGGTTAACCCCCCAGCGCTCCAGTGCCAGTCTGCCTCAGCGAACGTCTTGAGCACGCGGAAGGAAAACCCAGGGGTGCACTCATGAATCGCATTCAAAAGCAAACCCAGTTCAATATTTACGATGCCGCCTGCCAAGTACACGTGCATGCAATCGCACAGAAGGCAAGGGCGCGGGAGCACGTGCGGACGGAGATTTCTGTCGCCCAGGACGCCGTGCTCATTCGAAGAGAACCCCATCGTTGTCTGTAGCGTTTTCAACGGGCCCCCACGCCTGCGCACCTCATCCAGGATGTCGTGCGTGCGCCAGACGTCCTCGTCTGTCATCGGGTCGAATTGCGAGGGGTCAGAGCACGAGACATCGACCAGGTACGTGCCAGTCTGATGATTGGCCAGCGAATCAGTCACGCCATCTTTGTTCAGCTTCACTGCGTTCTTGCAGGATATGGAACAACACTTAATGCCGCCATAACCTTTCGCATCGAAGAAAGCTTTCGTCGCAACTTCGTCCCCGATCAAACGCTGAAACTTAAAATGCATAATCCTTGGTTGGCCACCGCGCGACACGCTGACTCCAGCCGTGGACGCGCTGTCGGTCCCGAACAGGAGGGAACGCAGGAGCGCCCTGGCCGCGGCTGGGAAGCCTCCCTGAAGATCTTTAGCAGTGGTGGCGCGCAGCACGCCAACGGGCAGCCATGCCTCTTCGCATCGCAGATAGCGCCCCATCTCAAGTATGCCGATATACCAGCACGTGGCCTTTCGCTTGTTGTTCAATCTCAAAGCATCGCCAGGTACTACGTCATCTATGTAGAGCGCCAGGCGCCCCGGCCTGTCAAAACTATTTGGCGACTTCGCCACTGCGTTCTCAAACTCCTCCCTGAAGCTCGCGCACTGTGCAATGCACGTCGGGAGGAGAAGCTGATACTTGGCAATGGTCCAGTCAAAGGCGTCGCCGCCTCGTTCTTGCAGGGCCAGCTGAACGAGAACGTCCTCAGTGAACGTATCCACGCACTCCCGCGCATCTCGCCGAGACGCCGCTTCATCGCCCCCCAGCGCGGCAAGCGCCGCTACGACGTCGCTCTCGCTAAAGTTCCGCCTGCTCAGCATATCGAGGATCCTCCGTCGTTTCGCGAGTGGCTCCATGGCCGACAAAGGCGAGCGGGGAGGCGGCGAATAGGGGGGGGGAAGTGGGGCGCGGGACGGCGCGCCGACCACCCGAAGCTGAAACGGCTGCGATGATGAGATGGTGGAGCAGCAGCAGCAACGCCAGGAAGAGGAGGAGGGGGGGCGAGGGGAGGGGGTGGGGATAGGGCCCTTCACCCCCCCCCCTCCCCTCCTCCTCCTCGTTCCGGAACAAGGGGGAGAAGGGGGGGGGGGGGGGGCGGAGGAGGGGGGGGGAGGAGGCGGAGGAGTTGGAGCAGGGATGTTCTTGGGGCCGCTGCGACCAGGGATGTTTCAGCGGCCCCTGGAACATCCCTGCTCACAGCGGCCCCTGAAACATCCCTGCTCCAACTCCTCTCCTCCTCCCCCCCCCCCCCTCGCCCTCCTCCGCCGCTTCCCACTGCGCCTCCTCATCTGTCTCCTCCCCCTCCTCCTCAGGAGACAGAGGCGCGGCGTGGAAGTACGGGGGGTGAGAGAGAGGCCCGCTGAGCGGTTGAACCGCTGCTGCATCTTAAAAAGACTAGCTAGATGACTAGCGGATGATCCGCTGAGCGGTTATTCCGCTTTTTTTTTTTTTCCCGATGATTTTTTCCGAAGCGCATCCGTCCATTGAAGTTGTTACCCCCGAGCGCTACAAACTGAGCGTTACCCCGAGCTCGCGTGGCGCCCCTACGAACCCCTAAAGACTAGCTAGTACAGTCGGGGCTCGGTGGTTCGCATGCCATCCGTTGCACTACCCGCGACATGGCAAAGTGAAGGGCCAATCGGACGCTGGGTGAATCCATGCAGCCCCGCGTCGGCAGGGCGGATCCTGAAGCCAAAGCTGGCGGCGCACCACGTGGCAAGTTGTCCCCGCGGTGTCTGGAGACGCAGACGAGCAGAGCCCATGTGCTCACATGGCACCCCCGTTCGGAACATTGTTCTTCGCAGTGGTCAGCAGCTTGGAAAGGTGCGCGGCAGCTTCGACCGAACTCTTCACAAGAGCGTCCACTTCAGTCACCGTTGTCTTCACCTCACCCCCCATGCCGCGCTCGTCGTGGACCTTCTTGAACTCAGAGTTAAGTTTGACAAGCCCCTTGAGCCTAGTCTTGGCTGGATCGATGCCGTACTTCGGCACGTGCTTCGACATCGGGTCCTTGAGGTCTCGATCGAGAGAGATCCTGGGCTTCTCGATATTGAGCAAGACGCGGGTCGCGAGGGCCACGTTCTTATTGGCAAGTTTGTTCTTCTCTTGCTCGAGCTTCCTCTGTTTCGCCTGCAGGGCCTTCTCATCCTCAGAATTCGAGTCCGAATTCGAGTTCGAGTTCGAGGACGCTGCGCGCTTCTTAGACTTCTTGTCCTTCTTAGCCTTCTTGTCCTTCTTATCGTCCTTCTTGGACTTATTCGACTTCTTGCCCTTCTTATCCTTGTGAGATTTCTTGTCCTTCTTGGACTTCTTGTCCTTCTTCTTGCTCGAGTCGCCATCCGAATCGGGCGAGTCGCTCTTGTGCTGCGCCGGCTGCGTCGGAGGCGGTGGAGCCAACGCCTTGGCATTCGCTTTCAACTCCTGCACCTCGGCGCGGGCGAGCTGCTCGATTGTCTTCGAGTAGCCGCCCCTGATGTCCACGCGGTAGCAAGTTCCGAGAATCTTGTGCTCCTCGGTGTCTTTGCGCTCCCTCTCGATGCGGTCAGCGTCGAATCCACGCGTGGCGTAGACTGACAACGGCAGATGCTCCCCGCCCACTTGGACAACCTCCTGCTCGATCCGAGTCGTCGTGAGAGTCTGGACGAACAGCTCCTCAAGCTGGTCCTTGCCAGCCTTCTCCTTTGCGTCCTGCCAGAACTTCGCTTGCACCGAGGGGTCCAGCCTCCTAAAGCTGGCGGGCGGCCACGAGCCAAACAAGCGGCTCAACTGCGTCCCGCGCGCGTTGCACTTGTCGCACTTCCACGAGCCGCTGGATTTCCCCACCATTGGTGCCCTCAGGACATCGACCTCTTGCTTGCACCTGTAGCACGTTGGGTTTGACGGCTGGTGCCTGACCTCTGGAGCCTGCCAGACGAAGCGCTCGTTCTTGGACACGGGGCCGTTGCCTGGCGCCGCCGTCGCGGAACCAGTTTCTGACACCGCCGTCGCGGAACCAGCGTTTGTGGCAGGGGCCGCAGGGGCTTCGCCTCCGACGGGGGGCACCTCGGATGAGACAGCAGCCCCAGACGAGGCAGCGTCGTCGCCATCGGGCGCCCCGCCCTCGAAGTCGCCCAAGTCGGCCACCGCGGCGGGAGCCCCGAGCGCCAACGCCGTCGCCGTCAAGCTAACGACAGTCTCCGAGTCAGAGGCAACCGACTCTGGCGCTTTGTACTTCGACCACCAAGCTTTCGTGGCGTCGGTCGCCACCACGATTTCCTTGGCCTTGCCCTTGGCCGTGGGCTTGGCCTTGGCCTTGGGAGCGGGGTCCGCGGCAGGCGGCGGCATCAGCGCCAATTGCAACGACATATGCGCCGCGAGAGGCGGGGCTGGGCACGGGGGGCAGAAGCCTGCGCGCGCTGCCAAGCAAAACGGCTGCGAATGGAATCGTGAAGGAGGCGGAGGTGGTTTGCGGTTCAGGGTGGTTGAGGTTGGAGATCGAGGATGGCGGGGGGGGGGGGGGAAGATGATTGACACCGCGAAGGAATACCGATAACATCCGATAACATCCGATAACAGTTCGATAACGGTTATCGGAGGTCACGCTAACGCACGATAACACCCGATAGCAGTCACCGATCACATCCGATAACAACGTTATCGAAGCCATTTTCGGCTCCGATAACCGTTATCGGTGTTATCGGGCGTTATCGGGCGCTATTTCGATCTTATCGGCTCTGTTGGCGCTGCCGATAACAAAGTGTTATCGGCGTTATCGGTTGTTATTGGGCGCTCCGATAACACCGTTATCGAAACGTTATCGGTCGTTATCGGTTGTTATCGGTTGTTATCGGTTCGTGGCGGATGATCCGCCGATTAGCGGGCGAACCGCCCTTGGCAACGATCCAGAACGATGAGCGCACAGACGATGGTGCGAACGTCTGCTGGTGCATCCAGCGATCGATTGCCGTCCGCAGAGTGCGCCCGACGCGAGCGCGCGAAGCGAGGGGCCGACGCGCGTGGCCAAAACTCAGAGGTTCACCAGCAGCATCTCGACTACCTGATGTTGATCACGCGCGTAGGCTGAACGTGCGACCCGATCACCTCGACGCACTGCTGGATGCACGTGACCTCCCCGTTGAAAGCACGAGAAGCTTTGGCGCGCAGGTTCGCCGCGCTCTCCGCCGAGACCTTGGCGCGCTTCAGCGAGTCGACGCATGCCCGCAACTGCATCTCTGAGAGCGTGATCCGACCCGTGCCAGCACCCGTCGGCGGTGCGCTGAGACCCACGCGATCTTCGGTGGGATGCCACTGCAGCTGCTGATGGGGCTTGCGCTTCTTGCCAGACTCCCACTTGGCGGCGTCGTTTGCCCACTGCTTCTTGTCGACGTCCTAGGACTCGATCAAGGAGTAATCGACGGCCATTTCGGCCTCGTGCCGCTCGAGCCCGTGGTAAGGTGAAGTTTCCAAGTGATGGATCACCGACGCGACGGCCTCCTCGAACGAGTTGCAGTTCTTGGTGGTCGAGCTGCGCTTGCTGCACTGCGAGCCGAAGGGGCACTTGCCACCCCGCACAGTCCACGTCGGGCTCGCATCGTCGTCCGCTTGCACTGCGCCCGCAATCTCGGCGGCCGTGGCCGACGCAGCTGCCGACGTGGAGACGGGCAGGAAGGGGGCGACAGGCGATGTGCAAAGCGCTGCTTGAGCCAAGACGCTTATGCGGAACAAAAGTTGTGCGGCTGCATGTTCGAACTACGTGCGACGAGATGTTGGGCGCGCGCGCGCTGACACACGTGCACGCGCAGGCGGATGAGCCGCCAGGGCGGTTGAGCCGCCGAAGAGGACTCATCTTTTTTCTCCAAGCGCCACAGTGCGCGTCACAGAAAGGGCAACGGCCTGCCCTCGCTGGCGCCCTGTGGATTCGTCGCCCGCCGCTTAGGCCTGCGAGCAGGCGACGGCGTCCGAGGCGCTGGACGCTTGGGCGTGGGGGGGAGGAAACCCTTGCCGTGCTTGCCCTTGCTCTTGGCCGCGTCCTTGTGGGCGCCCTTGCCGTTGCCCGCGTCCTTGTGGGCGCCCTTGCCTTTGTCCTGATCCGCGCCCTTGCCCTTGCCATTGTCCGCGTCCTTGTAGGTGCCCTTGCCTTGCTCGCCATCGCCCTTGCCCTCCCTGGCGCGCTTGTTCTCGCCCTTGGCAGCCCGCTCGCCCGAGCCCTTTCCTGCGTCCGCGGTGCGCGCGATCGGCAGGGCGGTTGGCGGCATCATCTTGGGCGTCGGCCTGGCCTTGTAAGCTGGAGGCACGAACGTCGGCGACGCCACAATGGGTTGCTGGGGCTTTGGGCGGCCGACCGCCATCATGCGCGCGATCCCCTTGCAATTGCTCGAGCGCGCGGCCTCGTCCTCCTGGAAGGCCTCGGCGCCTCGCTCCTTGCCGAACTTCGCAAAGAAGGTTTCTAGCCGCAAGCTGCGGCGTCGGTCCTCGTCCTCGAGGAATGCTTGCGCGCCTCGCTCCTTGCCGAACTTCGCCTGGAACTCTGCCAACCGCATGCTGCGGCCGCCACGGGGGCCCCACCGACCGCTCTTCGCCCTCCAGGCTTGGCCCCTCCACTCCTTGGGCCCCCCCTGGAGCGGGCCAGGAGGGCCCCGTGCCTTGAACTTCTTGTGGCACTTGAACTCCAAGACCAACGCCTTCTCGACGTTGATGACGGCGGGATCGTTCCAGTCCACGGCGAGCGGGTCCATTGCCATGAGCAGGGCAATCCGAGCGAAGTCAGGATCCGCGTTCATGAACTGCTGGACGCGCCCTGCCGCGCCTTCTGGAAGGACCTGATCGTCCGCTTCGCCTGCCTTTTCACCCAGAACTTCGTCGACAGCGCGCCCCAGAGCAGCATGGTCGATCCGGGTGTGGCCGACCTCCGAACTGCCGACCTCCACCTCCAGAGTCGCCGACGCAGAGGAGCTCGAAACTGCAGGCTCCTCCAACGGGCCCCCGCGGACAGGCTCCACGGTGTCAGATGCCTCGAGCGCCTTCCTGAGGCAGCTGATCATTTGCGTCCGCTCGACGTCCATCTTATCGAACGCATCGTCGGCCTCTTCGAAGAAGCTCTGGAGGTCTTCGAAGGCAGACTTCTTCGGCGCCGCCATGGCGCCCCTGCGAGCCCGTCGCGAGCGCGCAACCCTGGGCCCAAACGGCTATGGCATCGAAAAAGAAAATAACGCCCCTACCCCCCCAGCCCGCCTCGAAATGCACAACTCAGCCCCGACGCCATCTCCGCCCACCGGACTCAACCAATACAAATCTCAGGTGTCCGATCCTTCCTCGTTCTCATCCCTCTGAACTCTGACCATGCCATCCCTCCAGATGCCTGCTCATACCTCCCTGCCACTGCCGCAACACGCAAACGCAATCGACGAACGACGACCTGACGCAACATGGCACGTAGCGGGTGATCCGCTGATAGCGGTTGATCCGCTTTTTTCCAACGCCTTTTCTCGCAAAGCAGTGGTGCGAATAGAGGTCCAAAAGAGTTCACCGAAGAACGAGCTCCATCGCGAGCACGCGCAACGCGCACCAGACAGAGAAACTGAAAGCCGATGCCATCCGTAGCACTACCCACGACATGGCAAAGTGCTCATGCCGACGGCCACCCGTCGGCACGGCTGCACTGACATGCACGCTGGCACTTCGCGCCGACAGCTACGCGTAGCCGTCGCCCCCTCAGCTGCCGATGCAAATCCGATTATTGATCCATTGCTCGGCAGCCTTCTTGGCCGTCTCCTTCGTGTAGCCTGTGTTCGGGCCCCACTTGAACGCCTTGGTCGAGCCAGGGCCCCTCCCGTAGTGCGCGACGCACTGGCTGCGCGTGTTCTCGACGCTGATTTTGGTCTCCACCGCAGGCTTGCCAACAAAGGCCGCCGCTGGCTTCTTCACGCACTTCGTCTTTGCCTTGGCCTTGGGCTGGGCCTTGCCCTTCGCCTGGGCCTTGGTCTCCTTCTCCTGCTGCAAGGCAGCGTGCACGTGCATTGCCGCGGCTTCCACCGAGTCAATCTTCTTCGCCTTCTTCGTCGTCGCAGCCCCCCCAGAGGCATCCGCCGAGTGGCCGTCCCCGAGGGCGAGCTGGGGCTGAGGCTGCGGCGGCGGCTGCTGCTGCTGCTGCAGCTGCTCCTGGAGCTGCTTGACCTGCAGCTGCAGGTTGTGGTTGTCTTGTTGCTGCTGCAGCTGCATCTGCTGCTGTTGCTGCAGCTGCTGCTGCTGCTGCTGATGCTGGAAGTCCGTCAACGCGAGCTGCCCTGCGGCCGACGTCGCCGCCGATTGCACGCCAGCGAGGCTGCGCGGCTGCTTCTTTGTGAACGTCAACATCGAACCGTTCGCGAGCCTCTCTTGCTGAGAGTGCTGCAGCGTCTGCCCCATCAGCTGCTGCATAGCCTGCAACATGGGCGACGAGGCGGGGCCAGTTTGCCTGTCCCGCCACTTGAACGCCTTAGCCACCACAGAGACATCGACGTAAGACACCCCGATGCTTGCAGGGCCACCGTCGCCGCACGCAGCGACCCACGTGGCGGGGAACGCAGCTCGGAACGCGTTGGGGTCAGCGGGGAGCGAGACCATCTTCTCCAAGGGCTCTGCCTTGACCAAGCCTTTCCACACCGTCTTGATGTGGTCAAAAGTGTATTTCAAGAAGTGGGGGCTCATGCTGCGGGCCGTCGGGGCACCCTCTACGCAGATCGTCACGAGGGCCGTCAAATGCGCGTAGGTGCCTTCTGACGGGCTCGTGAGGCCCAGCTTCGTCGAGAGAAACGACAGAACGGTGCGAGCCTTGTGCAAGCGTCCCCGCTGGGGTCGTTGAGCACGGCCCACACTTCACCACTCAAGAGGTACGGGAAACGCTCGAAACTTTGCGACTTCCACGTCCCGCCGCTGGTTGTGGATGCCGTGGCCAAGGCGTTCTGCAACAGCTAGGCGTCGGCAGGCGCGAAGCTGTTCTTGCTGCGCCAAACCCGCGAGGCGAATGAGCAAGTGGCCCTGCGGGCGCACCAGTCCGACGAGCTCGACCAGCCGAGCAGCCTGTGTACTCGACGCCTGCCTCCACGCGGCCTCTCCCTGGCCCTTGGCAGCGCGCAGTGAGGGGCCCGTCGCCTCGGCGCGCTGAAGGAGCTCCTGCTGGAGCGCCATTGTCGGGCAGGCAGCGCAGCAGCAAGACGCGCCGCGGCCCCGCGGCAGCTCGGGCCGACAAGGCTGCAATAAAAAGGCTGCGGGCGCGCGGGGCGGAGAAGAGGAAGGAGGCGAGTGATCCGCCGAGGGAGAAAAGAATGCGGCTTATCCGCAGAATCGAGAGAGGGGGGGCGCGCGGTTTATCCGCAAAGAAAGGGGGGCGCGGCTGATCCGCAGAACGAGGCGTTTGACCCGCCGAGAAGAGGGGGGGAATGAAAGAGAAGGCGGTTGATCCGCCGAAAGAGAAAGCGGTTGATCCGCCAGCGCATGCAAAAGAGAGGAGGGAAGGCGGGTAATCCGCCGAAGAGGGGTTACGACGAGGAGCAGGGGGGGCGGCGGGGGGGCGGGGGGAGGAGGGGGAGGAGGAGAAGTTGTTTTTTTTTAGGCGGCACCTGAACAACGCGCAACGTCTTCATCAAACAAACGCGCACAGAAAACAAGCACAGAGCAACAAAAACGCAGGTCCGACCAGCAGGCGACGCCAAGCAAACATCGTGGCGCCGGGGCAAAAACAGGACGCCCGAACAAACACCTCGACTTATTTGACTTACTAAGTTGGCTATTAAGTATGTATATGTATAGTGTTAAGTTGTTAATAGCAACATGTTATCGTATATATTAGTACCTCTCACGTTGACTATATGTGCTACATGCTACAACAACTCTCTCGGCCATCCCAGCAGGAGTTCCTCATGGACGTGCTTGTGGCCCGCGGCTGGCCGGAGTGGTGCGTCACCCTGGTCAAGGCTTTGTACCTCCGCAATTGGTGCCGGATTATTGTCCAGGGCGCCAAATTCGACGGCTTCGAGCTCGCCGCCAGGGTTCGGCAGGGTTGCCCTCTTTCGCCTTTCCTTTTCGCTGTGCTCTCGGACGTTTTGCTTCGTCGGCTGCCCCGCTTGGTGCCGGAGTCTAACCAGCGCGCCTACGCCGACGACCTCGCGGTGGCCCTTGCCCACAGCACGCGGGACGCGTCCGTTCTCGAACACGCTTTCGACGAGTATGAGCGGCTGTCTGGTCTGGGGCTACACAGGGGGAAAAGCGTCTGGGTGCCGCTCTCCTTAACGCCGGTAGACGTTGTCCGGGCTCGCCTGCAGGCAGCTGCCCCCGCCTGGGGGGAGTTCGCGGCACGCCGGCACGCCACGTACTTGGGTTTCGAGGTGGGGCCCGAGCGCGCGCAGTTGTCCTGGACGAAGCCGCTGCAGAAGTATATCTCACGGGCAAGGACATGGCGAGCCGTGGGCGGCGGCATGTTTATCACCCTCCTCGCATACCGCGTCTACATATTCCCCGTCCTCTGCTTCGTCATGCAGCTGGACCGGCTGCCGCCAGACTGGGCTGAGCATGAACAGAAGGCATGCGCGCTGCTGTTCCCGGGGCCACGCTGCTGGACCTCACCGGCCGCTTTGCGGGACCTGTGCTCGTTGGGCTTCCCTTCGCAACTGCCCCATGCACACGCCACCTCCCTTGCGGCCAAGTGCAGGGTGCACCGCTGGGAGGCCGACGCCACTGGGGGCCTGCAGATCCCGCGCCGGCGGCGCCTGCTGCTGGACAAAATTAGTAACTCGAGCAACTTACAGCAGTTGGCTACATGGAGTGCGTGGTACAGTGGCAACTTCATCGAGAACCTAGAGATTGCGCAGTCCCGCCTCGAGGCCTGTACCGTGGGGACCGGCCTCTCCGTCGCTCTCATGGTCCAAGGTGCTTCGACAACCCCGACGCCCCGGTCGCAGTGGCAACGGCGCTGCCGCCAGCTGCTGACACAGCCGAGCCCGGTGAGCACCACGCGTGAGCTTTCTCGCTCCCTCTGCCGCTTCCCCCTCCACCTCCTTCCTGGTCGTCGCCTTCCTCGCGCGCTGGCGGCCTTGCGCGGTCTTGCGCAAGCCGTACCGCCCCGGGATTGGGCATCTCTGTACAGGGCCATGTGTGACAGCTGGCAGACCGCACGCCGATTCGGGCGATGGGCGCCTTGCCCCTTTGGCTGTCCTCGCGGCGAGGAGAATCTACAGCACTTTGCGCAGTGCCCGTGTGTGGCGGAGTTAGGATACAGGCACTTGCGGCTACCCCGCCCCTCCCCGGCGGCTAGGCTTTCGTGTTTTATTGCTCTGGAGCCCACGTTTTCGGAGGACACGGCCCCTCTGTTAGCTCGCCGCGCCTTGGCAGCCTATTGTACATACGCTGCTTCCTGCGCGGCCCGTCACAATTCTACAGCGGATGCGGCTGGCGCTTGGTGGCAGTATGGACGGGAGGCCTGCGCTGCGCACCCAGCGCTGGCTGCCATAGTCGCCGCGGCGTGGCAGGGACCGCATGTTTGATGTTTGTGAAAGGTTGCACGTGCATGTCTGCATTGCATCGCGCGGGGCCCAGGGGGCCAGGTGGCCGGAAAACGTTTCCCGCTTTCTGGTTGGATTTTCGCCAGTACTTAGGAGAACAGCGCGGCGAGTACAACTTTTCCGCCTGTCCAGTTGTACCCTCGGCCGTGGCCTTATCCGCCATCCCACATAGTGGGACTAAATATCGATGCAGTTTTAGTTGTGCTGGTCTGTCTCCTCCTCCCTCTCTCTCCCTCTTCCTCTTCTCCTCTCCTCTTCCTCTCCTCCTCCCATGCGGAATCACCGAGCCATTCCGCCCTGGTTGGCTGGACGTGTCGAGTTCTGGCAGGGCTTTCGGACCGGCCAGGCCTAGACGCCCTCTTCCCAGGGTTTCAAGCCATCGCGCACGGGGAGCTGTCGGCGGCTAAAGGGTTCGCAGACGCACCCGATGTATCCAGAGTCCGCTTGGAGCATCCTTCCCCCCTCTTCTCTTTCGTCCCGCCCTCGCCTCCTGGAGGCGGTGCGCCGGCTGGCCCTGCTGGGGGTGGCTGGCTCTCCGCCTCCTCTTCCGGTCTCCTCCTCGCTCCCCCCCCGAATGTGGAAGCTCCATGCCTCATGGAAGTTTTGTGCTGGTAGGTCCGTGCCCCTCCCCCTCCGTTCCCCTCCTTTGCCCGTCCCGCTCCTCTTGTGCATGTTGCATGTGTTCTTTTCACCGTACTCATATTGCAATATTCGCTGCACCCGCAGTCACTTGCGCGCCGATGGGGTTGCCATGGCCTCGCACGCACTTATCAGGTCGATTTTGCTCTCCTGCTCTTCCTCCCCTTCTCCTCCCAGTTTCACCGATACGAAATGGGGTGAATTCGTATCGTTCCGCGTTCGCATGGTGGTCTTGGGTATTGCTCCTGTGCCCTTCCGCGGGATGCAGAGTGTTTCAATGACTCGTGATTATTCGCGGCTTCTTATTTGAATTTTGAGTCTGCCGCCGCACAGTGATCATTATGAAGACCATCGATCGGAGGACGCTGCATTTGCACGGCGTCTGAGATTTCTCACTGGTTGCTTGCGCTGCCGAGTGCGTCATCGTGCTGATGTGTCCGCTCCCCCTCCTCCCCTCCAAAATTGCGCTGGAAAAAAAAACACACAGACCATTCACACTCCTAGAAGCTTAAGTTCATACACAGTCACACTCAGGCGCGCACTCGTATACACTCACACTCTTCTTCTCCTCCGCCCTCTCATTCTCGTACTCCTCATCTTCCTCCCGCTACCCAATTCCGTTCGCTCTCCTCCTCCCCCTCGTTTTCCTCCTTCTCCTCATTCTCTTTCCCCCTCCTCGCTCCCCTCCCCATTCTCTCCCTGATCAAGATAATTCGCCTGGGCGTCGTTGCTGGATGGGCATCGACGCACACATACCCATTCACAAACAGACCACTCACACTCCTATAAGCTTAAGCTCATGCACGCTCGCACTCAGGCGCACACCTCTATACACTCACACTCCACTTCTCCTCCGCCCTCTCATTCTCGTATTCCTCATCCTCCTCCCGCTGCCCAATTCCGTTCGCTCTCCTTCCGTATCCATTTTGGCTCAAGCCACGTGGGCTTGAGACGGAACTACCAGAGTGAAGTTGCCGATTCGGACAAGCCATCGTTCACCCAAGTCCACAATACGTTCGAGCATGGAGGAAGAGAGCATGGACGAAGGGAACCTTAAAGTGTGGTCCCCTGCGCATGGCCCCCGCCAGGTGTTTTTCAGCATGGTGGTGAAGCTCTTGTACGACATCGACAATGTTAACCAAAGATTTTCTGCTAAGATCTTGTTGCGCTTCCAGTGGATGCTGAGCGAGGAGGAGATGCGCAGTTGGGAAGCGGACCATCGGAGGTTTAAGGCTGAATGGACCCCTCCTGTCGTAGACGTACGAAATTCGATGGACATGTCTGTGGAGCAATCTGAAGTATCAGTTGGGATGCTAGGAAACATGCTGATTGGTAAATGTACGCAAGCATTATCGGGCACTTTCCTAGAGGTCATGGAGCTGCAGCGTTTCCCTTTCGACCATCAAGAGTTCACAGTGATTCTCCAGTTCCCAGATTCCGACGAGAAGTTCCAGTTGCGCCCTGCTGCGGACCAGCCGCGGTTCGTCCAGATGCCCCAGGACCCCCAACTCTTGCCCGAGTACGTCTTCAGCAATCCAGTGCTGGAGTTGGGGAGCACAAGTTTCGAAGAATTACAACATGACTTCAAGTACAAGACCATATCCCAGCCGACTTTGGTTTTGCGCTTGCAGGCGTGCCGGTCATGGATGAGTTACGTGAATAAGATCGTGATCACGCTTGCTCTAGTGTCTGCTGCCGTCATTCTTGCGTTCTTGATACCGAGCGGTGATCTGGCAGACCGACTTGCACACGCCACGACGCTTTTCTTGACGGCAATCGCTTTCCAACTTGTGGTTTCAACATCGTTGCCTCAGATAGATTACATGACGGTGATGGATAAATACATCATGCACCTGAATGTATTCATATTGTCTGTGATGGGGTCGATGAGTTTTCTTGGTTGGGCTGGTCAACAAGATGATTGGGAGGCGGAGAGCATTGCGGATCTTGACAGGTACGCCTTGATAGTCGCACTCTGCATGTGGTGCGCGATCCATGGGCTATTGGGGTACCGGGGTTGGCACGCCTTGCGGTGTTCTCAGTCCGTCGGAATCGTGTCCTCCAGCGGGTCATCGATGCCGAGCCTCAGCGCGAGCTCGCAGTACACGATGGTAGTAGGCGCTACGCAAAAGTTCTTTGGCAGTTTTCCAGAGTACCAGGCGGAGGCGAATATTGCCAACGACTTCACATTCTGGACAGGGATTTGGTATTCAAAGGATTTCTACGGACCCCATGGCATTGAGTACGTTTTCTTTTTCATGGAAAGCGACCATGAAGGAAAGGCTCAGTTGATGGCGCGCAAAATCACAGGTGACAATAACGTACCGTGCGGTGAAATCTCAATTCGCACCACAAATGGCGTGCCAGAATTGGGCGGGTCATCTGTGCCCTTTGAAGTCAAGGTGCGAGAGGACACGTCTGATCCAGAAGGCTTCTTCTGGGTCACTTCAGGATCCATGCGTGCGCATTCGTTGAATCAATTGAATATCTATTATGAAAGCCTTCCCACAGTTGTTTCTTCCACCTTTGTGCGCCAGTTTAGTATTAGCTAGCCCGGGAGTGCTGAGGGGCTCCTGCATGCTTCCGGACTGGGGTGAACCAATTCTGTCGTTCCACTAGCTGATTCCTGATAGCTCCATTCATCCTGTCGCCACAGAGCGTCAATGACCCTAGAACTGGCACGTACGTTGGAAAATTCGTAGACCATCGAATCGAGGCGACATCATATCCTTATAGATCACCCAAGGAAGGGATACCCTAGGGCTACCCCTAGGCCTACCCCTAGGGCTACCCTAGGGCTACCCCTAGGGCCTACCCCTAGGGCTACCCTAAGGCTACCCTAGGGCCTACCCCTAGGGCTACCCTGGGGCTACCCCTAGGGCCTACCCCTAGGGCTACCCTAGGGCTACCCCTAGGGCCTACCCCTAGGGCTACCGTAGGGCTACCCTAGGGCCTACCCCTAGGGCTACCCTAGGGCTACCTCTGGGGCCTACCCCTAGGGGTACCCTAGGGCTACCCTAGGGTGTCCAGTAGGGCCTATCCTTGGGAAGCCTAGGGCCTTCAGTATGTGTAATCCGCCACACAAGCAAGCAATGCCTTTAATGTCCCGCCCGCCCGCCTGACAAAAGGAATCAGCTTGTAATCCGCCATAATAGTAATCAACTTGCAATCCGCTGCCAAATGGAATCACTTTGTAATCCGCCACGAAAGCAATCAATGCATTTAATGTCCCGCCCGCCCGCCCGACCAAAGGAATAAGTTTGCAATCCGCTGCCAAAGGGAATCCATGTGTAATTCACCACACAAGCAATTATTGCCTTCAATGTCCCGCCCGCCCGCCCGGCAAAAGGCGCCCGACCAAAGGAATAAGTTGAAAATCCGCTGCCAAAGGGAATCCATTCGCAATTCACCAAACAAGCAATCATTGCCTTTAATGTCCCGCCCGCCCGCCAGACAAAAGGAATCAATGTGTAATCTGCCACAATAAGAATCAGTTTGCCATCCGCCACACAAGCAATCAATGCCTTTAATGTCCCGCCCGCCCGCCCGACAAAAGGAATCAGCTTGTAATCCGCCACAAATGGAATCTACTCGTAATCCGGTACCAACGGGAAGCAATTGGTAATCCACCACACAAGCAAGCAATCAATGCCTTTAATGTCCCGCCCGCCCGCCCGACTAAAGGCATCAACCCTAGGATAGACCGGTGAGGGGGGGTCTGTGAGGGGGGGTCAGCGAGGGGGGGTCAGGGGGGGGCGAGGGGGGGTCCGGGGGGTCCGAGGGGGGGGTCAGCGAGGGGGGGTCAGCGAGGGGGGGTCAGCGAGGGGGGGTCAGCGAGGGGGGGTCTCTGTGAGGGGGGGTCCCAGCGAGGGGGGTCAGCGATGCGAGGGGGGGTCAGAGAGGGGGGGTTCAGCGAGGGGGGGTCCCAGAGGGGGGTCAGCGAGGGGGGGTCCCAGAGGGGGGGTCAGCGAGGGAGGGTGTCAGAGAGGGGGGTCTGCGAGGGGGGGTCAGCGTCAGCGAGGGGGGGTCTGCGAGGGGGGGTCAGCGAGGGGGGTCTGTGAGGGGGGTCCCAGAGGGGGGGTCAGCGCGAGGGGGGGTCTGCGAGGGGGGGTCAGCGAGGGGGGGTCTGTGAGGGGGGTCCCAGAGGGGGGGTCAGCGAGGGGGGGTCCCAGAGGGGGGGTCTGCGAGGGGGGGTCTGCGAGGGGGGGTCAGCGATGGGGGGGTCAGCGAGGGGGGGTCCCAGAGGGGGGGTCTGTGAGGGGGGGTCTGCGAGGGGGGGTCAGCGAGGGGGGGTCCCAGAGGGGGGGTCTGCGAGGGGGGGTCTGCGGCGCCGGGGCCGCGGTCGCCGGGGGGCGGCGCGGGCGCCCTGCCCTCGGAAGGGGGAGCGGGGGGGGGGGAAGCAGGGGATCGAGGGAGTAGCGAGGGAGGAGGAGGAGGTGGAGGAGGAGGAGGAGGAGGAGGAGGAGGAGGAGGAGGAGGTGGCGGCGGAGGAGGAGGAGGCGGCGGGAGCAGGGGGGAGGGAGGAGGCGGGCGGACGGAGTGAGGAGGGAGGAGGGAGGAGGCGTGCGGAGGGAGGAGGGAGGAGGGATGCTGCCGGCTCGGATTCCCGCTACAAAGGGGTCCGGCTACCCCTGGGGCCCACCCCTAGGGCTACCCTAGGGCTACCCCTTGGGAAGCCTAGGGCCTTGGGTAGGGCCTACCCTTGGGAAGCCTAGGGCCTTGGGTAGGGCCTACCCTTGGGAAGCCTAGGGCCTTGGGTAGGGCCTTGGGAAGCCTAGGGCCTTGGGTAGGGCCTACCCTTGGGAAGCCTAGGGCCTTGGGTAGGGCCTACCCTTGGGAAGCCTAGGGCCTTGGGTAGGGCCTAGGGTAGCCAAGGCCCCCGATGATCTATACCAAGACTCACAACCGACATGCATGCGTATGATGTTGTGGCTGAATCCATTGTGAAGCTCAACCTTGCTGGACTGCCGTTCTTCTTCGAAGCCGTTCCCACGTTGAGCCTGCCGCCCCCATTGGCTGCTCATTCCAACCACTGCCCATTCGAAAAAATACATTCTGCGAGTTTTCCAGCTGAGACGAACATCCAGAACCAAGGAAGGGGGGGAGGTAAACTCCCGAAGAGGGCAAGGAGGTTGGAAAAAGAAACGCCCTAGACCACGTGCGCCCAGAGGGCTGGTGAGATGTCTCATGTCTTTTTTCCCCCCCAGGGGCATCGACGCATCGGCGGTCGCTGTGCTGCGACGCAGCAAGAAGCAGCTGGGTCGCTCGGTTTCAACTGCGTTTTTCTGTCGGCGCAGCGGCTTCGAGCGAGTAGCTCGAAGAGCCTGTCGACACACTAGTAGGGGCGGAACAAGGAAGGTGAAGCAACCGTGGGGGGAAGGGAACAATTGCGGTCGACAGTTGTGTCTGGCATCTACGCAGGAAAGGCTGCGTCATCATCCTTCTCTTCTCTCCCATGCTTTCTTTACATCCCTTCTCGTTGGCAAGCAGCCGCGTCGCCATTGTGCCAGAGTGTGGGCGATGACGGTATCGCCAGGGAAACGCAACCTGTGCAAGGTATTCTTTTCATATAGTTCTCTTCTGGGCGTTTGCCAGCGCCCACGTCCCCGGGAGGCGTTATGACCATGCCATGGTTGAATTTAACCTTGCGTGTCGTACATGATCCGCTGTTGAAAAGTATGCTGATACGAATCCAATCCATGTGTTTGATCACGCTGCGAAGGCGGCGGAACGTGCAGAGGCGTTGGCCTCGGCGTTTCCGTCTCCCGATGCGTGCGTTTTCACCGCCCCCAGGGTCCTTTCGATTATGGAATTCCCCCCTCCCTTCTGCCCGCGTTCGCTTCACAATGCATCGCCGGGCCTGGCCCGACTGCGTGCATGCATGGCAGAAAGAGCATGGGGTGGGTTGGGAATGAAGATACATGGTCGCACACGACATGATTTCCGAAAGGTGCGAGTTATACAGACAGTGTATGATACCGGGATGATGCCGTTGACACGCATCAAGAGGAGGATGTGGTGGAAGAGGAGGAGGTGGAGGCCACCTGTGCGCGCTACCAGTATCTGCTCCCAGCCCTCGCGGAGCGAGGATGGCCGCGTCGCCAGCCGCCTCGCCAGCGTCCTCGCCGGCGGCATGGTGGTGGGATGGCGGTCGTGCTCGTGCCCTCCCGTCCTTCGCTCTCGGCCTCTCCTCCTTCTTCCTCTCGGGGCGGTTTTGCTTCCGAGATTGGGCCTGGCGCGTCTCGAAAGACGCTGCGCGGTAGTGCTTGCCAGCTACTCCTGCAGTTGAGGGCGCGACGCCCTTGAATTCGTCTTTTTGGCGGCGGCCCTGCCGTTTACCCCGCGCATGCAGTGCCTGTTGGCACATCTCAGGAGCTATATCTAGGTCGGCGCACACGCGCTGCGCTCTTGGCCATCTCGCTCCAGCGCTTCCCGAGGAAGGCTTCCAGTAGCCCGCTCGGCTGCTCTCCTGGCCGCCGTGCTTCAGCGAGCGTCTCTCGAGTAGGTAACTGCACTGTGGCGACAGTGGGGAGATGTGCCATGGGATTTCGAGGAGGGGAGGAGGACTTCGGCATTGGGGGGGACACGCGACTTCTGGAGGCCTCTTGCCATCGAGGCACGGCCACCGACGTTGAGCCGGCCCTGGAGAAGGGGTCGGGAGCTAGAGGGCCCACGTATCGTCAAACATCACGAAACCGGAGGTCCGGATTTTTTCTTCGCGCGAGTCTGATGCTGTAGAGGCGCGGACCAACCCGCATGCCATAACGAGGGCACGTGCGCCAATTTTTGCCAGTGTGCGCCTCAACCAGTAGGTTCTGACCTTCTCGATTTGCTCCGCAATCGGCATGGTCGCTTAGGGTGCTGTCGGCGGCTTGTAGAGGGGCATCGCGACCGAATTTTGCGTGCCTTGCCCGTGCACGTTGCCTGTCTGGATGGAGAAAGGACACGCATCAAGAGGAGGAGGAGGAGGAGGAGGAGGAGGCCACCTGTGCGCGCTACCAGTATCTGCTCCCAGCCCTCGCGCAGCGAGGATGGCCGCGTCGCCAGCCGCCTCGCCAGCGTCCTCGCCGGCGGCATGGTGGTGGGATGGCGGTCATGCTCGTGCCCTCCCGTCCTTCGCTCTCGGCCTCTCCTCCTTCTTCCTCTCGGGGCGGTTTTGCTTCCGAGATTGGGCCTGGCGCGTCTCGAAAGACGCTGCGCGGTAGTGCTTGCCAGCTACTCCTGCAGTTGAGGGCGCGACGCCCTTGAATTCGTCTTTTTGGCGGCGGCCCTGCCGTTTACCCCGCACATGCAGTGCCTGTTGGCACATCTCAGGAGCTATATCTAGGTCGGCGCACACGCGCTGCGCTCTTGGCCATCTCGCTCCAGCGCTTCTTCCCGAGGAAGGCTTCCGGTAGCCCGCTCGGCTGCTCTCCTGGCCGCCGTGCTTCGGCGAGGTCTCTCGAGTAGGTAACTGCACTGTGGCGACAGTGGGGAGATGTGCCATGGGATTTCGAGGAGATGATTTTTCATCCATTCAGGACTGAGGACGGATTTCATGCGCGAACCAAGCATGTCCATCTCTCGCTCAAGTGCCGTGTGGGATAAGTCATGCTGGGTTATTTAATTGCATGGCACTGCAGCCCAGGGTAGCAGCGCCTTTCACGCAGCAGTATCCAGCGAGCTGCAGCCCAAGGTAGCAGCTCATGTACAGTGCTGGCCGCTGCATCCCCGGCATTTTCTGCTCTGAGTAAGCGAGAGAAGATGCCCGCGGCAGAGCTATCATGGAGGGAAAAAAGAATCCGTTCGCTCTCCTCTTCCCCTTCGTTTTCTTCCTTCTCCTCATCCTCTTTCCCCCCTCCTCGCTCCACTCGCCATCCTCTCCCTGATCAAGATAATTCGCCTGGGCATCGTTGCTGGATGCGCATCGACTGCAGGGGCCGATAGACGCATTAGGGCCACTGGTGGCAATCGTCTGCCATCGTCTGCAGCAGACGATAGCAGACGATAGCAGACGATAGGACCAGCTAGCGGCCGCCAGGAACCGCTGCAGACGATTGCAGACGATAGCAGACGATAGGTCCTGCTGGGGGCCGCCAAGAACCGGTGCAGACGATTGCGGACGATAGCAGACGATAGGATCTGATGGGGGCCGCCAGGGGTCGCTGTCGTCTGCTACCTTCTGCAGTAGACGATAGCAGACGATAGGGTTAATTAGGGGCTGCCAGGGCCCGCTGCAGACGATAGAGAACCGGTGCAGACGATAGCAGAAGATAGAATCTGATATGGGCCGCCAGGGGTGGCTGTCGTTGGCTATCATCTGCAGCAGACGATAGCAGACTATAGGACCAGCTGGGAGCTGCCAGGACCCGCTGAAAACGCAAACTGACGATAGCACGAAACCAGGTGTGGGGCCGGCAAGAACCGCAAGGGGCAAACAGGAGGCAACAAGGCACTTGAGTGCAATCGTCTGCTATCGTCTTCTATCGTCTGCTATCGTCTGATATCGTCTACTTTCGTCTGCTATCGTCTGCTATCGTCTGGCACCAAATAGCCGACAGCGTTTGCAACTACGATGTGTTTTTGAGCCTTTTCGCTTTCGATGGGCTCTTGAGGCCTCATCTCTGGGGGTCGAGGTCCAGGGCGGGAGCAAAACTTACCATCAACAGCTAACTGGTCACCACTATCCGCACCAACAACATGCGCATCGTCGCAATAAGCGCCATTACCCTAATCAGCATCAACGCCCAGAAGCAAATCACCAGAACATAATTATCGTGAGCGCCGCCATCTGCAGCAGCCAAGTCATCATCGTACTTGTCATCATCACCCAAATCATTATCTCAATATCAGCGCCACCATCGTCACAATCAAAATCATTACAATGATCGCCATCAGCATATCCCCCGTCGACGGAGTCATCACCGCGATCGTACAAACCATCCTCATCATCATAAGCACACGCTTCAGCCTCATCATCAGCATCATGGCCGTCGTCGTCATCGTCATTGTCAGGGGCATCACCGCAACGAACACAATGAACATCACCATTACCATCGTCGTCGTTATGATCATCATATCCCTCATCATTAACTATCATCTACCTCTTTCCCTCCCTTCCTCCTCACCAGCACCATTTATGTTGTCGTCCTCCTCATCGCTGTTCAACGACGAGAACATTGCCATAATAATGGCCATCACCCTGATAACCATCAAAGTTCAGAAGCAAATCGCCAAAAACATCATTATCGTGAACGCCGCCATCGGCAGCATCCAAATCATCATCGTACTAATCATCATCATGATCCAAATCGGGCATCTCAACATCAGCACCACCATCATCATCACAACCAAAATCGTTACAATGATCGCCATCAGCATTTCCCCCGTCGACGAAAACATCACCACGATCGCACAAGCCATCCTCATCATCATAAGCGCACTCCTCAGCCTCATCATCATCGTCGTCGTCATCGTCATTGTCAGGGGCATCACCATCCACGCCCGCAATCAGCATCATCACTACCATCGTCGTCGTTATGATCATCATCTCCCTCATCATTACGATGGCCCTTATAACATACTATCCTCTACCTGCTTCCCTCTCTTCCTCCTCACCGGTAACATTCATTTTGTTGTCATCCTCCCCGCTTATTCAACAACGGGTGCAGTGCCATGATAAGCGACATCACCCTGATCAGCATCACCGTTCAAAAGTAACGCACCATAACATCATTCTCGTGAACGCCGCCAGCTGCAGCATCCAAATCATCATCGTACTCATCATCATCGTACTCATCATCATCATCATCATCATCATCATCATCATCATCATCATCATCATCATCATCATCATCATCATCATCATCATCATCGTCATCGTCATCATCATCATCATCATCATCATCATCATCATCATCATCATCATCATCATCATCATCATCCAAATCGTTATCTCAATACCAGCACCATCACCAATACAATCACAATCGTCGGGTGATCCGGGAGTCCAGTGAGTCGGGAGTCCAGCGGGTCCTGCGAGTCCGGTGAGTCTGGTGGGTCCTGCGAGTCCGGTGAGTCCGGCGAATCCAGTGTGTTTGGTGGGTCTGGTGTGTCCGGCGTGTCTGGTGTGTCCAGTGTGTCCGGTGTGTCCGGTGTGTCCGGTGTGTCCGGTGTGTCTTGTGTGTCCGGTGTGTCCGTTGTGTCCGGAGTGTCCGGTGGCCGGCGAGTCCGGTGAGTCTGGTGAGTCCGGCGTGGTGGCTGGGGCAGCAGGCAGGACCATTCTGCCTCCGGCAGCAGCTTCAGCGCCGTGCCCGCTTCCTCGTGCTTCTGTCGCTCGTCGTGCCCTTCTCCCCCCAACTATCTCTCTTCCTCCTCCTCCTCCTCCTCCTCCTCCTCCTCCTTCTCCTCCTTCTCCTCCCCCCTCCTCCTCCTCCTCCTCCTCCTCCCTTCCTCCTCTCCTCCTCCCCTCCTCCTCCTCCTCTCCTCCTCCTCCTCCTCCTGGTCCTCTCCCACCTGCGCTTCCTCGTCACCCGCCTGCTGCTCTTCCTCCTCCTCCTCCTCCTCCTCCTCGTCCTCGTCCTCCTCCTCCTCCCTCCTCCTCCTCCTCGTCTCCTCCTCCTCCTCCCTCCTCCTCCTCCTCCTCCTCCTCCCCCGTAGCCATTTTGGCTCAAGCCATTTTGGCTCAAGCCTACCGTAGGCAGGTGGCGCCTGCTCCCATCTTTTCAGCCTGCCGTAGGCAGGTGGCGCCTGCACTCTCTTTCTCGCCATTACGCCCTCCCGCAGGCGCCAGGCGCCTGCTGCTCGCCATCTGCGGCTGGTCTTGCTCGTGCTGGGCAACTCCATTGTCGTGGAATCATGGGGAAAAGAGGCGCAAAAGGTAGTCCACAGATCAGGCGGCAGCGTGAATACTTCGTCTGCGCCAACCCGATCCAACCCGAAGTGCGGTGGCTGGGGCTACTGCGACGTCTCTCAGTTTTGTGGACAGTGCGGGAAGAAGTTTCAAGGTCGTGGCAAAGGACGCGGAGATGACAGGGGATTTCTGCCACCAGTGCCAGCGGAAGCCAATCGTTGGAAAGGAGGGAACCGTGCAGCCAAGGGCATTAAGGATAATGACTGGCAGGGGCACGCTCAACACCAGCCTGACGCAGCAGCCGCAGCGACACCATCGACGGACCAGGACCAAGTCGCTACATACCAAGACTTGGTGCAGTTTTGGCAGGAGCGAGAAGGGCCAGTTGGGGTCAACTACGCCAAAGCTATGGAACAGCTCAAGTTGGCCAAGCAGACGGTGCTCAAGGCGAAGCCGCTTGACCAGCAGGCGCAGTCGCTGCGAGACCAGATCGAGCGCAACAAGGAGAAGATCACGAAGGCGGAGATGCAGGCGGCCGAGAAGCTGGAGGCGATATCCACGCTCGCCGACGAGTACTCGGACCTGCAGGACACTATCGCGGCGGCTCGTGAGGAGATGGCCCAGTTGGAAGCGCAGCATGCGATCACGGTGCACTCCGTGGCCGCCGCCACTCCCAAGCCGCATGTCAACCCGTTCCCTTCGCTCGCCCAGCTGTGCGAGCAACTCCAGCAGGGCCCAGTCACCAACGTGCCGCAGCACATCCAGCAGCAGGTGCACGCGCTTGAGGCGAGCATCACCGAGGCAGTGCAGAAGTTGGTGGTGCATCCTCAGCAGGCCCCAGGCGGAGCCACCCCAGGATCCGCAGAGGGGGCCCCCAGCCAGACGGAGGCGCCAGCGGGGGCTGGGGCAGGCGCATCCGCGCCGCCAGCGACGCCCACGCCGGCTGCGGCGGCGAACGCCGAGGGGATCGATCACCTCCCGAAGGTCGGAGAGGGCGAAGACGGCAGTGACATGGACGAGTCATCGGTCGTCTCGGCCAAGAGACTCCACAGCGAGGCAGGAGCTCTTCACCAAGCTCTCGGCAGCATCGCGAGGGAGGACTCGCTGCAGGAGGCCAAGAAAGCTAAAGCAGCCCTCGAGAAGGCAGCTGCAAAAGCTAAGGCAGCAGGCAAGGGCTCCCAAGGGCCTCAGCCGTATGGTGGGTAATATTCAGCCAGTTCAGTCCCTCGGTGCCGTCACGATCAACGGCAGCTGCTGAGCGTCTGTCCAGCAATATGTACAATCATCAAAATCCGAGAAGGTCTTCGTCATCCTTTGCCAAGAGGTGAAGATATCAGATGACAAACGTGTTCTAGCAGCTCAATGGTGTGAACGGCATGGCTGGAAAGCCATTTTCTCTGATTGCATCGCCAGCGACGGTGGCTATCCCATGAGTGGCACGGGCATCCTGGTGCGCGACGGCTACAACATAGGGATTCAGCCAGCAGAGATCCCCCCATACATCCCCATCCACAGAGTGACGGCAGCGATTTTGGAGCTTCCAGGTCACAGCCCGATCTGTTTCTTAGCAGCGTATTTTGAAGACTCTGTGGGCTTGAGCAGCACCAATTTGTATCTCTTGGCAACTGCAGGCTGGTGTCAGCAGAAGTACAAGGTGCCTGTCTTTATGGGCGCTGATTTCAACATGAATCCTTCCATGGCCACAGCCTCAGGCATATGTGATCGAGCAGGTTTGGAGCTGGTGTATCCTGATGGGTACACAATGTTTCAAGGGAAGGCCCGTAGCAAGATCGATTATTTCATGATGAGCTCATGTTTGAAGAGTTCGGTGCAGTCTATCCACGTGCTGAAGCAGTACCCTCTAACTCCCCATCGGCCTGTTCGTTTGGAGTTTGCGATTGGGGCCAATGTCATGATCCCCGTCTTGAAGAAATCCCAGAAGCTCCCCACCAGAAGGCCCTTCGGCCCGCCTCTGGAGGTTCTTCCCTGGACCCGTACTTCGGCGGCTTTGGGAACTCTTGAATTTATCCTGGACGAGATAGAGGACCCCGCTCAGCAGCAAGCAGCACTAGACAAGACATATGAAATATTTGTTGAAGATATGGAAGTAGCTATAAGTAGAGTGACTAACGCTGTTATCAAACATCCTGGACAAAGATGTGATCCCCCTACCCTGGTTTGGTTATCAGCTAAAGCAGTAGAGAGTCAGCGCCGAGTAGAATGGAAGTCGCACTGGAAGTCGGTACGTTGGCTGCTCAATCAGGTGATGGAGATCCAAGGTGCAATCGCCAGGAAGCAGCCAGATGATTTGCCCGACCTGGTGCAGGTGCTTGGGGGGCCTCCTGCTGAGTTTCACAATACTGAGGAGCTGGCCATGCTGCTCAACAGGACCCGCGCCCTCAGTGAGAGCCTCCAGCAGGACATCCAAGTTTTAGGCCCAGAAGGTTTTTCGAACAACGCCAGGGGCATCTTTTCGGAGCTGCACGTCCAGGTCAAGAAGTTTTTGGACAAAGAAAAGAGTTCGGAGTCTTTGGGAGCTACCCAGTCTTGGAAGCAATGGGCTTCTAACAAAATGACCTCTGGAGTTGGGTGGGCCCACCGATGGACCTAGAATGTCAAAGCCTGGAAGCCACCCAGAACTAAGACGGCCCGCGGGGACTTCTCGGGGGGCCCCGCGGAGTTGCTCTACTCGGAGGTCAGCAGGCTAACGAAGATCTGGGAGACGAGTCAGGTCAAGCGCCCGAAGGTCCCTGGAGATCCTCAAGCTGCCCTCAGGCTCCCCGAGACCACCCCCAGCATGCTCAAGAGGGCCTTGCGCAAGTTCAGCCACTCCACGGCAGAGACGTGGGACGGCATCCACCCGCGTCACTTCAGGCTGCTGGCGTTCGATCAACATAAGGATTTTTGCAGGCTCCTCATGCGCGTGGAGCGCGTCGGTAGTATGCCCTCTCAGCTTCTTGCAGTGATATCAGCTCTTATCCCGGAAAAAAAAAACAAACCTTCAGGGGGCGGTCCTTCTTATCGGGGGATAGGGCTCATGCCAGCTGTTTATCGAGTTTGGGGCAGAATTCGTCAAGGTGGTGCAAGAAGCTGGGAGCAGAACAATAGGCGAGAGTTTGTGGCCCACCAAGCTGGGAGATGCATCTTGGAGTCGGTGCACCAACAATCTTTGCAGGCAGAGGGCGGTGCAGTTCAAGAAGAAGAGCTGCACTCCGCTTCCATCACGTGGGGCTTGACTAATTATTACGAACATGTTAATAGAGAGAAACTGCACCGACGTGCTCTAGATACTGGTTTTAATGGAGCTCTTGTGGCTATTATACTAAGCCAGTACCAAGGTCAACGTATGATTACTCTACCCCACAAAAGGGATCCCAGCAGGCTGCAGTTTCGCGACCTTCCTTGTGCAGATGTACTGCGTCGAGGCTTTAGACATTTGGACCAGTAATGTTGAAGTATCTCTCCACATGTTCATTGATGACCTCCTCCTCCTCTTCCCCCACAGGTGCAAGAAGACGATAGTCGCCGAGTTCAAGCGTGCAGCTGCCAGTCTTTTGTGCCATCCAGTACGAACTGGAGTGTTTCTTTGCCATCGACAAGTCTGCTGTGCTAGCCTCGGCGTTCGACATACAAAAGCGTCTAGCAAAATCACTGGGGAGATACTCAGGCTCGGTCCCTCATCATGCGGCCAATCTAGGTGTTGATTTTCGGGCTGGCCAAAAACGAGGAAGATGTACTGCAAGCTCTAAGCTTCGCGATCGTCATAAGCAACTGAAAGGCCGACTTTATCGTATAAGAGCAGTAAAAAGAGCGGGAGCAAATACCCTCAAGCTGTACAACACGGGCTTCGGGCAAGCCCAATTCTACGGGACGGAAGTGGTGGGCCTAGAAGATAAAGAACTAAAAGCAGCTCGCAAACTTTATCTTCAAATAGCAGGTCCAGGTACACCAGCGCGTTCTAGTACGTTGGCTCTGTGCTTACTTGGCGACCCTTGTTGGAGACCAGGTGTTGGCCCCATCATCATTTGGTCGCAGCTGGTGGGGCGCGCCATGATGGGCCAGAATTCTCCTGGCTACGGTTTGCCTCAACTTCGCGCGCGAGCTGCGGCAGTGCTCGAAGCCCCACCACGGACGTGGCGCGAGTGTCGAGGCCCGTTTGGAGCAGCAATATTAAGTGCACAGAGATTGGGTTGGCAGTTCTCCTCGCCCTTCACGTTGGAAGATCAGTACCAGAGGACCCACATATTAACGTATACCTCTCCCTGCATGCTCCAGACTTGGATGAAGCAGGCCTGGGGCGAGCAGTTGCATGTCCAGGCCGCGACGAAGTTAGGACTCCAAGGCTCGCTCGACACGTCCACGGCAAGGAAGGTTTTACATGATCCAGGGCTCAACCAGACCGAGAAAACCACCCTCCTGGCTTTCCTGGCCCAGTGTATGTGGACCCATTCGAGTTTGAAAAAAGCAGGGTGCCCAGCAGAAACACAATGCCAATGTGGACACCCAGCAGACGATCTTCACCATAGACTCGTGAGCTGCCCTTGTACAGCGCCCCTCAGAGATGAATATTGTAATGCTGAAGAGGCCCAGGTCCTCATGCACCCAGGTAAATTCCCGATCCAGGCGGGTTTTCTGGAAGGTTTGGACTGGCCCACGGGGGCTCCCGAGGGCCTTGGCTTGCAGCAGCAGGTCGTCTGGACTAGAGACAATGTCCCCATCTCTGAGGCCCTAGTAGGTAATGTATATATTTATAGATATTATATATATATATATATATATATACTGACGGGTCTTGTTTAAAGCAGGGCCCCAGGGATTTTCATGTAGCAGGATATGCAGCCATCGCGCTCGACTCCGAGGGCGATGTGACGGCTGCAGTTTACGGCCCTGTAGGCCGCAACCTCCCCCAATCCTCTCCCTCTGCTGAGCACCTTGCTGTGATTGCTGCGGTCTCCTCCTCCTCTCCCCATGCCATTAACAAGATAATCGCTGATTATCAAGGAGTAATTGATGTGTACAATGAGTTCCACAGTAGGAAGCAGAAATACTCTGGAGTTGCTTTGCTGGCCCAAGGTTCGGCCAACTGGCACCGTGGAATCACTCTGGACAAAATCAAGGCTCACCAGAGCCCTGGAAGTCTCACCCAGGGCACCGAAGAGTGGCTGAGAGCCACTGGCAACGACTTCGCCGACAAGTTTGCTAAGCTAGGAGCTCAGATGTTGCAACGTCCCTCGGCCAATGGGATTGCGGAAGCCACCATGGACAGATCCCTGCTGGCCAAGTGGTTGCGTTACGTAGCTTGTGCTTTAAGTTTGTGGGGGCCAGTTGGACCTAAAGTCAGCAAGAAAAAGTTTTCTTCTCGGGGCAAGACGGTTGCCCAGCCCATTGTGGCGGGTGCAGCCAGCGCTCGGGTTGTGTGGACTGGCGAGACCCCTCCTCCGCCAGCTCCTGTGGTCCCGCGGCCCCAAAGTCCTGGCCACTCTTGGGAGTGGAATCGCAAATCCAACAAGTGGCTGTGCTCGACATGCAAGGCCCGATGCTCTGACAAAATTTATCAGACTCGCAAAGATGAGTCATGTCGAAGCTATCATGTACAGATGTCTCAGATAGCTGAGAATCCCCAGGGCCACACATTTTATGTTGCCCGACAAGAAAGAAGTTTGAACTTCATCATGAGGTGCTCTGGCTGCGGCAAGTACAGCGAATCTAATGTCAAGAAGCTCAAAGAGGGCTGCCAAGGCTTCAGGAGGGACGGTGATCGGACCCAGTGGCGTCTGTTGTGCGCTGGGAAACACCCCAAGTCCTCTTTCAGGGACCATATATTTTCCAGAGCCCCCCTGTCAAGCTCAGAGATTTCATAGCCGCAGAAGCAGCCAGAGTTGCAGCCTCATTTCAACAGCGAGATGGCAGGCAATAGGGCGGATAGACTTTCCGTCCCCCAACCACGTGCTGATCCTTCTCGTCCTCCTCCTGTAGCTTTTCGGCTCAAAGTGTCATTGTTCCCCACGGTCCCGACTTACTTTCGGCTGTTCCAATGTGTCTGACCCGTCTCTCACTATTCTTGCCGACTTCTCTTCCAGAGCGCTGAATCTCCTCTCAGCATACCCACGGCGGCCGATGAGCACTGTGTGTGATGGCATGCTCGGTGCCCAGGCCTTTACGACCAGGAATCTGGCCAACAAGATTCAGAAGACGAGCCTTGCTCACGCAGTCGTGCGGCGCTTGAGCTGGATGTCTTCACTTGGAGTCCGAACTGAACCTGTGCCGGGCTTCGCAGTTTGACGACGTGGCAGTTCGCAACATCTTCATCGAGGTTCGGGATCGGTTCACCCCTGTTGACCAGTTGTCTTTCTCAGCGCCTATACCCCTCAGGTTCGACCAGGTGTCCGTGCCCCTCGGCCCACCCTGTCGCTCCAGCTCGACATCTCCGACGCGCCCTCTGAGGCGGTTGCACGCAGTATCGCGGACGCCTGCATGCATGTCTTGGAAGAGTGGGTCGGCGAGAGCATTCTCAGTACTTCCACGGGTCTTTCCAACGCCGGGCGGTGTGCAGCTTCGGCCCGTGGGCTGGACGTTGCCGGGCAGTGCGGCTCGCCGTCGGGCGTGCATGAAGTCCGCCATGACGATGTCGTGATGGGTGAGACGACCGATGACTGCCGAGCAGTAATTGGACGGCGTGCGTGGCTTTCTCCAGGATCTGCTGCCCGAATTCCGGCGCCTCGCGCGCAGACCACGATCCCGAGGCGGGCCCAGACGTAAAACTGCGATGTGGTGCTCTGTGTGGGCGCCGTCCTCTACTCGGGCGTGCTGGACAGTGACCTCGATATGCGTGACTGCGGGTATTCACAGTGCTTCTGGTAGGGTGGCTTGCCCGCATCCCCTTTGTCGCCCCGTCCCCTTTGTCGCTCTGGTCCTCGACACCCTTCTCCTGTCCGCCTCCTTTCGCCAGGCAGGTGGCCTCCCAGTCGCCTCCCAGGTTCTATCCGCCCTCTCCCGCTCGTCGCGTTCCTCTTCCTTCCCGCCTGCCGTGGCCATCCTTCTCCATGAAACTTAGCGTGGTCTTCGCCGAGGATGGGGTGGGACAAGGAGGAGGGAGGAGGGAGGAGGGGGAGGGGGAGGGGGAGGAGGAGGAGGAGGAGGAGGAGGAGGAGGAGGAGGAGGAGGAGGAGGAGGAGGGAGGAGGAGGAGGAGGGAGGAGGGGAGGAGGGGGAGGAGGGGGGAGGAGGGGAGGAGGAGGAGGAGGAGGAGGAGGAGGAGGAGGAGGAGGACTTGTCTTATTGGCCGTTCTGCTACTAATCCGTTTCACGCGTGATATTCTCGGGTTGTGCACATCGGGTGAAGCGTCCTTCTCTTCGCTCAGGAGGGGGAAGAGGAACAGGAGCAGCGGCGATCTTCGTCCTTCTGATTGCCCTCCTCCTCCTCTTCCTTCTCCTCCTGATTTTCCTTCTCCTGTTCCTCCTCCTGCTCCTCGTCCTTCTCATCCTCCTCCTCCTCCTCCTCCTCCTCCTCTTCTTCCTCCTCATCCTCCTCCTCCTTCTCGTCGCCGCCGCCACTGTCATCAGCATCACCTTCACCATTCCTAATATCCTCATGCTACGTCCTTCTCCCTCGTCGTCGTCCTCCTCCTCCTCGTCCTCCATTCTCGGACCTCCCTCGTCCTTCCGCCTCCCATTTCCCCACCCCCTCCCGCCCTACTTCCTCCCTCCTCTCCCCTCCGGGTACGAGGCACAAGGATAGGCCCGTGATCAGGAGAGTGGCCCCTGCGGTCCCAGAGGTACACCGGCCAGTACCAGGATGACCGCAAGCACGGTAAGGGCACCTTCTCCTGGACGGACGGGCGGCGCTACGAGGCTCCCGCGTTGTTTTCGCCTTCCTCTCCCTCCCCCTCCTCCTCCTCCTCCTATTCATCCTCCTCTTCATCCTCCTCCTCCTCCTCCTCCTCCTCCCCTCCTCCTCCCTCCTCCCTCCTCCCTCCTCCTCTTCTCTCCCCCTCCTCCTCCCCCCCCTCCCCCCTTCCCTTCTCGCTCCTCCCTCCTCTCCTCCTCCTTCCAGCGTCGCCGCCGCCGCGGTCGCCGCGCCGCCGCCGTCGCCGCCGTCCTGCTGGCCAGGGGCGGGTGGCGCACTGGCAGCCTCGGGAGGCAGTCCTGGCTATGGCCGCGGCGGGCCTCCTCAGGTGGGTGGCCGGTGCCGCGGACCGCGCAGTCAAGACCGCCTTGGGCCACCTTGTGTGCCCAGATCTCCTCCTCCTCCTCCTCCTGGTCCTCCTCCTCCTCTCCTCCTCCTCCTCCTCCTCCCTCCTCCTCCTCTCCTCCTCCTCCTCCTCCTCCTCCCTCCTCCTCCTCCTCCTCCTCCTCCCTCTCCCCTCCTCCTCCTCCTCCTCATCCTCCTCCTCCTCCTCCTCATCCTTGTGCTCCTCCTCCTCCTCCTCCTCCTCCTCCTCCTCCTCCTACTTCTCCTCCTATTGTCTCTTTTTACCTCCACCCGATGGCAAAGATGAATGATGCTAGCAGGGCGCTGTTGGCCCACATTGGAATCCCCCAGCATGAGACGGGGCTGCCAGTTTTGGCAGGGGACGATTTTAACATGAGCCCGTCTCACATTTTACAGATCGGCTACGGGGACCGAGGGTGTTTCGATTTGGTCCCCCAGGACAGCCAACGCTGTTCACGAAGAAAGCAAAGTCAAGCATTAACTACTTTCTCGTGTCGGTCGCGTTGCAGCCGCTTGTCAAGGAAGTGCAATCTCTGTTCACGTTGAATTCTTCGCCGCACAGACCGGTCAGTCTCACCATCTTGTTGGATCGGGCAGTTTTGAGTCGAGTCCTTAGGACCCCCTCGCGCTTCCCTGCAGAAGCCATGGTTGGCCCACAGTTGCACCGCGCCGATTCAGAGCATCCTCGCACGGCGGTGGCCGAGCTACGGTCACAAATCCACGAAGGACAGCGCCACACGACGCAGCAAAGGATGCCCGATACCTTTTATGCGATCGTCTCCAAAGCCATGGCTGTGGAGATTTCGCGCATCACTCGCACGCCTCTCAAGAGTGCGCGCCCGAGAGGGCTCGGGCCCAAGATCGAATGGCGCTCCGCAGATGAATTCAAGGCCGACGGTAGATGACGCGAGACCTGGGTATCCAAAACGGGCACGCTGAGGCACCTAGCCAACACCGAAGAGGATGTACAGTACTGCCTGGCCACAGGTGCGCCGCGTGAGGAAGCGCTAAGACGTGCTCCAGAGGCGCCCCCGGGCGGGACGCAACCGTCGGACTCAACGCGCCGAGCGCTACAGGAGGTAAAAACCGTTTGTCGCCACATTGCCCGAGACGGCAACACGGCTGCCATTCCCGCAGAGCAGGCGCTTGGGTTCCTCGCAGGCTTTGCGGGTGAGACTGCCGCCCAATTTGACAGAGAGCTTGAACTGGAGCCCCAGGATAGCACGCGAGACTGGGTCACGAAAGCCAGCAACACATCTGTAGGGTGGGCGCACAGGTGGTCAACGCACCAACCTGTGTGGGCCCCCACGCAGGTCAAGTGGCATGAGGAGTGGTCTGGACGACCGTCCTCCGTCCCACAGACAGCGGCGACCAGACTCGCCACACCATTGTGGGAAACGTCGCCCTTGCCGCGTTCACCTCTCCGCCTGCCGACAGCGTTGTCTTCGTTCCGTAGGGACACCGCCCAAACATTTGATGGTTTTCACCCGCGGCACTCCTCGTTCTTATCTCTCGACCAGCTCGAAGTGGCCGCGGCTCTGCTGCACGCCGTTGAGAAGCACGGCATGTTCCCCGCGGCAATTCTGGCTATCATCGTTACGTCAATCTAGAACGCAGCAGCGAAGGAGCCTGGGGTCCCAGCTTTTCGCAGCATCGGCTTCCTGCCAGCGCTCTACCGCGTCTGGGCAAAATGCCCGCAACCGCTTGCCAGAGAATGGAAGGCAGCTCACCCCGGGCCATTTCTTTGCCACCAAAAGGGGCGGAACATCGCTGAAGTTGTATTTCAAGAAACGCCTGTGCCCGAGTCGGCCACGGCAGCAAACCGAGCAATGCACTCGGCAGCACTGCTCTGGGACATGCCAGACTATTACGAACACGTGCACCACGCCACCCTGTGGCAGCACGCGGAGACAACGCGCTTCCCGCTGATATTGCTGCCTGTGGTGCTAAATCAGCGCCAGGCCCCACGATTGGTCAGCCATGAGGGCTCCACCGTCCCGACAGGCCAGCCGGGCCAGGGGCTGGCAGCAGGGGCCCCTTTGACACGTACCTTGTGCAGGTCTACGCTATAGAGCCACTGGGCACGTGGCAGGCAGAGCACACGTTTCTCCGGCTGCCCCTTTTTCATTCCCTCTTTTCATCAGAGTGCCCTACAACGAAGCTTGTTGCATTCGTTGTGGGGTGGGGGGTCGTCCTTGGGATGTGGGAGGGTGGAGGAGAAGGTCGGCTGATGAGGTGGAGAGAAATTAATCTGAATGGATACAAGCGCAAAAGGAATTCTATTGTATGTCCTTCCAAATTCAAATTGAATCTCATTGCCTTCCGCCACACAGGGATTCCTTCTGTATACCGTTACCAAAGGAATCATTTTGTATGCCGCTTCCAAAGGGATCCTTTTGCAGCCCACTACAAAAAGGAATCCTTTTGTATCTCGCCATACCAATAACAAAAACCTGCGCAGGCACAGCTCGAAAGCTATTTTTGATTAAAACATTAAGAGAAGCCTGCGCAGGCACAGCTCGCACAGCAATTTTTTAATACAAATGCTGAAAAAACCTGGCCAGGCACAGCTCGCACAGCGTTTTTAAGGATTTTCTATTCATGGTAAGTTGATTCTAAAACGCTGTGCGAGCTGTGCCTGGCCAGGTTTTTCAGCATTTGTATTTAAACAATTGCTGTGCGAGCTGTGCCTGCGCAGGCTGTTCTTAATGTTTTAATCAAAAATAACTGTGGAGCTGTGTCTGCGCAGGTTTTTATTGATATGCGCAATGGAAGCATTGAGAAAAGCCTGCGCAGGCGCAGCTCCGACAGCTATTTGTTGATGAGAATGCTACAGAACCATGGCCAGGCACAGATCGCACAGCTTTTGAAAAAGATTTCTTATTTATGGGTGTAATTCCAACTTCCCATAGATGGAACATCCTTTAAAACGCTGTGCGGGCTGTGCCTGTCCATGCTTTTCAGCATATGTATTGAAAAAATGCTGTGCGAGCTGTGCCTGCGCAGGCTTTTCTTAATGTTTTTATCAAAGATAGCTGTCGAGCTGTGCCTGCGCAGGTTTTTATTGATGTACGCAATGGAAGCATTGAGAAAAGCCTGCGCCGGCACAGCTCCGACAGCTATTTTGGTGAGCTACACAAGGATTCTATGTGTGGCGGGATACAAAATGATTCCTTTTTTAGTGGGCCACAAAATGATTCCTTTGAAAATGGCAAGCAAAGGGGTTCCTTTTGTATGGCATGCGAAAAGGTTTCTTTTGTGGCGGGATACAGAAGGAATCTGTCTGCAGCGGGATACAGAAGGATTCTTTTTGAGGCGGGATACAAAATGAGACAGAGAGGGCCACAAGAACCCTGGGGCTCTTTTGCCCCCCTCCCTATTCATTTATTGGTGGAGAAGAAGGAGAAGACGGAGGAGGAATAGGAAGAGGAGGGAGAGGGAGGAGATGGAGGACGACGGTTATCAAGAGGAAGAGGAGGATGAGAAGGAGCAGGGAGGATGCTGGATGAGGAGGAGGAGGAGGACGGAGGAAGAGGAGGAAGATGATGAGGAGGAGGCGGAAGGGAAATGTAGGAGGAGGTCGACGATGAACAGGAGGAGGAGAAGGAGGAAGAGGAGGACGAGGAGGAGGAGGATTCGGAGGAGCAGGGCTGATGAGGGAGTAGGAGGGTGGAGGACGGAGGAGGAGGAGGAGAGGACAAGGAGGCTGAGGAGGGGGGAGAGGAAGAGGAGGATGAGGAGGAGGGGGAGGAGGGAGGAGGAACAGGAGGAGGAGGAGGAGCAGGAGGAGCAGCTTCTTGCGCGGTTAAAGCATTTTCGGACGACGTTTCACATATTTGTTCTGCTCGCCCCTTCGCCTTTTGCATGGTGACCCGGGTCGTTTCCCTGGCCGCGAAGAGTGGTCAAGGGGGAACGACGGGGGTGGGCGTCAAAGGTTGAACCGACTTCCCTCACTCCTTCCACGGTGTCCCAAGTCGTTCCCCTGGCCGCGAATAGTGGTCAAGGGGGGGCGACACGGGCGGGCGTCAAAGGTTGAACAGAGCCCCCTCGCTCATTTCACGGTGACCCGAGTCGCTCCCCTGGCCGCGGATCGCAGTCAAAGGGGAGCGACAGGGGCGGGCGCCGGAGGTTGAACCGAATTCCTCGCTTCCCGTTCATTTCCTCACTCGTTCCTCCTCGCCTCTTCATTCCTCTTCTCCTCGTCTTCGCTACTCGCCGCAAAGAGGCTCGAATCTACAAGGGAGCACGCAGAGCTACGCCGACTGCTTGTCGGTGGAGAGGTTACCTTATGGCTAACGTGGTGTGTGGTGGCCTGAAAACACTCGGCATTGTGTTAGATGTACCAGGAAAACAACTCAAGTATTAGCGGACACGCATCAATTTGTTGATCCGCACAAGTTGCATTGGGGTCACGGAACATCACACTATGAAGTTTGATGCGCCTGTGTTAGCTGAGCTTTCTGATTTACCTATCTACCCATTCCCACATGGCAACGTTAATCAAAGAAGCAAGTGGGCACTGGATTGCATCCTTGATTGGAGCGGAAAGTTCGAAGGCGAGGCAAAAGACACAATCAAACGGTTATCAAACGAGTTCCAAGGGAATACGGAATGGAGTGACCAGTGGGACGGCAGTTACAATGATCACGTGAAAGGGTTGATCGCAAAGGAAATGGAGGTGGGCAAATCCAGTAAGTTACCATACCCATTCGGTCCCACAAGCGAATGGCCAGTTGCGTACACAATGCAAGTGGCGATTGTGCCCACTGCAGAGAAGTGGCACGTTGTCAACACGTCATGTTCGACGAACTGCAAAATCTGACCAAAGCTGCAGATTCGTTGGCGCGTGGCTCGGCATACTGCAACAGCTGGTGGCCACACAACCCTACGAACACAAAGACAATATTCCAGAAACTATTCGAGAATCTTGGGGGCTTCCAAGTTCGGCACAGCAAATGGTTGGGTAACGATGAAGAGAAGTCGGTTGATTCTAACAAAATAGCAGCGGGATGCGAGCTTATGCGAAGGATGAGGCCGTCATCAGACAACGAAGGACAATTTGCATAATGGGTGGATGTGTGGACACAGAAGCCTGATAGTCCAATCCTGGGCTGGCCAGAGGGGAAATGCAGGTCGTTTTTGGAATGCTGTGCGAGGGGCGCATCAACTGCGAAGACGATAGATTTCAACTTCACAACGTACAAAGATTTGAAGCCTTGCTCTTTGGATTTGGTACTGAAAGACAAAATTGTGTCAGCCTTAGACAAGGCGATCGTCTCAAGCTTGCGTGTCGGTTCGTGTCCTTTGCCGTGGTTGGAGCGTGAAGATGTCCGAGTCGCTCGAGGAAAGGACGGACGACCCCCCACCCTACAACGAATATTTTCAGATTCGTTGTCTTCCTCCTGGCGACGTTTCATTTTGGCATCTCACGTGAAGACCCTGAGGTCGTCACCAAGGAACTCCGCGAGGGGGCAAGTTCCCTCAAGAAGGTGATTGAAGTCGATTTGGGATGTTCGGCGGCGCACGGGAAATCAACATCCTTGGCGCATTCGGAAGGGCAAAGGCGCAAGCTGGCCAAAGAGCTATGGGCAAACGCAGGGCAGGTGGCGGCAGCAGGCAATAATTTTGGCGTCGACTTGGCAGTGGGCAACTTGCGCGGCAGGCGCTGCAGCCGCCAAGTGCTCAAGCAGCGTTGCGTCAAGCTCCAGGCCCGCAAGCGCAGATTAACAAACGGTCTATCGGGCAGGGAATGACCTGCGTAAGCTATTTGCCAGCGGCCCCGCCTCCTACGGCACGCATGGGGCGGAGGTCACAGGGGCGCCGAAAAGCTCTATAAGCTGCAGAGTTTCTTATTGTCCATCGTAGGCTCGATAGGTGACTCACGCTCACGCTCCACTTCGCTCGCGTTTCATGGCGACCCCACTTGAAGGCAAGGTCTGGCGCCGGCGCTCCAGTGGTCCGAACTTGCGCTGCGGGCCGGCGCTGACAGGTCAGAGTGCGAATCTTTCTAAATGCAGAGATTGCTTGAGCTTGCGGCCCATGCGTTGGCAAACCCGCCCAAGAGTTGGGGAAACTGCGGCGATAGGATCACTCAGACGAATTCGTTGGGAATTTCACACTGCATTCATTTTGCAAGATGCCGATGGACTTTTCTGGCCTCTCAATGCTTTTTCGCCCAAATTCCTGGAGATCGAGATGGTCGCTGCATGGCAAGGAGAACACTAGGCGACGATCTCAAAGAAGGTCGGGTTGGAGCCCGAGGCACGCCTTGATTTTGTTCTGTGGCCCGGCAAATGGTCCGCGGCACAGCTGACAAGAAAGAGGCGGGCATGCTGTTGTCCTTCGTTTGCCAACCTTTCTGGACAGGACAGGAGCTCCGAGTGGCAGGGTATCTGGCCTCTGCTAGGTGCCAGTGCTGCTTTGAATGAGATGGCATCTCGCACAGCTTGCGCCGCTGCCCGGTAACAGCCTCCCTCCAGGCCGAATGCTGCAGCCACTCGACACAGTCATCTTCAGCGATCGGCATAGGAAGTGTCCACTGGCTGGTGGCTTCCTCGTGCAACCCACCGAACGGGGCAGGCACCGCGCCTCTCCAGTGTCGCTGCGTGGGCCCATCGCCGAGCGTCCGCGAGGCTTTCGGAGGCGAAGTTCCTCCTCCTCCTCCTCCTCGGACGGTTCGCGTTTGAAAGATGGGCCCGTAGAGCACCGCGTCGCCGGATGGGCGGTGGTTAAACCCGCTGCCGGGGACGACCTCTTCGTAGGAGTGCGGGGTTCTTGGTGAGCGGCCAGCATCCACAGACGTCTCCATCAGCTGAGCACGTAGCGGTTTTAGCCTGCACGGAACACTGCCCAGAAGCAGCAGCAGTGCGGCCAGATTTTTGAGAAGTGGCGAAACCGTTTCGGCATTTCGGTCACAACTTGTGTCCAGACGCCACGTGCTCGCAGAGCTGCTGATCAAGATCCGATCTTTCCCAGCTTGGGATGTGCTTGTCAACATTCACAAGGTCGCGGCGCACGTGGATGTAGATACGTTGGGGCCGCAGTCGAGGGAATTGCATCTGGCCAAAGGCAACGACTTCGCAGACCGCTAAGCGAAGCTTGGGGCATCCCTTCTCGTGCAACCCTCGCTAGAAGAGCGTTGGACTCAAAACGGAAATGCCGCGACCCTGAAGCGGTACCTTTATTGCGTGTGACCAACAGTCTTCTATTTTAACTTCGGCAGGCTCCAACGAATTAGCAAAGGTCTTTCTTCAACACGGAGTCGCGGAGGGCATGCTTTTAGACGGGCGCCTCGGCGGCCAAACAGGCGCTGCCGGAGCCCCCGGCGAACGCCTAGGCTGGGACAAATCGCCGACAACCGAAGAACATGACCGAAAACCTCGGACCTGGACCTCCTCCTCCTCCTCCTCCTCCTCCTCCTCCTCCTCCCCGAAACCTCTGAACTTCCCCCCTCGGCGCGCCGCCGAACCAGGTGGTGGACAGGCGCGAATCCCAACCTCGCAAGAGGGGTGGTTTGTTGAAGCTCGCTGAGGGGCAGCGAACGATCTGTGTTCCTGGGGCGACGGAGGAGGGGGCAATGCTCGTAGGGGACGTACAAACCTAAGAAGCCCCATTGTCGGTGAGAGTAAGCCTGAGATCCGAGCTTCTTGCGAATGGGGGTCCCGAGGCTTGCTATTTACGGATCAGGCGTGCCAGCCGAGCGTACCAGGACCTGGCCCTGGACACAACGCTGCCCACCCAGCGATCTCCAAGCGGCAAGGGCATCGGACGAGGCCAGGACGAGGACAAATCCGTTCCAAAGCCTTCCGGAACGCTCTCAAACGTTCCAGAACGCTCTCCGAGAAGGCAGCGGCGCCCGAGGCGTCCTCCAGAGCAGCGGGATCTCAGAGATTCTCGGCTTATCCTCCCCTGAATTTATCCTCGTCCTGGTTTCGTCCTAGAGGAGGGCATGAGAAGCTCAGCTGCCCTGATTTGCCCATGTTGAAACGCAACACGTGGCGTGTTCAAAACGTCCGTGTCCACACGCTGCTTGTTGGCTCGGCACGTGTTGGGCCGCGTTTTGGCGAAGGCATCCTGCCAAACGTACGTTTCCAATCTCCGTGTTGAGCTCCTTGTCAACACGCTACGGGTTACGGTTTTACGTGTTGCGTATTGGGGCAGCTAAGATGAGGAGCTACGCCATGCTACGACATCCGATTGTGCGAATAGAGAGGAGATCTACGCCATGGTAAGGGATGGGAGGGAGGGATGGGACGTCAGATATGACGCGAGCGCACCTAGCTTGTCCTTTCCCATCCCTCCCTACCTCGGCGCGCACCCTGGGGCGCAGGGCGAATGGGTCGGCGGCAAGAGGCACGGCGTGGGGGTGTACACCAACGCGAAGGACACCGACGCCGCCGCCACCGCCGCCGCCGACGACGCCGACGCCGACGCCGGCGCCGACGCTGACGCCGACGCCGACGACGACGACGACGACGACGACGACGACGACGACGACAAAGCGGCAGGCCCAGCAGTACACGCCCGTCGTTGGAAAGGAGGCATTTTTCAAAGGGCGCCCTCGAGGGCGCGAAGTGATTCGCGCTTCGCGGTTCGGCTCCGATTCCTCGTTGTCTTCCTCCTCTCCCTGGGGGGGGGCGGCGCGAAAGCGCGAAGTGATGCGCGCTTCGCGCTTCGCGCAGCGCGAGGCCTGGGACGCCTCTTCCTACTTCACGGGAGGTGGCGGTGTTCCCTCTTTCCTCCTCTTCAGGGGGCGGGCGGAGACCCACTCTGTTTCCGGCGCCTCCCTGCCTGATGCTTCTGCCCACTTTTTCCGACCGACGGGTGCGCTCCTCCCCTTCCCCCCCAGGCCGCAGGCTGGTGGCAGTCCCAGACATGGCCGCGCCGTTGGGCCAACATCGGGACGCAGGCGTTTCACCGCTCGCAGGCCTCTGGAGGCCCTCGCCGGGCCCCCGGGCCGTCACCGAGCGACTCGGGACGAAACGCCGTTACCGGGGAGAGGGTCGGGGCTTCTGGGGACGCCGTGCTGGCAAGCGCCAGGACGTCGCAGGTCTGGCCTCCTCCTCCCTAAAGACTCGGGATGGTTCGAGCAGTGGCGAGGCGTCCTGGCTGGCCGATGGGGCCACCAAAGCATGTTCTGAGAGCCCTTCTGTGGTCTGCACGACGTGTTCTCAGAGCACTTCTGGCTGCGACTGCTTTGTCTTAGCACATCGGGCTTGCGCTCTCGATGCCATGGAGCAACGGGCGCCTGGGGACGCCACAGCCCTCCGGGGGGAGAGGAGGCCTCAGCGGCACCCTGGCGGCCGCCGAAGTGGAGGACGGTGGGCCGCCCGGGTGCGCCGCACGAGGCTCCTCCTCTACTCGACGAGCGCGCTCCGCTGCTCGCGAAGTGCCTCCTCCTCCTCCTCCTCCTCCTCCTCCTCCTCCTCCTCCTCCTCCTCTTTTCTCCTCCTCCTCCTCCTCCTCCTCCTCCTCCTCCTCCTCCTCCTCCTCCTCCTCTTTCCTCCTCCTCCTCCTCCTCCGCCTCCTCTTTCCTCCGCCTCCTCCTCTTTCCTCCGCCTCCTCCTCTTTCCTCCTCCTCCTCCTCTTTCCTCCTCCTCCTCTTCTTCCTCCTCCTCCTCCTCCTCCTCTCCTCCTCGTCCCTCCTCCTCCTCCTCCTCCTCCTCCTCCTCCTCCTCCTCCTCCACCTGTCCCAGAATCGGACACGATGCTCCTCCTCCACTCGCCGAGCGCGCTCCTCTGCTCGCAAGCGTCCGAACAGATACATGTCTTCCTGTATGCAATGGAGCGTGACCCCCCCCAAAAAAGTGGCCTTGCCTTCGAGGATCGAAGGAGTTGTCATCTCGTTCTCGGCGGAAGGTCGGCGGAAGTAAAACGAGGTCGCCCTCGCCAGCGGAAGGGTGGCGGATGGGCGGCAGAAGGTGGCGGAAGCAAAACATGCGACCCCAGGAGGTGACAATATGTTTTAGTCCTGGGTTTCCGGAAGCTGTCCGATGTTGTCTCGGTTGTGCCTTCGTCTTGTGGGGGTTTTCGAGTCACATGTTTGCCAACACCAAGGCTACAGCGGCGTATACGGCCGCGGCACCCAGTACATCCTCCAAACCCGTTGATCATCAGAGATTTCCGATTTATATCACTCCGATGTTGTATCGATTCTGCCTTCGTCTCACAGTCAACGCGCCTAGTAAGGACGCGCGCCTTCATCTGGGGTATCCTTGTGTTCTTTCCTCTGCGGCCCGTCCTTTGCCATTTTCACTGGTCGCCCGCCGCCCAAAAAGTTCCAACCTCGGCCTCAAAGGGTCTTGCATCCTCACAGTCGGCCTGGATTAGCAGGTCGGCCCTGCCAAATCAAAGGTACGATTGTGTCCAATGCATCGCGCGTCGTGTTCTCAGCAATCCCGGGGCACGGCACCCTTGTCGGATGCCCTGTTGCCGTCGAAAGAGTCTTGTGTTCTACCGCGTGTCCTGAGCAATGAATTCCGCCTGCACCACCCGTCGAGGCTGCAGCAGCGCATGCTCAGCAGGTTCGCGTCGTGCCCACGCGGCGAGACGGCCCCCGCGCGGGCGTTCCAGACTGAGCGCCGCCAGTGTCCCTCCTCCTCCTCCTCCTCCTCCTCATCCTCATCCTCATCCTCATCCTCCTCCTCTTCTTTTCCCCCTCCTCCTCCTCCTCCTCCTCCTCCTCCTCCTCCTCCTCCTCCTCCTCCTCCTCCTTTCCTCCTCCTCTCCTCCTCCTTCTCCTTCTCCTCTTTCCTCTCCTCCGCTTTCCTCTCCTCCTCTTTCCTCCTCCTCCTCCTCCTCCTCCTCCTCCTCCTCCACCTGACCCAGAATCGGCCAACGTGGAACGATTTGGCGATCGACGGGCCGCCGATCGTGCCATCGCCATGGAAGAGGCTGGTCCCGAGGGAAACGGGTCCTGAGGTTATTTTCGCCGCTGTTGGGTGCCCAGGGCCTTCCGCGGGCCCCGGGACCGTCAGAGGACGACTCAGAATGAAGAGCCCCAGGGTCAGGGACCCGTTTCCCACATGACCCGTTTCCCCCATGCTAGTTCAAGGCTGAATGAGCCACTCGGTGTCAGAAACCAGCCGCGGAGTCGTCACGACACGAACCTGACGTGGCGCCCAGCGGTCACCCTTTGCTGCTCAGGTGAGACCCTGACCATGATGCTGATCCGCAGCCTGCGCCTCCTCCTTGGCGAACGAACAGCATGCATCCATGCTCACAGAGGGATCGGAGGGGGGGAGGATTTGCTATGCTCATCGGTGCGGGTTCTCGGACCTTGGGGGGCTGCTCCCGTTCGAGCGGGGGCCCCTCTATCCGACAACGTGCACCCATGGTCCCCTCCGTCCCCCCCTACGTGTATGTGTGCGCTCTTCGTCCGTCATTCTCCTCCGCGCCCTCCCCAAACCTCCGGCGCCTCGCGGAAGATCGCCCCGTGGGTGGCCCGAGAGCGCCCGCCGTTGCATCTCGCGCCCCCCCCCCAGCTCGCCCTGGAGCCGCGGAAGACCTCGCACGCGGCCCCACATCGAGGCGCGGAGGGGCCCCGAGGTGCCCCGAACCGGGCCCCAAGACTCCAAGGCAGCCCCTCAGGACCCCCAGCACGCATCCAGGCCAGTCCCTGCTCCTCCTCCTCCTCCTCCTCCTCCTCCTCCTCCTCCTCCTCCTCTGGGGTGCCCTTCCTCTCGTCTGTAATGTCCAGGGAGGCTCTCGCCACCGAACCGTCCTGGGGGTCAGACTCGGGAGGGCCCCGAGGCCTCTCCGGGTGCACGGGGGCGCCCCAGCACTTCCCAGAGACCGCCCCAGAGGCAAGCAAGAGGTCCCCAAGAGGACCGAGAGGCTCGCAAGATGGTCTGACGACGCTCCACGAGGCATTCACCACGGCCCCAAGAGCCCAGGACAGCCCCAGAGGGCCCAAGACAGCCCCAACATGTTTCTGTGTAGCCTGTTCAAGCGTCTCCTGAGCTCTCTGGGAACAGCCCTGCAACACGCCCCGTGCTTGCCTTCAAGACTCGCAGAAGTGTTGGCGTGAGGGCTTCTACGCATTCGATTGCCCATGCTTTTCTGACATGGCATCCGCTGCAAATGCGATAGATTAGAACCCAGGCGCGCGCGAGGTGCGCGTGGCTCCAGCTTAGGCGCGCTCGGTCTCGCGGCCCTGTGGGCGGTCATCTATCTAATGGCCGTCGGCCCATCCCGCCACCGTGCCTGGGTCGTGGGTGCGAAGCCTATTGGATGTTCGCTGGGATCTCGTCGGAGGCCTCTCGGGGGCCTCTCAGAGGCAGTTTTGATGCATCTTGGGAGGCCGCTTTGGGGGCCTCTTGGGGGCTTCGTTTGGGGCAAATTGGGGGCCTCGCGGGACCTCTTGGGGGCCTGTTGGGGGCCTGTTGGGGCGTCCTGGGCGCCGCTGGGGGCCTCCTTGGGGCCTCTTGGGGGCATCTTCCGGTGGAAGGCTCGGATCTTCGGCTCGTGTTGCTCATACTTTGGACGCTCGTTCCTTGTTTTGAGACCCTGGGCCTCCCCCCTCCATTCCCTCCTGCCTCCGTTGCGTCCCTCCTTCCTCCGGTCTCTCTACATCCCCTCCATTCCCTCCTCCCTCTACATTGCCTTCACTCCCGCCACCCCCTTCACCCCCTCCACTCCCGGTTCTTCGGCCTCTTTTCGGGGCGTCTTGGGGCCCTCTTGGGCCTTGGGCCGTCTTCGGCGCCTCCTGGGCCGTCTTGGGGCCCTCTGGGGCCGTCTTGGGGCCCTCCTGGGAGGCCTCCTGGAGGCTTCTTGGGGCGCCTTGGAGGCCTCTTTGCGCTTTCTGGGGGCCCTCTTGAGCGTCTTGCAGCGATTGTTTGTTCGGCGACTCGGGGCCCTCTTGGACCGTCGTCTACGGGGCCTCTGGGGGCCCTCTTGGCCCGCCTCGGGGCTTCCATTGGGGCCCGAACAGTTCACGCGGGAGGCGCGGGGGAGCCCAGACCCAGACATCCAGCGTCTCGTTTTTTTTTTCGAGACGCGCGCCTCCCCCTCCTCCTCCTCCTCCTCCTCCTCCTCCTCCTCCTCCTCCTCCTCCTCCTCCCCCTCCTCCTCCTCCTCCTCCTCCTCCTCCTCCTCCTCCTCCTCCTCCTCCTCCTCCTCCTCCTCCTCCTCCTCCTCCTCCTCCTCTCCTCCTCCTCCTCCTCCTCCTCCTCCTCCTCCTCCTCCTCCTCCTCTCCTCCTCCTCCTCCTCCTCCTCCTCCTCCTCCTCCTCCCCCTGGATTTTTTCGAGACGCCAGATGTCCGGGGATGGCACGCGACGCGCCCCGGCAGCTTTCGGAGCTGTGGGCCCCGGCCGGCCCCTCGAGGACCCCGCAAGGGCCAGGAGGGACCGACGCCCCAGGGATGCGGTTGGGCAAAGGGACCGGAGCACAGGCCCACTTCGTGCCCAGAGGCACGGTGGCGGATTTCTGCGTTGACCCGTCCGTCGTCGTCGTCGTCGTCGTCGTCGTCGTCGTCGTCGTCGTCGTCGTCGTCGTCGTCGTCGTCGTCGTCGTCTGCCGCGTTCCTCCTCGTGCTCACCCTCGTTCTCGTCGTCCTCGTTCCCGTGCTCCTCGTCCTCCTCGTTGTCCTCGTGCTCCTCCTCGCCATCCTCACGTTCTCCACGTCGTCATCGTCGTCTCCTCCTCGTCGCCCTCGCCTTCCTTGTCTTCTTCTCTGCTCAATGCGCCCACTGGAACAAAGCTGCGCTTCCCGTGAGTGTCCGATCAGTCTTCTGCGCCGACCCGTTTTTGGGAATAGCCTGGTGTGCCTGCGCGCGGCGGCCCTGCGCCAGCAGGGCGAACAACTCGATTCGCAGTCGTGGGGCAGCCCGGTCCAGGGATCCTCTGGGATGACTTTATGTATATATATATATATATATATATAGATATACATATATACATATATGTACATTAGTGTACCTATATGTAAATATACAGATATATCAGCTGGAGGCCTCCCTTGGGCGTGGTGGCCATGCTTCTCGGGGAGGGGGGCGGCCCACCCACCGCTCGGGGGCAGAGGGTGTGTCTGAGTGCGGCCGCGTGCCGAGGACGAGCGAGCGTGCGTCGCGGTCGCGGGGCGGTCCGTCGCCCGGAGATGAGAGCCCAAGCGCGCGTCGCAGTACAGCGGCGCGGCTCGAGGGGCGGAGATGACTGGGCGCGACGCGCCGAGTCCTCGGGCTCGGGGAGGCGAGTCTTGAACACGCGTCTGTGGTGTTTTTCCCAACCGTCCTGTGGTGTTGGGTCCTCGTTTTGAAGAGACGGTGGCCCGCGTCTCCTCTCATACTCTCCTCCTCCTCCCCTCCTCCCCCTCCTCCCCCTCCTCCCCTCTCCTCCCTGCGTTTCACCCACCCAGTACAGCGCTTCGTGGCCCCATAGGGAGCTCCACCGAAGGCTCCAGTGGCTGCGTTCGCATGGTGGCCTTGGGCCATTTCGGCACACCCCTCACGAGGATCGTGGCCCCATAGGGAGCTCCACCGAAGGCTCCAGTGGCTGCGTTCGCATGGTGGCCTCGGGCCATTTCGGCACACCCCTCACGAGGATCGTGGCCCCATAGGAGCTCCACCGAAGGCTCCAGTGGCTGCGTTCGCATGGCGGCCTCGGGCCATTTCGGCACACCCCTCACGAGGATCGTGGCCCCATAGGAGCTCCACCGAAGGCCCCAGTGGCAGCCTCCCTCATGGCTCTTAGAGCCCTCTCCTGCTTCTGCTCCTCGGTCAGGGGGGCGCCGTCCTCGTCGTCGTCGGCGCCCGCGAAGACGGCCACGAACGTGTCCCTGAGCATGTCGGGCTCCGGCGGAAAGTTGTGGCCACATCGGGAGCGCGGGCGAAGATGTTATTCACAATTGCGGTAGTCACAACTGCGTATGGTTGGGTCTTTCTCCAGGCTAATTTTATTTATGCGTTGTCTTGCCGGTCGACGCGGGCCCTCGCACGCCCTCCCCCCTTCCCCCCCCCCACCCAGCCCGTGGAGTAGATCCTGGCCGGTTGGGGCGCCTTTTTTCGAGCAGTCGACTAGGCATAAGAGTGGCCTTTCGCCGGAGTGGCAGCTTGCGCGCTTGTTTTGGCCCCCCCGCGGTCCCAACAAGCCGCGCACCAGAGGTCACTCTTTCCCAGGGTCACTCGTGCGTGTAGCCGAAGCAGGTGGAGTCTCTCTCATGATGGGCGCACTGTTTCAAGCAGTTGCACTAGGCAAAGGTCTGGAGCCAGACGCCCCCTCGCCCCCCGTTTCGCCCAATGTCGAAACGCCGAATAAGAAAACGCTGACGTTTTTCCGGAGCCATCTAAAACGTTCAAGTCGGCTTCTCAGTTGTGGGGCGGCCAGGGGGTGCACGTGTTTGGGGGCACAGACCCTTGCTCGAAGGTGCCCGTGCTTCACATAAATTGGGTGGTCATGTGGGCGGTAGGACGCTGTAGCAGATGCCCGATCTTGAAGATAGCTGGTCTTCCCAATAATTACGGGGGCTGTCCGTCAGCCCGAATTTCAAAGAACAGCAGGCAAGCTTTCTTGGGCTGCGGCTGAAGCGATGCGCAGGGAGTGGAAACAGATCGTTACCAGCCTTGCTGGACATGTGTGGGGCTGTCTGTGGCCTTG